>JAESUZ010002356.1:0-481614 GCA_017311185.1 Proteles cristata cristata | reverse complement strand
TTGGTAATGTTTGGAAACTCATGCATGGAAGTAGAATCTAGGTGTTTTGTACTCACCTCTGAGAATCAAAGTGCAGTGAACCCATGATTCAACTAACTTCACGATTCACTATGTTAATAGTGTGACAATACTGACTGAGAGACCATTGAGGGAGGTGTAGAAGGCTCAACTCTGTAAAAGAACACTGTGCGTAATGGATCCTTCTGTTACAGTCTTGCTTCACTCCATTAGTCATATTTGTAAATACTTGCATGGAAGTATAAGGGAAGTGTTGTTTACGCAGCTCTGTGAAAGAACAGTGAGGGGAACGCATCATACCATGACCGACTCATTTCACTGTCAGTAGTGTTAGGTTACAGATGCAGATTGCTCGCCTCTGTGAAAGAACACCGTGTGGCATGGAGCATTCAGTTATTGTGTTGTTTCACTAAGCTGACAATGTTTGTAAACACATTCATGAAGTATAAATACGAAAGTCTGAATGAACCCAGTGGGGAACCCATCACTCAATGAATTTCTTATGTCTCTATGTTCATCCTGTTTGAAAACACATCGAGAGACAAATGTATGTGGTAAAATTGGGCTCCTTTGTGAAGCAACACTCTGCGTAACGCACCACCAATAAGTTACGAGGTTGTTTCACTAAGTTGGTGATGTTTGAAAACACGTGCATGGATGCACTATCTAAGTGGTATCTACTCAACCGAGTGCAGGAACAACGTAGGGAATGCATCATTCAACTCACGTCATATTTCACCATGTTACTATTTTTCGAATCCAGTTGCAGAGACCAAGGAAGGAGGTGTGCTGTGCTAAAGTCTGAGGGAAAACACCGTGGATTCATTCAGGTACCATGTTCTCACACTAAGTCATTTTTGAAAACATAAACACGGAAATATTAAAGCAAGTCTTATCTACTTCCTCTGTGCCAGAAAACCGTGGGGACTGCATCATTCAGCTAACGTCGTGTTAGAAGTATCCTATGTGTGCACGTATAGGAGGATTAGGAGGCACTTAACAGAGGACCAAGGGGGAGAAGAAGGACGGAACCGGGGGGGGCAAGGGAGAGAGGCGAACCATGAGACACTCTTGAATGCTGACAAAAACTGAGCACTGATGGGCAATGGAGGAGGACACTTGTGGGGATGAGCACTGGGTGTTATGTGGAAACTAATTGGACAATAAACTATTTGTGAAAAATGAAAATAGGAAAAAGGAATAAAAGAAAAGAAAAGAAAAGAAAGAAGTATCCGAATCACACCAGAGAAGTTTGAGGGAAGTGCAGAACGCTCAGTAGGAAACAACACTGTGCAGAAAGCAGTATTCAAGTACAGTCTTTTTTCATCAAGGTAGTAATGTTTGACAACACACTCGTGAATGTATAAGGTCAGTGTTGTGTAGTCAAGTCTGCCAGTGAACACTCTGGGGGTCGCCTCATTCAAGTAAGGTCTTACTTTCACTGTGTTAGTAGTGTTAGAATACACATACCGATACACATGCCGAGACCTATGAGGAAAGTGCAGAAGGCTCAACTCTGAAAAACCACTGTGCGGAATGCAGAATTCAGTGATCTCGTTGTTTCACAACGTTAGTAATGATTGAAAACTCATGCGTAGAAGTAGAAGCTCAGAGTTTTGCGCTCACCTCTGAAAATGAAAGTGTGGTGAATCTGATTCTACTAACTTCAAGTGATTTACTATGTTAATGGTGTAGAATACCGATTCAGAGACCTATGAGGGAAGTGCAGAAGGCTCCACTCTCTAAACAACACTGTGCGGAATGTATCATTCAGTTATAGTCCTGTTTCACTTTGTTAGTAGTGTTGTAAACACATACATGGAAGTATAAAGCAGTGTTGTATACCCCGCTCTGTGAAGGAACACTGCAGGGAACGCATAATTTCACTAACCTCTAGTATCACTATGTCAATGGTGTTAGATTACAGATTCAGAATGCTGCCATCTGTGAAAGAGTACTGTGCGGCATCCACCACTCAGCTCCTGTGTTGTTTGACTAAGTCGGCAATGTTTGTCCACACATGCATGGAAGTATAAGCTGTTATCTACTAAAGTCTGAATAAACATGGTGGGAAATGTGTCACCGAACTAATTTCTTCTGTCTCGATTTTCGTAGCCTTTGAAAACGCATACGGAGACCAATGGAGGAAGTCCAATGGGGCTCAACCGTGAAACAACACTCTGTGCAGTGCATCATCTGTGAGTTACTGGATCGTTTCACGAAGCTTCTGATGTTTGAAAACACATGCATGGATGCATAAGTTAAGTGGTAGGTACTCAACCTAGTGCATGAACACTGTAGGTAAGGCAAAATTCAACTAACGTCGTGTTTCACTTTGCTAGTAGTGTTAGAATCCAGTTGCAGAGAACAACGAGTGAAGAGCGCTGTACTAAACTCTGAGAGGAACAACACGGTACGGAAAACATCATTCAGTTACCATGTTGTTTCACTAAGGTAGTCATCTTTCAAAACACAAGCATTGAAATTTTAAGGAAGCGTTATCTACCTACTCTGTGCATAAAGTAAGTGTTATATGCTTACTCTGTGCAAGACAACAGTGGGGAATGCATCATTCAGCTAAGGTCATGTTACAAGTGTCAGAATCATAGTGAACTTTGAGGGAACTGTAGAGCTCTCAACTCTGTGATACAACACTGTGAAAAAAGCAGCATTCCGGTACTGTTTGCTTCACTAAGTCCGTAGTGTTTGACAACACATGCATGGGTTTCTAAAGTCACGGTTGTGTACTCAACTCTGTGAATGAACACTCTGGGGAAGCCTCGTTCAAGTAAGGTTCCGTTTACACCATGTTAGTAGTGTTAGAATACACATGCGGACACCTATGAGGGAAGTGCAGAACGCTCTACTCTGAAACACTGTGAGGAATGCAGTATTCGGGACCTGGTCGTTTCACTACATAAGCTATGTTGGAAGACTCGTGCGTGGAAGAATAAGCCAGTTGTTATATAATCAAGTCTGTGAAGGATCACTGTGGGGCAGACCTCATTCAACTAACGCCATGATTCACTGTTTTCATAGCGTCAGAATACACTGGTGGAGACAAATATGGGAAGGGCACCGTGCTCAATCTGAGAAACTACGCTACGAGGAATGGAGTTTTCAATTGCGTTTGTTTCACTACGTTGGTACTTTGGAACACTGGCATGCAATGTGAGTTACTTAATGTAACATTAAGTGTTACGTTCTCAGCTCGGTGCATGGGCACTGTGGGGAATGCCTCATTCAACTGAGGTCTTGTTTCACTATGTTGGTAATGTCGGTATAGAAATGCGGAGACCCGTGAGGGAAGTGCAGAATGCTCAACTCTGTGAAACAACATGGTGCGGAATGGAGCTGAATAGTGACCCGGTTGTTTCCGGACGTTGGGAATGTTTGAAAACTCATGCATGGAAGTAGAATCTAGGTGTTTTGTACTCACCTCTGAGAATCAAAGTGCAGCGAACCCATGATTCAACTAACTTCACGATTCACTATGTTAATCGTGTGACAATACTGATTGAGAGACCATTGAGGGAGGTGTAGAAGGCTCAACTCTGTAAAAGAACACTGTGCGTAATGGATCCTTCTGTTACAGTCTTGCTTCACTCCATTAGTCATATTTGTAAATACTTGCATGGAAGTATAAGGTAAGTGTTGTATACGCAGCTCTGTGAAAGAACACTGAGGGGAACGCATCATACCATGACCGACTCCTTTCTCTGTCAGTAGTGTTAGGTTACCGATGCAGATTACTCACCTCTGTGAAAGAACACCGTGTGGCATGGAGCATTCAGTTATTGTGTTGTTTCACTAAGCTGACAATGTGTGTAAACACATTCATGAAGTATAAATACGAAACTCTGAATGAACCCAGTGGGGAACCCATCACTCAATGAATTTCTTATGTCTCTCTGTTCGTCCTGTTTGAAAACACATAGAGAGACAAATGGATGTAGTAAAATTGGGCTCCTCTCTGAAGCAACACTCTGCGGAACGCACCACCAAGAAGTTACGAGGTTCTTTCACTAAGTTGGTGATGTTTGAAAACACGTGCATGGATGCATAACCTAAGTGGTGTATACTCAACCGAGTGCAGGAACAACGTAGGGAATGCATCATTCAACTCACGTCATATTTCACCATGTTACTATTTTTCGAATCCAGTTGCAGAGACCAAGGAAGGAGGTGTGCTGTGCTAAAGTCTGAGGGAAAACACCGTGGATTCATTCAGGTACCATGTTCTCACACTAAGTCATTTTTGAAAACATAAACACGGAAATATTAAAGCAAGTGTTATCTACTTACTCTGTGCCAGAAAACCGTGGGGACTGCATCATTCAGCTAACGTCGTGTTAGAAGTATCCTATGTGTGCACGTATAGGAGGATTAGGAGGCACTTAACAGAGGACCAAGGGGGAGAAGAAGGACGGAACCGGTGGGGGCAAGGGAGAGAGGCGAACCATGAGACACTCTTGAATGCTGACAAAAACTGAGCACTGATGGGCATGGAGGAGGACACTTGTGGGGATGAGCACTGGGTGTTATGTGGAAACTAATTGGACAATAAACTATTTGTAAAAAATAAAAATAGAAAAAAGGAATAAAAGAAAAGAAAAGAAAAGAAAGAAGTATCCGAATCACACCAGAGAAGTTTGAGGGAAGTGCAGAGCGCTCACTTTGAAACAACACTGTGCAGAAAGCAGTATTCAAGTACAGTCTTTTTTCATCAAGGTAGTAATGTTTGACAACACACTCATGAATGTATAAGGTCAGTGTTGTGTAGTCAAGTCTGCCAGTGAACACTCTGGGGGTCGCCTCATTCAAGTAAGGTCTTACTTTCACTATGTTAGTAGTGTTAGAATACACATACCGATACACATGCCGAGACCTATGAGGAAAGTGCAGAAGGCTCAACTCTGAAAAACCACTGTGCGGAATGCAGAATTCAGTGATCTCGTTGTTTCACAACGTTAGTAATGATTGAAAACTCATGCGTAGAAGTAGAAGCTAAGAGTTTTGCACTCACCTCTGAAAATGAAAGTGTGGTGAACGCGTGATTCCACTAACTTCGCGATTTACTATGTTACTAGTGTAGAATACCGATTCAGAGACCTATGAGGGAAGTGCAGAAGGCTCCACTCTCTAAACAACACTGTGCGGAATGTATCATTCAGTTATAGTCCTGTTTCACTTTGTTAGTAGTGTTTTAAACACATACATGGAAGTATAAAGCAGTGTTGTATACCCCGCTCTGTGAAAGAACACTGCAGGGAACGCATAATTTCACTAACCTCTAGTATCACTATGTTAATGGTGTTAGATTACAGATTCAGAATGCTGACATCTGTGAAATAGTACTGTGCGGCATGCACCATTCAGGTCTGTTTAACCAAGTCGTTTCCCCGAGTTGGTGAAGGTGGAGAAACCCTCGCGCGGACGAATGAGATGATCGCCTATGAGAGTCCCCTGTGTGAAAGAACCCTCGGGGAAAGGCATCGCTCGGCTGCCCTCGCGGTCCACACATAGGTTAATAGTTATTGAAGGCGAACGCTGAGACCAAGGAAGGACGGGCCGGGTGCTCGCCTCTGGGAACCAACGCGGTGTGGAATGCAGCAAGTCCCTTAGCAGTCTGTCTCCCTACGGTAAGATTGTTTGAGAACACAGGCCCGGAAGGAAGCCTGTGCTCATTTTCTACGCCGACCTCCGGGAAAGACCTCTGTGGCGCGCGCCTCGCTCAACTTGGCCTCATCTTCCGCTAAGCGAGAGTAGTTTTAGAATAAAGACTCCGGAAATACCGACGTGGGGGAAGCGCAGTGTAGCTCAACTCTGTGACACAAACCTTTCTTTGCCCAATCCAGCATTCGGCGACAAATGTGTTTCATCAGGTGGGCAGCGTGTAGAAACTCCTGCGTGCAAGCACCAGATATAGATGAGTGCACGTACGCAACTGTGGGTGAGAACACGGTCGGGGAACACATCCTTTCTGCTGCCGTCACGAGCCACAGGCTAAGAGTTACCGCAAACCAATGGGGAGGCCAAAGAGAGACGTGCAGGGGGCGCGACGCTGTGAAAGAACACAGCGAAGAATGCAATCGGCAGTTTCCATGTGGCGTCACGGAGTCAGCCACGACCTGAAAAGACGGGTCTGGGGGGACGAGCTCGGTGTTAGACAGCCATCTCTGCGAACCGACACCGAGGAGAGCGCCTCATCCCGCGCTCATCACCTTCCGAAACGGAATGAAGGTAGCAACACAGCGGCAAAGGCCGAGGAGGGAAGTGCAGTGTGCGCCGCTCTGTAACACTTTGATCGGCAGAGTCCAGCACTCAGTTACAAATTTGGTTCAGCGCGTTGGTAAGGTGCGGAAACCCTTGCATGGAGGCACGAGACGGGTGTATCCATACCACCCAGGGAAAGAACCCCGTGGGGGAACGCATCGCGCAGCCGCCATCACGATTGCACACGTTAGTTGGTGGCTACTGAAAACAAAGGCTGAGACCAGTGAAGGAAAGGGCAGGGTGCCCGACGCCGTGAAACGCCTGGGCGGAGTGGCAGGATTCAACACCCGTGTCGTGTCGCTAGGTTGGTAACGTTGGAAAACACGCGATGGAAGGAGGAGCTCAGTGTCTTGTATACCGATCTCTGGGAAAGAGCCCTGTGGCGAACGCATCCTTCCACTGTCGCCGTCTCTCGCTGCGTCGTCAGTGTGGGACTACGGAGGCAAAGGCCCGCGAGGGGAAGGGCAGCGTGCTCAGCCCGGTGAAACCGCGAGGGGAAGGGCAGCGTGCTTAGCCCGGTGAAACCTTTCTCGGCAGAGTCCGGCATTCGGTGACAAATGTGGGCCACGAAGTTTGTCATGTTGTACAAACGCTGCCATGGCACTACGAGTTGAGTGTATACACACTCACGTCTGTGAAACAACGCTGTCGGGGCACGAATCGTTCATCGACCCTCATGATTCCGTAGGTTTGGGAGTCATCGAAAACGAATGCGCAGACCAATGAAAGGGAAAAACGCAGGGTGCTCGGCTCTGGGAAACGACACCGTGCGGGATGCGGCAGTCAGGTGCCATGCTGTTTCCCTACGTTAGTCGTCGTGCTGGGAAACGCACGCTTGGAAGGATGAGCTCGGGTTTTGATGCCGAGCTCTCCGAAAGAACCCTGCGGAGAGCGCATCATTCCACTGTCGTCATCTTTCTCCAAGTGATTAGGGCCGGAAACGCAGCCAGAGAACAATGACGGAGGTGCAGTCGTGCGCTCCAGCCTCCGAAACTTTTCTCGGCAGAACCCTGGTTAAGCTATGTTTCACCAAGTCGTTTCCCTGAATTGGTGATGTGTAGAAAGCCCATAGTGTTTGTAAACAGATGCTGAGTATAATAAGGGAAGTTTAGGTTGCTCACTTTTGTTAAAAAAAAAAAAAAACCTTTTGTAGAATTCATCCGTCACGTGTATCAAAACAAGTATAGTATTCTTTGAAAACACAGGCCTGGAATTATATCTTGAGAGCTGTTTACTAAACTCTGTTCAAGAACACAGTGGGGCATTCATCATTTAACTACCCGTATGATTTTCTTGCTTAGGAATTATTTAAAACAGACGCTAAGACCAATGTAAGAAGGGCAGGGTGCACTATTCCATGAAACAACACTGTGGAATGCATGATTCAGTTATCATGTTGTTGCTCTAAGTTTCATGATGTTGGTAATGTTGGAAAACTCATGGATGGAAGATAACCTAGGCGTTATGTACTCAGCTGTTAGAATAAATGTGTAGTGAACCCAAGATTCAACTAATTTCATGATTCCCCCTAATAATAGTGTTAGAATCCAGATTCAGAGTCCTTTGTGGGAAGTGCAGAATGCTCCACTCTCTAAACAACACTGAGCGGAATGTATCATTCAGTTATAGTCCTGTTTCACTTTGTTAGTAGTGTTGTAAACACATACATGGAAGTATAAAGCAGTGTTGTATACCCCGCTCTGTGAAAGAACACTGCAGGGAACGCATAATTTCACTAACCTCTAGTATCACTATGTCAATGGTGTTAGATTACAGATTCAGAATGCTGCCATCTGTGAAAGAGTACTGTGCGGCATCCACCACTCAGCTCCTGTGTTGTTTGACTAAGTCGGCAATGTTTGTTCACACATGCATGGAAGTATAAGCTGTTATCTACTAAAGTCTGAATAAACATGGTGGGAAACGTGTCACCGAACTAATTTCTTCTGTCTCGATTTTCGTAGCCTTTGAAAACGCATACGGAGACCAATGGAGGAAGTCCAATGGGGCTCAACCGTGAAACAACACTCTGTGCAGTGCATCATCTGTGAGTTACTGGATCGTTTCACGAAGCTTCTGATGTTTGAAAACACATGCATGGATGCATAAGTTAAGTGGTAGGTACTCAACCTAGTGCATGAACACTGTAGGTAAGGCAAAATTCAACTAACGTCGTGTTTCACTTTGCTAGTAGTGTTAGAATCCAGTTGCAGAGAACAACGAGTGAAGAGCGCTGTACTAAACTCTGAGAGGAACAACACGGTACGGAAAACATCATTCAGTTACCATGTTGTTTCACTAAGGTAGTCATCTTTTAAAACACAAGCATTGAAATTTTAGGGAAGCGTTATCTACCTACTCTGTGCAAGACAACTGTGGGGAATGCATCATTCAGCTAAGGTCATGTTACAAGTGTCAGAATCATAGTGAACTTTGAGGGAACTGTAGAGCTCTCAACTCTGTGATACAACACTGTGAAAAAAGCAGCATTCCGGTACTGTTTGCTTCACTAAGTCCGTAGTGTTTGACAACACATGCATGGGTTTCTAAAGTCACGGTTGTGTACTCAACTCTGTGAATGAACACTCTGGGGAAGCCTCATTCAAGTAAGGTTTTGTTTACACCATGTTGGTAGTGTTAGACTACACATGCGGACACCTATGAGGGAAGTGCAGAATGCTCTACTCTGAAACACTGTGAGGAATGCAGTATTCGGGACCTGGTCGTTTCACTAAGTAAGCCATGTTGGAAGACTCGTGCGTGGAAGAATAAGCCAGTTGTTATATAATCAACTCTGTGAAGGATCACTGTGGGGCAGACCTCATTCAACTAACGCCATGATTCACTGTTTTCATAGTGTCAGAATCCACTTGTGGAGACAAATATGGGAAGGGCACCGTGCTCAATCTGAGAAACTACACTATGAGGAATGGAGTTTTCAATTACGTTTGTTTCACTACGTTGGTACTTTTGAACGCTTGCATGGAATGTGAGTTACTTAATGTAACATTAAGTGTTACATTCTCAACTCGGTGCATGAGCACTGTGGGGAATGCCTCATTCAACTGAGGTCTTGTTTCACTATGTTGGTAATGTCGGTATAGAAATGCGGAGACCCGTGAGGGAAGTGCAGAATGCTCAACTCTGTGAAACAACATGGTGCGGAATGGAGCTGAATAGTGACCCGGTTGTTTCCGGACGTTGGGAATGTTTGAAAACTCATGCATGGAAGTAGAATCTAGGTGTTTTGTACTCACCTCTGAGAATCAAAGTGCAGCGAACCCATGATTCAACTAACTTCACGATTCACTATGTTAATCGTGTGACAATACTGATTGAGAGACCATTGAGGGAGGTGTAGAAGGCTCAACTCTGTAAAAGAACACTGTGCGTAATGGATCCTTCTGTTACAGTCTTGCTTCACTCCATTAGTCATATTTGTAAATACTTGCATGGAAGTATAAGGTAAGTGTTGTATACGCAGCTCTGTGAAAGAACACTGAGGGGAACGCATCATACCATGACCGACTCCTTTCTCTGTCAGTAGTGTTAGGTTACAGATGCAGATTACTCACCTCTGTGAAAGAACACCGTGTGGCATGGAGCATTCAGTTATTGTGTTGTTTCACTAAGCTGACAATGTTTGTAAAAACATTCATGAAGTGTAAATACGAAACTCTGAATGAACCCAGTGGGGAACCCATCACTCAATGAATTTCTTATGTCTCTATGTTCGTCCTGTTTGAAAACACATAGAGAGACAAATGGATGTAGTAAAACTGGGCTCCTCTGCGAAGCAACACTCTGCGGAACGCACCACCAAGAAGTTACGAGGTTCTTTCACTAAGTTGGTGATGTTTGAAAACACGTGCATGGATGCATAACCTAAGTGGTATATACTCAATCGAGTGGAGGAACAACGTAGGGAATGCATCATTCAACTCACGTCATATTTCACCATGTTACTATTTTTCGAATCCAGTTGCAGAGACCAAGGAAGGAGGTGTGCTGTGCTAAACTCTGAGGAAAAACACCGTTGATTCATTCAGGTACCATGTTCTCACACTAAGTCATTTTTGAAAACATAAACACGGAAATATTAAAGCAAGTGTTATCTACTTACTCTGTGCCAGAAAACCGTGGGGACTGCATCATCCAGCTAACGTCATGTTAGAAGTATCCTATGTGTGCACGTATAGGAGGATTAGGAGGAACTTAACAGAGGACCAAGGGGGAGAAGAAGGACGGAAATGGTGGGGGAAAGGGAGAGAGGCGAACCATGAGACACTCTTGAATGCTGACAAAAACTGAGCACTGATGGATGTGGGGGAGAGGAGAGATGGGCATGGAGGGGGACACTTGTGGGGATGAGCACTGGGTGTTGTGTGGAAACTAATTGGACAATAAACTATTTGTAAAGAATAAAAATAGAAAAATGAAGTAAAAAAAAAGAAAACAAAGGAAAGTATCCGAATCACACCAGAGAACTTTGAGGGAAGTACAGAGCGCTCACTTTGAAACAACACTGTGCAGAAAGCAGTATTCAAGTACAGTCTTTTTTCATCAAGTTAGTAATGTTTGACAACACACTCATGAATGTATAAGGTCAGGGTTGTGTAGTCAAGTCTTCCAGTGAACACTCTGGGGGTCGCCTCATTCAAGTAAGGTCTTACTTTCACTATGTTAGTAGTGTTAGAATACACATACCGATACACATGCCGAGACCTATGAGGAAAGTGCTGAAGGCTCAACTCTGAAAAAACACTGCGGAATGTAGAATTGAGTGATCTCGTTGTTTCACAACGTTAGTAATGATTGAAAACTCATGCATAGAAGTAGAAGCTAAGTGTTTTGCACTCACCTCTGAAAATAAAAGTGTGGTGAACGCATGATTCCACTAACTTCGTGATTTACTATGTTAATAGTGTAGAATACCGATTCAGAGACCTATGAGGGAAGTGCAGAATGCTCCACTCTGTGAAAGAACCCTCTGTGAAATGCAACATTCAGTTACTGTGTTGTTTCACTAAGTTGGTAAAGTTGGAAAACACATGCATGGAAATATAAGCTTAGTAGTATGTACTCAACTCTCTGAACACTGTGGGGATCACTTCATTCAACTAAGATCAGAAATCTCTGTTAGTATTGTTAGAATACAGTTATTGAGACAAATATGGTAAGTGCACTGTGCTTAACTCTGAGAAACAACTCTATGTGGAATGCATAATTTAATTACCAGGTTGTTTCACATATATGGTCATGCCTGAGAACACAGGCATGGAGCATAATATTAGTCTCATATATTCAACTCTGTGCACAAACACTGTGGGGAAAGCATCTCTCAACTAACGTCATCCTTCCATACGTTGGAAATGTCAGAATACAATTGCAGAGACCTTAAGGAGAGTTTAGTGCGCTCAACTCTACGAAACAGCACTGTCAGGAATGCAACATTCAGGGACAGTTTTTTCCCTGCATTTGCTACTTTTTGAAAACAACATGTATGGAAGTGTAATTTAAGTGTTATATATTCAACTCTGTGAATGAACACTATGGGGAACCCATCTTTCAACTAACGTCGTGTTCACTATGTTAGTAATGTTAGATAGAATACAGATGCGGAGACCAACTAGGTAAAAAAAAAATGCTCAGCTCTGTGAACCAAACTGTTGGAATGCAGCCTTCAATAACAATCGGGTTTCACTAACTTAGTAATGTCTGGAGAAACATGCATGGGGACAGAAGGTTAAGATACTCAACTCTGGGCATGAACCATGTGAGAGATGTCTCATTCCACTAACGTCCCTTTGTTAGTAGTGTTAGAATACAGATGTGGAGACAAAGGAAGGAAGTGCAGCATGCTCCTCCCTGTGAACAAACAGGGTGCACAATGCATCATTCACTTACCATGTTGTTTCAATAAGTTAGTCATCTTTGTTTCATTTATTCCTGTCTCAGGAATAAGAAACACATATAGAGCAGGGCAAAGGTAAAACTACGTCTTTTACAAGCGCGAGTCCTCATGGCAAGATGCCTGTATTCTTACTTGAGAAAGAGAGGAAAAGCTTCTGGAGTTCACTCTTTTCCCTTCCCATCCTATCAGTGGATAGAGGCAGCAGTGATCCAAGGAGAGTAGTGTTGGAATACACATTGGCAAACCAATGATGTAAGTTCAGTATGCTCAGCTCTGAGAAACAACAGGGTGAGGAATGCAACACTGAGTTACTATCTGGTTTCACAGAGTTAGTCATTTACACATGGATTTAGGAGCAAAGTGTGATACCATCACCTCTGTAAGCCAACTTGCAGGGAAGGGGAACACATCATTCAAATAACAGCTTGTTTCTTTTCTTTTTCTTTTTCTTTTTCTTTCTTTTTACAAATAGTTTATTGTCAAATTAGTTTCCACATAACACTCAGTGCTCATCCCCACAAGTGTCCTCAGCTTGTTTCAATATGTTAGTAGTGTTTAAAAACAGGTGTGGAGATGAATGATGCAAGTGCAGTAGGCTCCAATCTGGGAAACAATGCTGTGCTGCATGTAGCATTCAGTCACTGTCATGTATCCCTAAGTTAGTCACCTTTGAAAACACGTGCATGGAAGTATGAGGTAAGTGTAATATACTCGACAGACTGAAGGACTGCTGTGTGGAACCCGTCTTTCACCTAAAACCATATCTTACCATGTTGGTAGTGTGACACAAATGGTGAAAGTGCAGTGTGCTCAACTCTGAGAACAAACAGGGTGAGGAATGTGGCATTGAGTTACCTACTATCTTGTTTCACAAAGGGAGTCACATTGGAAACACATTCAAGGTGCTATGAGCTAAATATTATACCATACTGATACTCAGCTAACAGTTTCTACCCTGTGTTCCTCTGAAGCCATGGTGTGGGACACCTGCAGGAACCCATTTGATGACTCCTGCATGGAAAGATGCTGACATGGACAGACCTTGAGGGACAGATGGTGGGATCCAGGAGTTAATGTTATCCTGACCCTGCTTGCTTCTCATAGAGGATCCCAGTAGCCACACCAGCGACCAGTGCAATAACACCACCACTTTGGCTTTCCTATTCCCGTTTCTCACTTCTCTGTCCCCAATTCCTATTTCTTGATCACAGATTCCTGTGTCGGCTCTCTTTCTGGCAACACGGGCTGCAAGACCATCTGAGCCTCTGTGCTAGAAATGACCTACTGGCGTCCAGCCTCCCGGTCTGCCCCTTCCATATTCCTGTGTGTTGCAGGGACTGGAAGGCTGAAGACTACCTTTCCCATCCCCGACTCCACCCCCCCGGATGCAACCTCTCCACCAGAAGAAGGCAGTTACCCTCACCAACGCCTGCTACTGCTCCACCAAGGGAAGCACTGAGGAGTGAGCTGGAAGGTAGAGGGAGGCAGAAGCCATTCTTCCTACAGTGTGCTGGCTGCTGGCTGGAATCTGGCAGACAGGAGTTTTCACGGCAGCGGACGCTACACTCCTTCCATTTTCTTGTCACCACTTAATGGATATACAACTAGGATTCTGACAAGAATTTCCTGCAAGGTGGCAGCTGAGATAGTGTGACCTACCACAGGACAGAAGTGTGCCCTCACCTCCATGCCTCCAGACCTTTCTACATTTAATACCCTACATTGAATATCTTTCTGTACAAAATACCTAGAGTGTTATCCTTGACTGCTTGGGCTTCCTCACCTCTACCATATACTATCCCACCAGGCTCAGATGTAAGGATGTTGAAAGGCCACATATTTACCCAAAGAAACATCTAGAAAGAACCAGCAGCCATCCTCCCATTCTTCCTTACTAGATCAACTTTCCTTCTGGAAGTTGCAACCAGGGCTTGGGTATGTGAGCTGGTCTTGGCCCAGGAGCCTGAGGAAAGTGTGCATAAGATGCATTCTGGTATAGTTTATCTTCCTGATAAATGGAGACACACAAGGAACATTCTGTCTGGCACTAGATGGAGTTCTATGAGAACATGATGCTTGGGGTCATGACAGCCATCTTGCAATCATGAGGTGATAAGTCTGTGGATGAAAGTCAACATACTGAGAATGGTAGAGGGGACAGACAGAAAATACTAGGCTGAGCCACAGCATTAACCCTGGAGTTATCTGCTTTTTACTAAACATCACCCAGGTGGGACAGAACCACATAGAGAGCCTGTTCAGAACACATCTGTTTCTTCCATGTTAACATGCTGGAACCCAGGGCTACTGGGACTTCAAAGAGCTGGACTGGGACCAGGGTGAGGCAAACGAGGCATTTGCCTGAGATGTAAATTTTAAGGAGTGGCAAAAAAGTCAGTAATCAGAATAAACAATATTTTAGTGCAATATTTCAAAAAGTCAAAGCTAATATAAAAAAGATGCAATGAACAAAATACCACGATTTTTATAAAAAGGCTAAAGAATTAGTATCTCCTGCTAGGTCTGCTCTGCTTGTGATTCCACTCAGGGCCCTCTTGATGAATCTCACCTATGTCAATCCACATAATGAAGCGGGGCTCTGGGGTTTTGAGACCTGGGTCCATGGCTGGGCTGTGCCAAAGAATTGCTGATGATTCCAAGCAAGCCCCTTCCCTTTATTGGACTCTGGTTATCCCATCTGTCCTGCATGGAAGCTAAGGCATTGCCAAGATGGTCTCCTGATCCGTCTTCCTCATCCCCATGGCCTGCTGAGGTTACTGTCCCTCTCCTTGGGAGGCTGTGTCTTCTGGGCAATCGACTCCCGGCTATTAATATCTCTACCATCTCTGGCATGATCAGGGTGTTTAATGACTGCCAGCTGTGGCTCTGGCCCCCTCCTTGGGAGAGATGAGAGCAATTTCTGTTCCCACAAAGGGGGAGCTGGGAGGAGGCAGGGTCATTGCTCAGGAAAACAGGCCCTGGGCAAGTGGTGGGAACAGAGGGGCTGACTCTGACTCCTCAACCTGCTGGGCCCAGGACTGCCCAATGGAGGTGCCTGAAGATACAGACTCCCTGTGCCCCTGCCCCGTGGGGCCTGCCCAGGCCTCCCCACACTTGCCTGGGCCTCGTCCGTTTTAATCCTGGTTTCAGTAGCCTTGGGGCTTTCCCCAGACATCCCCACAGACATTACGTTCAGCATGTCCCCAACCAGGTCACCATCTCCGCAAACCCCCTCCGCTTCCTCCTCCCTCACCTGGATGAAGGACTGAAAACTTTTCCTCAGCTTGCCCCTGGGGCCCTTCTCAGCAGCCAGGGTGGCCTGCCCCAAGTCCACCTCATCCCCTTGGCCTCGTTTAAGAAGCCTCCTCTAGGTTCCTGCAGCTAAGGGCCCACCCCAGGCACCTGCTTACTTGGATTTGGGTGTCCCTGACACCTTTCATGCTCCCTTGGGACCTAGAGACTCCTGTTTAGTCCTTGGAGACAACCTGATGTCTTTTCACCAGGGAAGCTGCTCCCCATTCATTCAGCTGGCACACTGGCCACCCTCCTTGTTCAGCCTGTGCCCCAGAGTGATAGGTTACTGTCCACATGGTGATCGCTGCTGTCGAATTGATGGTGGCCCTCTGCACCAGGATGGAAGGGGCTCCTTGCTCCTTTTTCCAGGAGGTGCCCAGCTGAGTTAACTGGACTTTGCCCTCAGGAACTGGGGTCAGGGCTCAGTCAAGGGACAGGACCTAGTCTGTGCTCTAAAGGCCCAACTCTACAGCTGAGATTGGGACAGGAATCACTGTGTGCCACAGAAGTCATGGGACTGGGTCTAAGGACCAGGCTCTGGGTCTCCCTAATCCTAGACTGTCCCTGGTGTCACCTATCCTGTGGCCTCACTATTTCTTCCCTCTTGTATTTCACTCTGAAATGGAGTTGAAGACAGAGGCCTGTGTCACCTGGCCTCCTGTGGAAGGGCCTGAACTCTGTCATGTTTGGGACTGGATGGTCAACCTTGGTGAAGTCCTTGTACCCAGCAGGTGGCGCTAGAGATGAGCTGGACTGGTCTGACAAGTGCCTTGCAAGGCCCAAGAGGGACCGGGGAGGTTGGAGGGAAGAAGGTTAATGTAGGAGATATCTGCTTGTGGTTGCCCCACTCCACAGACACCTTGGGATGTCTGCCCACGGCATCTACCCGCCCAAGACCGTATTTCAGCTTCTCTCTGTTCCTGAATGCCTGACACTGGACTTTACACCTACTCTCAGGGCAGGACCTCACCAGTATTCTTCCTTTTTCTGGACCTCTCCATTTTTGCTTCACTTGCCACAGTCCTGGCTGATAAATCTGGTCTCCTCTGCGCTCTCTCCTTTCCTCTGAAGCTATGCCTCACTAACGGTGGGATTTCAGGCACTGTGGTGGATGGGCTGGGTCTAGCTTGGTCTGGTGGTCCTTCCTGGCCTTCCCATACCTCAGGCAGCCTGTGGGATTACTGATTTGGAAGGCAAGGTGCTGCCTTTTCCTCTACAAATGTCCCACTTCTTGGATCTGTTGGCTCCTCCCATTTCTGTTTTCCCTCCTCCTCTTACCCTCTTCCACCAGCTTGAGCTCATCCCTCAGTTCCAGAGAAGGATTCCTTGTTCTCTCAGCCTCCATCCTCTCTGCATCCCCTGGCCCCCGGTCTTCTTCGGGATCTCCCTCCCATTGCTATCCTCCCCAACCCCAGAGGACACAGCAGGTGGCAGAGGGCTCTGGGCAGCCCCTTCCTCATTAACCATTCATGCCTTAGCCAGGAGCTAAGCCTAGGCATCCGTCAGGTGGAAAAACTAAGGCCCAGAGATACAAGAAGCTGCTCAAGATCTATAAGAACATCTGAATTAGAATTGGGACTAAAAGAGTAGGGCTGGGTCTTCTGGACCTTAGTGGTAGACAATATCTCTGGAACCAGTTTAGAGAGGGACTGAGCTGGGGAGGCACGGAAGGAAATCCGAGAGAGAGAGAGAGAGAGAGAGAGAGAGAGAGAGAGAGAGAGAGAAGCATGGCCATCCTGCCTGGTCCCGATTTCTTATACCCTGTGCCTTGGAGTAGTAGGGATAGGAGGCTCTCGGGGAAGAATAGAACAAGTTCCAGGTGACCCAAGTGCCCATGCCCAGCTCTCCTCACCGCATCAGTGGTCACCACCATTGCCCTGGGCAGAGGAAGGGATGGTGAGTGCTGAGAACTCTGGTGCTGCTCTCTCCAGCAGGCCAGAGTGTGCCTGAAACCAAAGCTAGCGACATTCCTTCCTCTGTCCTACAGCTGAACATGCACAGGGCAGGGATGGCACGCGACTCTAGACGGAGTTTGCCACAGTCAGACCTGCTGGGCCACTGATCAAAGGGTATGTGCCTGGGGCTACCCCTGGGTTCATGGTCACTCTGAGTGTAGCCTGACGACCCCTGACTCAGGCCCCCACAGGCTGCTGGGTTGGTTGGGGCTGTCATTTGGTGATGGGTTCTGGGATGGTACTGAGTAGGACAAGGCTTTGAAGGAGACTTGCAAGCAGATCTGAGGCTTTGCCAGCCTTTTCTAGCTTGTTTTTACCAGTTGGCATCCCTCTCCTGCTCCCAAACAAGACAGGCCCCCTGCAGGTTTGCAGGAAGTGGAAGCCAAGGGGTCATGCAATGGCTTTGGAGATCTCTTGCTAATTGAAATCATTGACTTTGTCTTATTGCCTGGGTCGTACTGGCTCTGTCACTCATTTTGGTGACATTTGCTCTGTCCTCTATCTATCTCCTCTTAGCTGAATCCTGGGCAGTTCAACATGGGCAGCTCATACCCCATGTGCTGGCAGCCACACCGGTCTCTCTGGATGGCAGTCACAGCAAGGAAATGGCTGTGTTTGCACAGCTCCTGCCATGAGAAACAAAAACTGATATCTCTTTCTGCTACTACTGGCTCATGTTGGAAATAAGCCTGCTGGTATTGACCAGGCCTCACAACATTCCGTATCAGACCCATATTCTGAACACAGATACCTCATAAGGAAAAGCGTATTCCTGCCTTTACAAAAGAGATTTTAGATGAAAGCTCTGTGGGTGATTGTCAAAAGCCTCTTCCTATGGGCCTTGCAGATCCAAGACTTAGATAATAAAGGGGGTTAAGAACACAAGAGTTGCAATTGAGCCTGGCCCCGAGACAAAGAGCTTAATTTAGAGTTAAGGAACAGGTAAGGGCAAAACTTAAGTTAATACTTACACCTTCTTCTAACTGGTGATGTATGGCAGTCCCTTCCCTTCCCCTTTCTTCAAACACCCTCCCCTACAGGGGTGGCTGGGATGAGGATAGATAAGAGTAGTAAAACATAACCCAAAAACAAAGGCTGACACGTTTAGGGCCTCTGTGGTGTTTACACATTCAGCATCAAGTCAAAAAGGTCTCCACAAGGGGCGTCTGGGTGGCTTAGTCGGTTGAGCGTCCGACTTTCGCTTGGGTCATGATCTCTTGGTTCAGGACCCTATTGATCATATCAACAAATACTTAGGTAGCCTTTGTAAGTAGGAGGCACTCTTCTACCCTCTGATTAAACCTCTCCATTTTACATAACTGATTTAACCTTTAAATACATAGTTACATAACTGATTTAACCTTTCCATTTTACAGATGAGTAACTGAGGCAGGGAGCAAGTAGGTAACTAGCCCAAGGTCACATTGCTGGTGAATGGTGCTGCCTGTTCACAGGTTCATATGCTCCCTTGCCAGCAAACCTCTCGCTCTCCTCTTCTGAAGGGCTCGATGTCTGTTCCCTGGGGAATTTTGTTCTGCTAGATCCTGTTTAGCTGTCTCTGATAGTGCCTGGCACACCTTGTTTTGTAGGTCAGCTATTGTGTCTAAATCCTCGCCAGACTTAGAGCTCTCTGCATCTCCAGCCGCCGCATAGTCCGCCAGGAGGTTTGGAGCTGGGTCTCTGGCCCTGAGGTCGGCTTCACCGGAAGTGACACAGGGCAAGGGAGACCAGGCACTGTCCTTGGGTGGGGAGCTGCACTCAGCCACAGGGAGTCTCAACACCACCAGGACTGGGCTGTGAACTATCTTGGTGTGCAGGACAGTGGTCACGGCAGGGGACCCTGTGAAGAGAGGCCACTAGAGGCGTGTGGTCAGGGAAGCTTCCTGGAGGAGGCAGCAGGGTCAGGAAGCTGAGAAGAGAGTAATAGCCAAGAAAATGCTAGCGTACCTGGGGGGCTCAGTTGGTTAAGCATCAGACTCTTGACATCGGCTCAGGTGATGATCGCACAGTTCAAGAGTTTGGGCCCCAAGTTGGGCTCTGTGTTGACAAGTGTGGAACCTGGTTGTGACTCTCTCTCTTTCTCTCTCTCTTTCTCTCTCTCTCTTACTCTTTGTCTGCCCCTCCACCACTCATGCTCGCTTACTCTCTCAAAATAGATAAATAAACTTAAAAAAAATTTAAATCAGAAAAAAAATGCTGGCTGTCTGGAGAGCCTGTTGTCTTGGGTTGGGCCTCAGGAGTCTTCTCTGTGTTCCTGAGAGAGAGGCCCCAGAGGCCCCACCACACATGTCCCCAGGCCCACAGAGAAACAGGGTTCTTCTTGGCTGTGTGTGCTCCCTCAACAAGCAAGAAAGCCTGGAGACCAGGGTGGGGTTAGTGAGGCAGGGTGGGGACTTCCGCTGTGCTGTTTTATAGATATGTGTGCACCGAGAGACACACACAGACCAGCACCCCCAGGCACAAAGAACCACAGTCATACATGAAAAGATACACACAAGAATGCTTCCTTAGACATGGGAAGACCAGACACAAGCAAACAGAGGCACAGAGACAGGCAGCTCACAAACACACACACAGACATGAGTGGGCACAACGCAGATATTCACACTTGTACATCCACGATCACACACAGATGACACACAGAGACACAGCGCACCAGGCAGACATATCCAGGCATGTCCATGCTTATGCAGACACATGCTCCTGACACACAAAGACACTCAGAGTTAGGCATCGAGGTTGCAGACCCCAGAGGCCCAGGCAGCTCCAGATGGACATGAGCCAGGAGCACACACCTAGATGTGCATGAACAGGCCCAGAGACCCACCCACACAAGGTCAAGGGCAGACTCACTTGCCCTCATCTGGATCCCAGGCTGCCTTCCTAGTGAAAGATTTTGGTACCCGACAGGCACCCTGTGCCAGCAGTTACCTCACTGGGATCATGAGGGTGGTTCTCCCTCGGGACCTAGGAGGCAGTGCCATGGGGGCCTAGATTTGGGGTCTGTGCAACCCCAGATCCTACTGTTGGTGGCTGCTGAGGATGGTCCACCATATCTCCTGCCTCTCTGACCTGGAGGGTAGGGCACGGCGCAGAGGCAGTGGGTGGTCTAGCCACCCCTCACCCAGGTCTCAGGCTTAAGGCCTCAGGTGACAGGACCCTGTCCTTCCTTAAGAGCTGGGGAGGTAAAGGCCATCTGTGAGTGTGCACACACTCACTTCTGGTGCAGGAAGCAGATTCTGAGCACCATGGCCAAGAAAGAGTGATCCAGGAAGGTTTGCATAACTGTCAGTCTCTGAGAGGTGACAGGAGATGGGGGAGCTTGGGACATGTAAAGATGTTCCTGTTCTGAGCAAGGCTGTTACACAACTACAAGTTTGGCCTCGGGGAGGTGACCTGGTAGGGAGGCCCAGAGCAGGCAACATGAGTCAGTGTCTTTCTTTATTTCTTGAATCAGTTGAGTTTTCTATCCCTGTAACTAAAAGAGTCCAGACTAGTGCTCTGAGGACAGGACAATAGATGCCTTCATTTGCTGGGTCTTCTTAAGCCAGAGCTGTGGCCATGCTGTTTACCAAGAGAGAATACTTTTTCAAAATCGCCGAGGGCATCATAGGGTTCCTAGTAGCTTCTGATGGTGGAAGCCTTGGGTCAACTTCTCTAGCCGGCTCTGCCCACACTCCCAGCAGTACAGCCACAAAGCCTTTCCTGAGAGGCAGTTTGCAGGGGGAAGGGCAGGAGGCACTAGTATAACCTAGGAGCCTGGGGTATCTATGAATAAAGTGAGGGTAGTCTGGAAGATGAGCTCCGTCTCTACCACAGCTTGGTTGAGTGCTAGACTCCATCTGCAGAAAGGTAGAGGAAAGAGAGACCCAAAGAGGGATCTCGGGTCACCTAGCAAATGCACATTCCTAGATAGGAGCTACATCTCTGGCCACAAGTCTGGATTGCATCAATCCCTCTTCATGGCTTAGCTTTCGGCCATCTGGTCTACCACTGCCCTTTGGAGGACAGGGCCAGGGCAGCTCCCTGTAGTCCTTATCATTGAGAAATTCAGGCACACTTTGAACTTCCTCTTCCACTTATTTCCCTATGCTAAGCATCCTCATTATCCCTCTGGACTCCAGACACACAAAGTTGGAAAATTCCCAGCCAGATATAACCAAGCCTACTGATTCTAGGAAAGGGTTACAGGGTGGAATATAGATGGGGTGTGGGCTTCATAGAGAATTAATAGAGGTGGGTTTTTGAAGATGTGTGAGTCTGACAGTTAGCGGTGGAGTAAGAACATTCCAGAAAGTAGGAGCAGCATGTACAGAAGTTTGAAGATATGAAAATGCCTAATACATGCAAGGTTGCAAAAGCCTGGGGTGACTGTAGCAAGGGGTCCTGAGGCATCAGGAGACAAGTTGTGGGATACGGGCAGGGACCAGTCCTCATCAGTGCCTGCCTGGTTCAGTGTACTAGGTTTCTGCCCCACCACCTGCAACCCAAGGTCCCCCAAGGCCTAGCAGTCAAAGCCCACTCTTCAAAACTGGCATTCAAGTCCCTCCTTATTTCTATGACTGGATACCTTTCCCAACTTGTCTCCTGATGCCCCACGTGGAGAGGAGAAAGCGGAGCTTTCTCTCAATCCCTCACCCATTCCTGTGCTGGGCTGTGTTCCATGTGGGCTTAAAGTCACATGACCCTGTGGGTGGATTGAGGTGAGTTTCAGGCCCTACTGAGTCCCCAGTACCTTTTCTATCACAGAATTCTTGAGGCCAGAGGAGGAGACCTAGGCCAGAGTGAGCAAGTCTGTAGCCTGCCTTCAATCGGGTCCTCTTATGTCCCCTACCATGGTACTGGCTGGATGTGGGAGGTGATAACTAGAAGCTGGCAGGAGAACCCCAAGTCTCTGGTTGGGGGCAGGTATTAGCCAAGTCTCGTTAAGTCCACCTGCTTACTTGGGTCCCTTCTTCTCTATTCCCACTGTGAGTCCTTTCTCCTGCATGTGGGGCTCCCTGAAATCTGGGGTAGGGTGTAGATGCTGGGAGCTGTGGCTGTTAGATGCTAGGGGCTTTGAAAGATGGAGTGGAGGGCTGACTCAGCTTTTGTGGGTGCCATACCCACCCCTCAAGGGAAGCTTGAGCCCACAGCTCCCGTCTGGGAATCAGAATCCCCAGCCTCATCTGGGGACAGAGAACTGTGGTGGGAGAAGCCAAGGGAGGAAGAAGCAGCATGGTGGAGAAGCGGGAGTCCCTCTGAGGGCCAACTGGTTTCTGAGAGGGGTGACAAATGCAGCAGGCTAGAGTAGGTAAGATGGGAGAAAGCACTTACTGCCTGCAAATTATCAAGCCCTAGGAGCCAGAGTGAATAATTTGTGTTTCCCAGGCTTGCTGAGGAGGGCCCTTTTCCCTGGCCAGGTTGCAGGGAGCCGGGGAACGGGGGATAAAGAGCCGCAGGGGTTTCATTTACCCTTCTGCCATCACCAGCTCATATCCCATGATTTATTAAGTTGAAAAACAAGCTCTTCCTGCACAATCTGTCATCAGAAGAGGGGAAGAGGTCACCAACTGACTCTGGAAGTCTCGCAGCCTCATGGCTGCACTCGGGCCTCTGCACGGGGCCCTGACACCAACATCACCCCAGAACACAGCATGTGTAAACTAGGTTCTCTTTCTGCAGGAGGCAGAGGATTTAAACCTGAGTCCCTGCTGCTCTTGCCTCGCTGGCCTTGCCACGGTGAGTGACCTTTGCAAAGAAACCCCGAGAGGCTTCATGCCCCTTAGTAAGGGCCCAACTTACCCCCAGGCTGAAATCTGGGACCACCCTGCGATATGGAAAGTTCTTTCTTGCCCCAAGGCCAAACCTGCATCCCTGTCTCCCTCTGTCCTTACCCCTGCAACACCCCACACACCACTCAGAGTTCAGCCTCTCCCAGGAGGAGAAATGGTTGGCAAAATTTGGATAGTTAGAGGGGAGGCTTCAGATTATCAGCAAAATGATATAAAAATAGACGGAGGGAGTGGCGCCTGGGTGGCTCAGTCCGTTGAGTGTTCAACTCTTGATTTCGGCTCAGTTGGCGATCCCAGGGTCCTGAGATTGAGCCTCCCATCAGGCTCCGAGCTGAGCAGGGAGCTTGCTTAAGATTCTCTCTCCCTCTGCCCTTCTCCCCCACTTGCTCTCTCTCTCTCTGTCTAAAATTAAAAAAAATTAAAAATTGGGGCGCCTGGTGGTTCAGTCGGTTAAGCGTCCAACTTAGGCTCAGGTCATGATCTCACAGCTTGTTAGTTCAAGCCGCATGCCAGGCTCTGTGCTGACAGCTCAGAGCCTGGATCTTGCTTTGGATTTTGTTTCTTCCTCTCTGCCCCTCCCCTACTCGCACTCTGTCTCTCTCAAAAGTAAATAAACATTGAAAAATTTTTTAAGTAAATAAATAATTAAAAAAAATTTTAAATACAGGGAGGAAGAAATAAGACTGCACCATGGGGTGAGGAATGCCTGACTCGAGACCTCCCTTCTGGTAGGCTCGGGATGGGACCTTCAGAAAGGCCTGGACTCTGCAGCACATCAAGGCTGTGGCGACGCCGGGGTCCTTTCACGTGGTTGGACAATAACTGCTGAACTTTCTTGGTAGTTCCTTAGTGCCATTTACGTGTGGCCCTAGACACAGCCCTGGGAGTGGACAGTGCGGTCATTTGTCCCCATTTTACAGATGCAGTGGGAAGACTTGCCCAAGGTCCCGCAGCCAGGAAGGGGCTGGCCATCTGATTCTGGGCCCTGTGGACCTAATGGGCTCTGCCACCTCACCAAGGGAGACTGTAGCATGCTGCAGGCTGCCCCGGACCTCTGGAGGTATTTTTAAAGTCATAAAATGTACAAATCCAAAGTGACATCCCAGGAAATTGTCACACACGTGTACACCCATGTAAGTACTGCCCAGATCAAGCTATTCCACATTCACTGTTACCCCACGGTCTCCCTTGAGCCCCTTCCCAATAGGATGCGCCCTGATTTCAACTTCTTGCAGTGCCCTCTACAAGGCTTGGGAGAATGTTTCTCCTCTTTTCTGTGACTCCTGGATCCTATGATTTACCTTTCCTACCTGCGCGCCACTGCCCTTTTCTCCTCCTCCTCCCTTTCCCCTCTGCCCCCACTACACCCTCTCCATCACTTTACCAGTTCAAACACAAAAGCCAGAACAAAGGGCACAGCTTGGGAAGCTGGTTTTGTGTGCCTTTGACCATGCTGTCTTCTCTCTAGGTCCTCAGTTTCCTCCTGTGACTCTTTGTTGCCCCATTATTTCAATAGGGGAAAGGCTGGACTCGGAGTGGTGTGTGTGGGGTACAGGGATAAAAACAGTGAGGGAGACACAGGGATGCAGGTTTGAGCTTGGGGCAAGAACGAACTTTCCATATTGCAGGGTGGTCCCAGGACAAGGGCTCTCATTATTAGAATACAAGCAAACATTTCTGCCCGGATTTAAGCAGGGCCCCATCTAAGAGCCCTTCTTGTGAGGGGTACTTAGGACATGAAGACTCTCGGGGTTTCTTTGCAGAGGCTCACCGTGGCAATGGGCAGCGAGGCAGGAGCAGCAGGGACTCAGGTTTAAATCCTCTGCGTCCTGCAGAAAGAGAACCTAGTTTACACACACTGTGTCTAGGGGTGATGTTGGTGTCGGGGCCCCGTGCAGAGGACTGAGAGCAGCCATGAGGCTGTAAGACTTCCAGAGTCAGTTGGTGACCTCTTCCCCTCTTCTGATGACAGATTGTGGAGGAAGAGCTTGTTTTTCAGAAAGCAGCGGAGGACTTCCTGAGAGATACGGATCCTCACATCATGAGCCCCAAGAAAAGGGCTGTAGATAAACACTGGGCCATGTCCCAGAGAAGGGCATGATGTCCATCCACCCAACCAGTTCGTTGTACAGGCTCCTTCCAACCCAGTCAGGAATGCTCCTTCCTATCAGACCCGAACCCCCGATAATATCACCATGCATCTTGGGGTGCTTGACTAAACGCTGTCTGGAGATATTTGAACACAAGCTATTAAGGAATGCCTGTTCATTATGTTAGGGACTGTGGTGGTATTATCATTAGAGGGGCAAATGTCCTTTGGTTTTAGAGATGCATCTTAAGATAATTTACAGTACAAGGTCATCATGTCTATAATTTACTTTAAAATACTTCAGCCATGTAGTATTCCATGGTATAGTGGAATACTACATGGCGATGAGAAACAATGAAATCTGGCCATGTGTAGCAACATGGATGGACCTTGAGGGTGTTATGCTGAGCGAAATAAGTCAGGCAGAGAAGGACAAATATCATATGTGTGCACGTATAGGAGGATTAGGAGGAACTTAACAGAGGACCAAGGGGAGAAGAAGGGCGGAAATGGTGGGGGAAAGGGGGAGAGGCAAACCATGAGAGACTCTTGAATGCTGACAAAAACTGAGGACTGGTGGATGGGGGGGGGAGGAGGGGTGGGCATGGAGGAGGGCACTTGGGATGAGCACTGGGTGTTATGTGGAAACTAATTTGACAATAAACTATTTGTAAAAAAAATAAAATAAAATAAAATACTTCAGCCAGAAAATGGAAATGTTGCAAATATTAATTCTTGTGGGTTATCAGTTTTCAACTTAGGGATGGGGAGGACCGGCACTGGGAGTTCCTATCCCGCCATTTTGCTGACAACGCTCCAAGCAATGGGTATTTCCATGCTCATAGTAGTATTCTCTTTTTTAAAATATATCTGACACTCTCCACAATAGCCAAAACATGGAAAGAGCCTAAGTGTCCATCAATGGATGAGTGGATCAAGAAGATGTGGTTTATCTATACCATGGAATACTACATGGCAATGAGAAACAATGAAATCTGGCCATGTGTAGCAACATGGATGGACCTTGAGGGTGTTATGCTGAGCGAAATAAGTCAGGCAGAGAAGGACAAATATCATATGTGTGCACGTATAGGAGGATTAGGAGGAACTTAACAGAGGACCAAGGGGGAGAAGAAGGGCGGAAATGGTGGGGGAAAGGGAGAGAGGCAAACCATGAGAGACTCTTGAATGCTGACAAAAACTGAGGACTGATGGATGTGGGGGGGAGGAGGGGTGGGCATGGAGGAGGACACTTGTGGGGATGAGCACTGGGTGTTATGTGGAAACTAATTTGACAATAAACTATTTGTAAAAAAAATAAAATAAAATAAAATACTTCAGCCAGAAAATGGAAATGTTGCAAATATTAATTCTCGTGGGTTATCAGTTTTCAACTTAGGGATGGGGAGGACCGGCACTGGGAGTTCCTATCCCGCCATTTTGCTGACAACGCTCCAAGCAATGGGTATTTCCATGCTCATAGTAGTATTCTCTTTTTTAAAATATATCTGACACTCTCCACAATAGCCAAAACATGGAAAGAGCCTAAGTGTCCATCAATGGATGAGTGGATCAAGAAGATGTGGTTTATCTATACCATGGAATACTACATGGCAATGAGAAACAATGAAATCTGGCCATGTGTAGCAACATGGATGGACCTTGAGGGTGTTATGCTGAGCGAAATAAGTCAGGCAGAGAAGGACAAATATCATATGTGTGCACGTATAGGAGGATTAGGAGGAACTTAACAGAGGACCAAGGGGGAGAAGAAGGGGGAAATGGTGGGGGAAAGGGAGAGAGGCAAACCATGAGAGACTCTTGAATGCTGACAAAAACTGAGGACTGATGGATGTGGGGAGGAGGGATGGGCATGGAGGAGGGCACTTGTGGGGATGAGCACTGGGTGTTATGTGGAAACTAATTTGACAATAAACTATTTGTAAAAAAAAAAAAAAAGAACTAAGAGAAAAAACCAAATATATATATATATATATATATATATATATATATATATATATATATATATATATATTTGAATATTTTCACAATAAGGTTAGATTAAAAAGCCTTATGATGTGGTGGAGAGATTAAACTGTGTTTCTGTTACTTCTGAAATACATCCAAGGTGTGTGAGAGACTTTGCACATATTATATATTTGTGGTGGGGAGGGCAGAGTGTGGGAGATTGAGTAGCAAAAGCAGGGGGAAGGGGCTAGGGCTTCATCTAGTCCCCTGGCCCCATTCCTGCATCCACGGCCAGAGGGGCCACAGTGAACGGTCCCTGCAAGTGGCCGGCTCAGCCCAGGCCGGGCTGCCACAGAGGCTGCCCACCCTGTGAGGAGGCCCATTGTGTACCAGCCAGCCCTCCCTGAGACGACTCATCACCTATTTGGGCCTGAGTCTCAGCCCCACACTGCCTGGCTCACCTTGTGGGGACACTCCTGTCCCCAGAGCTCCCAAGCTGGGGAATGAAGAGAAGAAACGGCCCATCACAGTGCAATGGCACTCAGTCCTTCAGGGGTTCTAGCAGTCCTGACTGGAGGACAAAGCCCCTTTCAGAGTCCTGAGGCTCAGAGGGAAAATTATGCTCCAGTTGCAGGGTAGAGCTGGCCTCCAACTCAGCCTCTCTTCCCATTTCTCCCACACTGGAACCAATATTCCTACCTTCCCTTTTGTGATGAGGAAACTGAGGCCCTTGCACAGAGATCAAGCTCATTCTCAAGGTCAACTGGCCATTGCCACAGAGTAGGTCAAGGACCAGGTCTCGTGTGCTCTGGAAGGCTGAGACTTAGAACACCAGGATGGGAGGTGGGAAACTTCGAGGGGGAGGTCACTCTTCCAGCACAGTGTCCCAGGAGCCCTGGGCGGGCCTGAGGTTGTCACTTTGCTCAAGGAGGAGGCCCTGACCCCACTGCAGCAATGTTTCCTAAAGCCCACAGGGTGGTCCACTGGGGGGCAAGAGAGCCTGGCCAGCTGTGGACAGCCTCTGGAGAGGCTAGAAGCAAATGGCCAGGGAAGGATGCCTGCAGCACACTCAGCCCTTCAGGAGCCGGTGGCCAGCAACTGCCTCAGAGAGGAGTTAGAGGAGCCAGACCTTCTGCAAATCCCTGGGCCATCTCAGCCTCGGAGGTGGGGGGGACCTGGGAGCTTCTTCCTCCTTCTGGGGTCAGGCCCACTGGTCCAACAGAGCCCCCTTATAGTCTCTGGTGGAAGGCTGGCCCATTTGGCCAAACTCTTTGGGGCACTGTCTTGCCCCCTCCAGGGAGCCTTCCCTGACTGCATCTCTCAGCTACTCTTGCCTCAGTTCTGGGAGATCTTCCTCACACCCCCAGAGGCCTTCCACCTGACTCACTGGCTCTGCTCTCCCTGACCAGCCTGAGAATCCTCCCAGGGAAGGACCTGAGTCAGCTCTTCCTCTAACATCCCTCCCCTTGTCCCTGGGCTGGGTATTGCCCTGGGCAGTTCTGCTACCAGTGAGGAGCCCTGTGCCTGCTGTCCAGGGGGTTAAGGACAGTAGAGGCCTGCCTGACAGGTGGCTTTGGGACAGACTTCCTCTTCTGAGACACTAGAGGTTTTCTTTCTTTCTTTCTTTTTTTTTTTTTTTTTTTGTCTTCTCTGTCAGAGATTTTCCCCTTCGCTGACTGAGGTCAGGGCACCATAAATAGGAGTAATAAGGCCTTGGGTCTTTAAACTGAACTTTGCAGCTGCCATTTTATGACTCTGATAACGTCAGCCCCCTCAACCCTGAGTCTGGCTGGAGCAGGACTGCCTGGTGTCCAATCAGTGGAGGAGCAAGTGGTGGCTGGTGGGGAAGAGTGTGAAATGGAGAAGGATGTGAGGAGCCCTTCATTCGAGGCTGCCCTCCATTAGTCCTGGGTGAGTCCCTTCTCTTCCCCCTTCGGGCCCAGCCCTGGACTGGGCTGTGGGTGACAGCAAGATGACGAACCACAACCCTTGATCCCATGGCATGGTCAGAAGAGCCCAGGCTGGGAGGTGGGTAAGACTGAGAAGTGGGATCAGAGTGGAGAGGGCTGAGTGGGCTGGAGCAATCAAGGAAGGATGTCAGGAAGAGGTGATAGAGTAGGGTGTTAAGTGAATAAAATGTGGCAGGACAGGGAGTGGTAGGCATTGGAGGAGCCAGGCTTGGACTGCCTCAGGAGGTTGGGGGAGATGGACAGATATGGCCTAGCACAACAGGAGGCCCTGCTGGAAGCATTCCACCCCTGGCTGAGAAGCCTCCAAGGATGGGGAGTCAGGTACCAGTGGTGGTCACAAGACCCTGGATCATCCAAGGAGAATGTGAGTGGTGGGAGCCCCGTTGGGAGACCCTAGAGGGCTGTTGGTGAGGCCTGGAAACTCCGGGACACGGAGGGGCTCTCAGTGGTGCCAGGGCTGTGGAGCTGTGGCCTCAGGGCCAGAAGCAGGTGAGGCTTTGAGTGCTCAGGAGGTGGGAGGAGGGGAGGCACCTAACAATTGTTACTAAGTTCTGTTCCCAGGACAGACAATCAGCTTCTCACCCCCAGAATGTACAAGACATTAGCTAGATGGAAACAGAGATTCCTGCTTTGGTGGAGGTGATGGTAAGGGAGGTAATTACAGGCTAGAAGAGGGTAGGTGATCAATATATTCTACCCGCCAACAGCCAACCTCGAGCTGGTGCCGAACCTGGGGCCCATTTGGGTTTTAGGCTCTGGCTAAGCAGCAAGCCCAGATTCTTCACGTCCGGGGGCAGGGAAAGAGAGAAAATCAACCCCAGTCCTGGTCTGATGGGGGGTGGGGGGAACTGGTATCCTTGTGATTTATTTTGCCCATCTGTAAAATGGACTTAGGTGGATTCAATGAGTCTTGAGGTCTTCCCCGATCTTCGAGGGAGATGATCTATGCGTCTCCTGTCCTGCCGGTGAGCCACCCACAGCCACACACAAGGGAACAGCCACACATCGGAGGCACAAGCGTCCCTGGGTGAGGAGGAAGCAGGAGTGGGAGGAAGAGAACGCGATGCCTCACGGCTGTTTGCACTTTGCTCAGCTTTCCCCCCACACACGTCTGACCCTTACTGATAAACACCACCCTCAACCCCTCACTGCCCACCTCCTTCCCCCTTGACCTCTTACCTGTCAGCTCTGCTCTGTGGGGCGGCACCGGAAGGGCCTGCCAGACAGCTGCCTTATCCCCAAAGCTCCTTCCCAGCGCTGAGTCTGCTGCTGAGACGTCTCTCCTACACTAACACACAATGGCCCTCAGACACCTCCTGACGGGCGCAGCTCACAGCGACGACCCTCACAGCCTCCCTCCCTCCCACCCAGTCTACCAGGCCTTCCATTTCAATGGGCCACAGTCCCCAACCTTGCACCCACTGACTTACTCTCCCCACGTACAACACAGCCACCACACCGATGGCAAGCTTTGGGAGCACGCTGTCTCCTGGCGCCCTTCCACCAGGGTCTCGGATCACCTCACCGAGATCCCATCCCTGGGGTCTAGATCCAGTCCAAGGTTGAGCTGGGAGGCGAGACGCAGCGCTCCGTGCCCTCATTCGCCGTACACAGACGTGCGCACGATCGGCCCGGCTCCCGCCGTCCCCCACTGCACCCGCGGCGGCCGGGACTCAGGGGCCCGGCAGACACTCACCGCGGGGCAGCGGCGCGGGCGAGGGTGCTGGCCGGCACGCAGAGCTAGCGGGCCGGTGGCGGGCTAGTCGGGCGCAGGGTGCACCCTAGACCCACGACAGGTGGCCCGGCCTCGGGAACAGGCTGGGATGCCCGACGGCTGGGAGCCCGGCCTAGCGGCGCTGCCTGGGCGATGGCTATGCGAAGAGGCGCCACTTCGGACTGGAGGCTGGCCCCGCGGGCTCGTCTTACGGGCGGCGGGTCTAGCCAATGGATCGGCAGGGGCGGGGACGCCGCTCAGTGGCGGGGCGGGGCTGGGGCTGGGGCTCCCCTGCTGGGATGTCCCTGCGATCTCTCCGCGGATCGCCCACGTCAGTCAGTCCTCCTCCGTCGCCTGGCATTCACGAGGCTTCACCCAGTCGGACCGCATCCTCGGGAAACTCGAGACCCCAACACACCACATCCTTCCCTGCTTAGCTCACAATGTTTCCAAACTCCTGGTTGCCTTCTCCCGCTCCCACACGCACCCCCTCAGACCCTCCCAGCACGCTCTTCACGTCCACCTTCAGAGCCGCCTCCTCCAGGAAGCTCCCCTGCCAGCCGGCGCAGTTCCCATTTCTGCGCGTCGGAGGACGGGTGCTGGCGGGCCGGCCTAGGAGACAAGACGGGTCACTTCTAACACCCCAGGCTGCGGGCTGTGGGCTGCGTAGGGGGCCTGTGTTTTGATTCATTTTCAGTGGGCCCAACTCATCGTTCGCCAGCACAGGAGGGGAAACAAGGGTGCGAGTGAGGCCCGACTCTGGGATCCTCGGTGCCACTTCTGAGCCCAGGCGACCTGGCAGGACGAGCTTGAGACCGGCGGGGCTCCCGGGTCCTTCACGAGCAGGGATGAGGGGGCCGCGCTTTAGGGAGCAGAGCACGTCCGCGTCCTCACCGGTCTCCGCCTGGGCGCCTCCCGAGGGAGACTGGGCCGGAGTTGCAGCGCCCCCGTGCGGGGAGGGGAGATCTGTCCGCTGTGCTCGCGACCAGGCTGCGCAGCCTGCCTGAAAGGAAGCAGAAGACCTCCTCGTCTTCCTCCTCCTCCTCCTCTCACCTTCCGTGTTTAGCAGCCCGGGAAGCTGAAGTGCGGAGAAAGGCCTGGCTTTGGGCCGCCTGTTTCCGGTGCCGCGCTCCCTAGGCTGGGCGAGTCGGCCTCTGGGTGACCACGGATCTGCTTGCTTCCACTGCGTGTCTTCAGGGCTCAGTCTATAGAATGAGGCTCAGGTACCCCGGGAGGCTTCTTGTAGGCCAAGAACAGGTGGCTGCCTTGTCCTCTGTCCGAGGGCTCAGACGGAGTGATCCAGGCCGGCTGCCGCAGACATCCCGTAGATGGTGGGTATTGATAAGGGGAGGACCCTGTTCCGTGGAGACGCAGAGCGCGCGTCCCTGGGTGCCTCGCCAGAGGCACACTGTATGAAGGAGGTCCCACTGCAGGCCTGGTTGACTTGCCTGTGCGTCAGAGTCCCCTGCAGACCCACCTAGGCCACCCTCCTCACAGCGTGGGAAACTAGGCCTCTGACTTTATGGGGTGGAATGAAGTTATGGGGAGTCAGGGAAAAGCCTGGAAGGGATGAGCTCCCAGCCCCTCCTCGATTTAGGCTTATTTGGGGTACTAGCATTTGCTTCCCTCTTTCTCCCCCTCCTTCCCTTGCACATTTATTAATAGCTTGCTGTATGCCAGGCTCTGTGCTGTGCACTGGGACATGGAGGTCTATAAGACAGCAGCACCTCCTGATGGAGGAGGACCTGGAGAGCTATACTACCTCCACAATTTCTACCTCCTTCCAGATAAGCCTGGACAGAAGGCCTTCCCCAGATATTGGAACTGTGGAGATGGCCATTCTGGGGTTTGGACCCAACCTCTCAGTGGAGGATGTGTTTGAAGAATCTCCAGGCTTCTCCTATGCCATGTCCACTTCTGGGGGCCAGGTTAAGCTCAGGCGCCAGGAGTCCTTGGCTCCCCTTTTGACCCTGACAGTACTGCTGTGCCCGAATCGCGAGTCCCAGAGACCTCCAAGGAGCCAGCACCGATGCAAGTACAAAAGGATCTTTGTTACAAGCTCGAGCAGGGGCACACCAGCCTACTGGTGTCATGGCAGCAAGGTGAACTGAAGAACAATAGCGAATAGGGTTTTTAAGGAGTAAGGGATAGGGGTGTTACAGTACATGTAGCATCATCACATAAGCACCAATTACAATTACAGCTTTGACCATTCAGTATCTGTGAGGTGTTCATTCCTTTTGGTGGGACCCAATCATGACTTTTGAGAATCCTTTGAAAATGACCAATTATGAGGTGAATTTAAAGGGCCCACGTGGGGTTCAGGCGAGTGGTGAGAAATTGGCTAGTTTGTATCTGTAGTTCCCAGCCTTGACTCAGACCATAGGAATGTTTTTTTTTTTTTTTTCTTTTTGATTAGCTGAACTGAGGGCGGTCCGAGGATGGCTTTAGCCTTGAACAATCTGAGGCTTTTCTTGGGACTGGGACTGGGGCTACGTGCAGCCTGAGGTTTCTCTTAATGGAGGACTTAATTTTTGGCTCTTCAGTACCCCTTCTCAAGCCTCAGTTCTCCAGCAGGACAGTGGAATTGGGTCTCAGTTCTGGGGAGTCACCTCTGCTGGCATAGCGCTAGATGTGACAAATCCATGGGCTTTGACTCTCATAAACATTTTCCATTCTACACACACACACACACACACACACACACACACACACACACACACCACCTAGCCAACTACAGCATACTGAAATCCCACCATTAAAGCTTGTCTCTTGGTCCGCTGAAGTTCTGCTCTCTCTGAGGACAAGGATCTGGGGTACTTGAGAGTGCATTGAGAGGAAGATGGTGAGGACTGGGGAACAGGAAGGAGCCAGACCCCACTTTGCCACCAGACACTCTGGCCCAGCAGGTGGCTGGTGGGAGGGGGAGTAAACAAAGGGACTCAAGGCTCCCAGCTCTGGATGGGCTGCCTTTCCCTGCTCTGGAGGGGGATCCACAAGAATCCTTCTCTTTAGCAGCTCCGTGAAGGCTGGAGGCATGAAGGGTGATTGGCAGGGCCTCCTCAATGCTCTGTCAGTCCTCAGGCTCTCAGGAGGGAAGCAGGTGACTGGGAGAATCCCTCCCTGCAGATTCTTTGCAATGAAAATTACTCCTTTGTTCTTTCAGAATTGTTCCTCTGGAGGATCCACCCTTCCTTACATATCAAAAGGCACAAAACAAATTCAGATGTGGAAGAAGGAGCAGAAAAAAAGCAAAAACAAACTAGAACTTGAAAAATTCAGCCAAGGTTAGATGTGACCATGTTGTTAGGAACTGTTCCTACTTGTTGAATTCTGTGTTGTGGGGCATCACCTGAGAGGATCCTAAGGGGTCTTATGGGGAAGCCAACCTTTCACCTGTCCCCTTATTGAGAAGGGTGGGGGGTATACGGAAGATGAGGGACAGGGACAGGCTACATGAGGGCATGGGAAACAGTGACAAGTATCTCTGTTCCCCATCCGAAGGTGGCCTTTACCTCACCAGTCCAGGCTTGGGGATGGGCCACAGCCACTCTCTGCACCCCATTCCCCCATGTCCTTGTGCATCAACTCCTCCCTGTATATTCTGTCCTGAGGTGTCCCTTCCTGGATTCCTGGAATCTGTCCCCAGTCTGTAGCCCTAGTCTCCCTGTCCCACCCTATCTCCTCAGCGCCCTTCCAGCTGCCGGAAATCACAGGGGTGCTGGAGGTGGTGGGAAAGAGGAAGAGGCAGTCACTTGCCTTTCGCCGTGACTACAGGCTCTGCAAGAAAGACTCTGCAGTTACTCGTTTGGAGGCTGCCTGGCTTCCTGCCTCATTCCTGCAGCAGGCACCACTCTGGCCTCCCCTGACCCCTTCCTATGTCCCTGAATCGTGCACTCACTGCTTCAAGTCTCCCAGCTCAGGAACACACTGGTGATCTGGTTCTGCAGCAGAGTGGGAGGGGCCCTGGGGACCACGGTGTGGTGGGGGCCACGCAGGGAGCTGTCTGGGGCATCACTGCTCCAGGAGTGCCTTTCAGAACCATCCCCATGGCTCCAGGCTTGCAATCTCTCTAGGCTTCTGTATTGCCCTTCTTTGGGGCAAGTTCTTCCCAGGAGAACATGCATTTTAACTCCAAGCTGTGAACTGGTAGAAGGCGAGAGGGGTCCAGACAGGTATTTCGGAAGTAGTATTCCATGTATAGATACATCACATCTTCTTGATCCATTCGTCCGTTGATGGACACTTAGGCCCTTTCCATATTTTGGCTATTGTTGAGAGTGCTGCTATGAACATTGGGATACATGTGCTCCTATGCCTCAGCATTTCTGTATCCCTTGGGTAAATTCCTAGCAGTGCTATTGCTGGGTCCTAGGGGAGTTCTATTGTTAGTTTCCTGAGGAACCTCCACACTGTTTTCCAGAGGGCCTGCACCAGTTTACATTCCCAGCAACAGTGTAGGAGGGTGCCCATTTCTCCACATCCTTGCCAGCATCTAGAGTTCTCTGATTTGCTCATTTTAGCCACTCTGACCGGCTTGAGGTGGTATCTCAGTGTGGTTTTGATTTGTATTTCCCTGATGAGGAGCGATGCTGAGCATCATTTCATGTGCCTGTTGGCCATCTGGATGTCCTCTTTGGAGAAGTGTCTGTTCATATCTTCTGCCCATTTCTTCACTGGGTTGTTTGTTTTTCAGGTGTGGAGTTGGGTGAGTTCCTTATAGATTCTGGATATTAACCCTTTATCTGATATGTCATTTGAAACTATCTTTTCCCATTCTGTCAGTTGCCTATTAGTTTTGTGGGTTGTTTCCTTTGCCGTGCAGAAGCTTTTGATTTTGATGAGGTCCCAATCATTTATTTTTGCTCTTGATTCCCTTGCTTTTGGGGATGTGTCAAGTAAGAAGTTGCTGCGGTAGAGGTCAAGGAGGTTGTTTCCTGCTTTCTCCTCTAGGGTGTTGATAGTTTCCTGTCTCACGTTCAGGTCCTTTATCCATTTTGAGTTTATTTTTGTGCATGGTGTGAGAAAGTGATCTAGTTTCATTCTTCTGCATGTTGCTGTCCAGTTCTCCCAACACCATCTATTAAAACGGCTGTCTTTTTTCCATTGGATATTCTTTCCTGCTTTGTCAAAGATTAGTTGGCTGTATACTTTTGGGTCCACTTCTGAGTTCTCAGTTCTGTTCCATTGGTCTGTGTGTCTGTTTATGTGCCAATACCATGCTGTCTTGATGATGACAGCTTTGTAGTAGAGGCTAAAGTTTGGGATGGTGATACCTCCCATTTTGGTTTTATTTTTCAGTATTAATTTGGCTATTCGGGGTCTTTTGTGGTTCCATACAATTTTAGGATAGTTTGTTCTAGTTTTGAGAAGTATGCTGGTGCAATTTTGATTGGAATAGCATTGAATGTGTAGATTGCTTTGGGTAGTAATGACATCTTTTTATGAATTCTTTTTCTTTAAATATTTTTATTTATTTCTAGGAGAGAGAGAGAGAGACAGCATGAGCAGGGGAGGGTCAGAGAGAGAGGGAGACAGAATCTGAAACAGGCTCCAGGCTTTGAGCTGGCAGTCAGCACAGAGCCCAACGCGGGGCTCGAACCCACGAACCGTGAGATCATGACCTAAGCGAAAGTCGGATGCTTAACCGACTAAGCCACCCAGGCGCCCCATTGACATCTTAACTCTATTTATTCTTCCTATCCATGAGCATGGAATGCTTTTCCATTTCTTTGTGTCTTCTTCAATTTCCTTCATAAGTTTTCTATAGTTTTCATCATACAGATCTCTTGTATCTGTATGTATCTAGGTTCATTCCGAGGGATTTTATGGTTTTTTGTGCAATTGTGAATGGGATCAGTTTCTTAATTTCTCTTTCTGTTGCTTCATTGATGGTATATAAGAATGATACAGATTTCTGTATGTTGATTTTGTACCCTGCAACTTGGCTGAATTCTTAGATCAGTTCTAGTAGGCTTCTGGTGGAGTCTCTCGGGTTTTCTATGTAGAGTATCATGTCATCTGCGAAGAGCGAAAGTTTGACTTCCTCTTTGCCAATTCTGATGCCTTTGATTTCCTTTTGTTGTCTGATGGCTGACGCTAGGACTTCCAGCACTATGTTAAACAACAGTGGTGAGAGTGGACATCCCTGTCTTGTTCCTGATCTCAGGGGGAAAGCTCTCAGTTTTTCCCCGTTGAGGATGATGTTAGCTGAAGGCTTCTCATAGATGGCTTTGATGATGTTTAAGTAGGTTCCTTCTATCCCAACTTTCTCGAGAGTCTTTATTAAGAAGGGATGCTGTATTTTGTCAAATGCTTTTTCTGCATCTATGGACAGGATCATATGGTTTTTATCTTTTCTTTTATTGATGTGATATATCACATTGATTGATTTGCGAATGTTGAACCAGCCCTGTAACCCAGGAATGAATCCCACTTGATCTTGGTGGATGATTCTTTTTATGTGCTGCTGGATTCGATTTGCAAGGATCTTGTTGAGGATTTTTGCATCCGTATTCATCAAGGATATTGGCCTGTATTTCTCTTTTTTTGCTGGATCTCTGTCTGGCTTGAGAATCAGAGTGATGAAGGCTTCATAAAATGAGTCCGCGAGTTTTCCTTCGATTTCTATTTTTTGGAATAGCTTGAGAAGAATTGGTATTAATTCTATTTTAAATGTCTGGTAGAATTCCCCAGGGAAGCCATCAGGTCCAGGGCTCTTATTTGTTGAGAGATTTTTGATCACTGATTCGATTTCTTCACTCGTTATGGGTCTGTTCAGATTTTCTATTTCTTCCCGTGTGAATTTTGGTAGTGAGTGTGCAGGCTCCCTCATTCTCCTTGTGATAAACAGTGGGCAGTCTCTTTTCATTAAAGCCAGGAACAGTAGCCAGAGCGAGTCTTCTCTGAAGACCGGACTCACATGTCCTGGTGACAGGCAGTATGTTACAGAGCTTGGAGACAGATTCTACCATGAACTTTTCTGTTTAGATTTTGTCTCTCTCTCTCTTTTTTAATATTTTTATTTATTTCTAGGAGAGAGAGAGAGACCATGAGTAGGGGACGGTCAGAGACAGAGGGAGACACAGACTCTGAAATGGGCTCCAGGCTTTGCACTGGCAGTCAGCACAGAGCCCGACGTGGGGCTCGAACCCATGAACCGCGAGATCATGACCTAAGTGAAAGTCGGACGCTTCACCAACTAAGCCACCCAGGCGCCTCGATTTTGTCTCTTTTTTAAAATCAAATTTAGAAGTGTCTGAACACCCCAAACTCTTGCAGGAAGGTGTCTGTGACCTATTCTTCCTTTGCACTAGGCTTCTGGCCCCCATGCTCCCTGGGAGGCACCTTGGTGCGGTGTGGTGGGGGTGGGCAGTCAGGAAGGCAGAGGTTAGGAGTCTGGTATTCTGCACCCAGCCCTGGGTTTTCCATTTGCTGATCATGTGACCTTAGAACAAAGCCCTTAACCTCTCTGAGCCTCAGCTTCCTGGACCTTGGCAGGTCTGCTGGAACCATCCTTTCCCATTCTGATTTCGTGCCTAGAAATATCCCAATCCCTCTGCATGGTCCTGACAGCCGAAACTCCATTGTGTGTCCCTTTCATACGTGTTCCTTTCCTCCCGTGGTTTAACACCAACGGTCTTGTGTAAGAAAGCTTAGTAAGTTAATGAAAACGGCCTCTAAGTATTTTTGGGGTGTTTCTCATGCTTCTCTCAGCTGTAGGTGCAGGGAGATGCTGCAGGAGTCAGGGCCCCTTTCTGCTCGGGAGTTTGCCAGATGGGAAATGTGTGCAAATGGTAAAAAACCAAATATATAATACAATGTCAGATGGACAGAGAGTCTGGCAGCCTATTTTAGGAAGACACTACCTGCAATGATTAGAACATAGACCCAGGAGTCATATTTCTTGAGTCAAACAACAGTTGTGTAGTGTTCTTTGCTGCACTACTATGAACAACTGGTTTAATTGCTCAGTTGCTGCTCTGTTGTGTGGGGCTGGTAATATCACTTGGAGACAGAGTTAAATGAGATCAGTCACTCAAGTGGTATAACAACTATTCCCAGACTGTCTGCGAGATGCCAGGCACTGCTTTGAGTATCTGTGAGGAGGTGATTTTAGAAAAGACAAGCTTAGGGGCGCCTGGGTGGCTTAGTCGGTTAAGCGTCCGACTTTTGCTTAGGTCATGATCTCACAGTTCGTGGGTTCGAGCCCCGCGTCGGGCTCTGTGCTGACTGCCAGAGCTTGTTTCAGCCTGTGACTCCCTCTCTCTCTGACCCTCCCCTGCTCACGCTGTCTCTCTCTCTCTCCTAAAAATAAATAAAACATTAAAAAAATTAAAAAAAAAAAGAAAAGACAAGCTTAGTGGCTATGTTGTAAGCATCAAATGAAAATCATCTATCATTAGCTCTCGCACACCAATGCCTGTGTCTGTGGAGGTTCATACAAGTGGTGGTGGGTGTGGGTCGACAGACACACCACACTACCCTATTTTGGGTATCTCATTCGATGGATCCAATGAATTTAGAATAAAGAATCTCACACCTTGTCCAGGTGGGTTTGGAACATAATACAGCCCGTAATTCCACGAGTCTCCTAGGTCTGGCATACTCCTGGATATGCTGAATCAGTGTCCACCTGGTTCCTTTTTTGTTGGAAGTGGGTCATTCTATGCTAGTCTTTCGGAAGACAGTACGTGACATTCTTCCAAGAGAAGGCATAACTATCCAAACTCCCTGTCATTCTGAGAAAACTTGCAGTAGAGTCCAATAAGCACCTCTCCACCATGTTTTTTTCAGTTAAGGAGAATACACTATATCATTTGATATGGCCCAACTTTTTGGTGCTTTGAAAATGCACCAAGAAGCCCCTGACTGAAACCTAATGGAGGGTTGGGGTGGTGGAGACATCACTTTCCTGCAAATCGCCCAGCCGCCTGCAAAGTATATACTTAGTGAACGTAATTAAAACAACAAAACACAGGGGCATGTGGAGATCTAAATTCAGGGTAGAGCTTTGGTGCAAATACTGTTTTAGGGGCTATCGGAGTCAAAGTCAAGCAGAGGAAAGAAGTGGGAGAAATGAGAGAGGGCCGACGGATGGCTGCGTGAAAGGCCAGATTTGGAAATGCTGACGGGCGATGGGCAGCTGGAGGCCAAGGAAGCAAGGCTGGACTGCGCCACATTGGGTGATGATGTCTGGGGGCCTCCGTGTGCACAGAGGTCAGCCGTCTCCAGAGACCCACGTGTGGGCTCCAGGTGCGGGAGGATGGCTGAGGCTAGGTCTGTCCAGGCGTTGTGCGGCACCAGCTCTGGGCAAGCAGTGGTGGCACCGCGGTGTGCCCTACTGTGGAACGCAGGGAATGCCCCGAAGTCCTGGAGGGACAGAAAATGGCAGGTCCTGGGGTCCCAAGGAAAGACTTTCAGGGAAGTGGGACGTGCTCCTGCCTCAGCCTGGTCTGCTGCCTCTCCCTACCCCCTGGGTGTCTTTGATTCAGTTCATCCCAAGGCCCTCTCCCGGGGGTGCTTATCCAGGGGCCAGTGGCTTGCCACCCCGCCTTCCCAGCTCAGCCCTGGACCCAGGCAAGTCCCAGGGTGTAGAACCATCCCGGATGCGCGCCTGGCTGGGGGGTGCAGTCAGGGGGAGGGAAGGGTGAGGCGGCCCCATGCACTATGGAGGGGCGATCTTGATGAGACTGTGCCCCAGTCGGAGATGGAGTGGAAGCCACAGAGTCTGTCCCTAACCCCTCCGAGTCCCCCCTTCCCTGGAGGGCAAATTCGAGCAGCAACTCCCGGGCAAGCACGCCTGCAAAAGCGAGGGGTGGAGCCACGTCTGCTCTGGGAACAGGTCTGAACCACGGACACCAGCCAGGAGAGAGCGCGGGAAGTCCCGCAGCTGCCGGAAACCCGGAAACCCGAGAGGTGCCTTCCGCCCAGGTGGCTACCAAAGCGCCCTCCTCCCCGCCCTCCAGCCTAGCTCAGCGCCGCACGCCCCCCAACTTGTCTCAGCCGGAGTCACCTCTTCCGCGCCCCCGCCCCTCTCGAGCTCGCACCCTTCCCTCCTCTTCCCGCTCTCCTCCTCCTCTCCCTTTCCTCCGGCCCTCTCTTCATTCCACAAATGTTGCTTCGCTCTCTCCAGCGCACTTGGCGAGCTGGCCAGGTGAGAAGGATCCTGCGAGCGGGCGCAGGCAGCGAGTCCGGAGCCGCCGGCCGAGGCGAGGCGCGGAGAGACCGATTCTCCCCTTCTCGCTGGCTCCCGCCTCTCCCCGTAGCCCGCCGGCCCTGCACCTGGCACTTGTCCCCGCTCATCCTCCCCACGCCCGGCCAGACGCGCTCCTCCCTTGCCGGCCCCGCGAGCGCGGCGCGCTGGAGGCGAAAGCGGGCTGAGCGGAGAGCAGTGGTAGCCGACCACGACCGCCCTGCGCCGCTCCCCGCGTTTGCCTCACACGGCGGCTCGCAGCCCCCGCCAGCAGCCTCGGCAGTTTCGGCCGTGCCTCGAGAGGCGGCTGCAGCGGCTGCAGCGGCGGCGGGGCGGCCGAGCCCGGACTGGGAGACACGATGGGCTGAGGCCTCCGGCTGCTCCTCCGCTGCTTACTCACCGAGGTGTTCGCACAGGTGTGCCGGCGCAGGAGCGGGCGGGGCCTTGGCAGCTGGGCAGCGTGGTGGTGCCGGCGCTGGGCTACCGCTCCCGGACTGCCTCCGGAGAGGCTGGCGAGGGCGCGGGGGTCTCCGACGCGCCCCCAACCGGGGCGCCCAACCCGGACTTCTGCGGGGGCTACTTCAAGGTCATGGGCCAGTGGGTTCAATCGCAGCTCTGGCGACCTCATCTTCTGCTGCGGGGCTCGTGGCTTCCGGTTCTGCTGCACTGTTAAGAAGCGGCGACTGAACTAGAGCATCTGCACCAACTAAGATACTCCGCTGTGGCTCAACACTAGCAAGACCTTCCCCCACCCCCGCATCCCCGCCCGCGCGCGCGCAATGACGACCCCCTGCACGACCTCACGAAGGACAAGCCCAACCTGAATGTTTACATCATTCGCGGGGTGGTGGCCGTCATGGTTATTGTAGACATCTTCATCAAGCTGTGGCTGGAGAAAGCGCCCCGGCAGCAAATGGAGCACATGTCCAGGTGGGCTGCCTCCCCCGCCCCGCCGCCTCCCCTCCAGGCGCCGCTCTCCCTCCTCTCCACCTTTCGCGGGGCAACGGCGCTCCCCCACCCCTCGCGTCGTGGGGGAGGTCGTCCGGGAAACCAACTTCTGCTCAGAGCGCAGAGCGGGCCCGCTGGGCTCTGCACTGGTGTGGATTTGAGCGCCTGTGTATGTGAGGGGTGGTCTCTGCCCCCTTCACCCTCTCGCCGTCCCCTCCCGCCTAGGATTGAAGCGGATCTGAGACACACAAGTCCCAGGAGCCCTGGCCCCGGGAGTCTTGGGTTTGGAGGAGGGGTCTATCCCTCGGATTCCAGATCCTAGCTTCTAGGTAAACAGGGAAGGCTGCCTAAAGGGCGGGGGGGGGGGGGATGTGTGAGTCCGCCGTGTGTGAGGTAGGTAAGGAGTGTGTGCCGCCTGCAACTCAGTAAGGCTCTGAAAAGAGTAGAGTGAGGTGGAGACAGAGAGAGGAGGGCGAGAACAATAGCCTTGCCTCGAGCAGCCGCCTCCCTCTCTCCTTGAGGTGTCAAGTCCCTGGAATTGGGATCTCGGTTGCCTCCTGCAACCTGGACCCTTGGCCCCTTTACACTGTGGCCACCTCTCCCTGCTAGGGGCCAGGGTCTCCTCCCGCACCATATGCCCATTGCAGGGGTTGGCGCTGACTCCAAGGGCGCAAGCCTCCCCGCCGCTCCCTCCTTCTCCCCTCGACCCCCATCAGGTATTTACCCACCCTTTGATTCTGATTCCCCAAATGCCCCAAATATGCCTCCAGATCTTACATTCCTCACCTCTGGAGCAAAATCAGGTCAAGCTAAGAAAAGCCCTTAAGAACAAAAGATGCAGTCTTAGGATTTTCAGTCAAGAACTCTCTGAGCATCTCCTGCTGCCCATACTTTCTATTAAATGTATGGAAAGAAAATGAGATATAATGTCTTGTGTGGATAGAGGGGATAGAGGGAGGAAGTTGGGTTTTGTTTTTTGTTGTTGTTGTTGTTCCCTTGTCTTGTTTTTCAGTCTTTGTGACCCATTGTGCTTGCTTCAGGAAGGTTTCCGTTCGTGCCAGCCCATCTTAATAAGCCATCGCTGTATGTGAAACACTCTATGAGGCTTACTTGGAGGGAAATTAATAGCATCAAAAGCATATATTGCATACCCTGTGTGTGCCAGATGTTTCAAATATATTATCTCACTTAATTCTCTTACCAAAGAGAAAGTGGGTAGGATTATCTATATCTGATAGAGCAACCAGGCATGGATTATTCTTCTGCTACATGGATTCAAATACAGTGTGGTCTGACTTCAAAGTTGGGGCTCTTTCTTCCACCCAGAATAGGCACCCCTAGGGTTCCTTTTGGGTACTATCCCTCATGACCACTAGTGTCTGCCTGAAGCAGAGCATTGCAAGGGTCTTTGAGGCTATTTAAGCTTGGTGAGCATGAGAGGTAAAATTGAGTAGCCAGGTCTGCTGTTTGCATGCTATTTATGTGTACCCCTATTTCTGCAACACATGATAAAAGCCCCTAAAAAGACTTACAGTTTTGTAAATGAGGGAAGATAAACGTCATATAAAATGAAGGAATATAAACCAAATTGATGGATTAGAAAGGCCTCAAGTGTGTATTGGCTGACACGTGGCATTTGGATGCATAGCAGCTGATTAAGCATATCTTTGTTGAATGAATGAATGAATGAATGAATACATGAGTGGATAGTTTGAGGCATTTGGTAACGTTCTGTTCTCTTAGGTTCTCAAGCTATTTACATGTATCAAGTCATAACACCATAAAACTACGTATCAGAACTGCATTATTTTTAGTTTCCTACAGGCCTGCCAATCCAGAACTGTATTCATAGTACATCATTGTGTTTGTGTTTGTTTTTGAAATCATTGTTGATGTGACAAAGGGCAACATGAAGGATACATATGCATTCCTGTAAATGTGTTTTTGAAAATTGGGCCTGTTCTATAGCTCAGTCCTTTATATAGAGACTGACTTCTGTATTAGACATTCATTCAACAGACCTTTGTCTTGCCTTATCTTATTTACACACTGTGCTAATGGAGCAAAAAACAAGCCACATCTCTGACCTCTGGAATCTACAAGTGAGTGATGGAAAACTGTTCTTAAGGAGGGAGGGGCAAGATGGCAGAGAACTAGGGAACTCTGTACATTGTACTCGTCCCCATATCTCACATGGAGAACATCTGAAGCCATAGGAAACCTTACAGAACCCAAGAGCTTGGGAGAGAAAGGACGCAGAATCCACTGAGAAAGCCTTCTAACGTGAGTGCAAACTGGGGAAGATAAAATTGGGCAGGGATCGGAGACTGGAGGGACTGGGCGATCCCCCTCTGAGGGGAGTGAGAGGGGAAAGAGAGAGTCTGAAACTACTCAAGATACGGTTCCTGTCACTGGTAAACAGAAAAACCTCCGCTCGGAGAACAGAAGAACCCTGTGCACCATATCCCTTTGTGCCAACGCATCCTGGAGGGGCAGCGCGCCACTGCTCCATTGTGCTCCTGGCTGGTGGGAACCCTGGAGGAGCCGCGCCCTTACTGGGCCTCCATGCTCCTGGCTTGGCTGGACCTCTAGAGGAAAGGGGAAGGGCTTAAACCCGGGAGATTTGCCCACGAGTTCGGGTTTTGGGTGACGAAACACAGAGGGACACGGATTCCTCTACTGTAGCCTCTACTACAAAGCTGTGATCATCAAGACAGTATGGTATTGCCACAAAAATAAAAGCATAGACCAATGGAACAGAATTGAGAACTCAGAGCTGGACCCAAAGGCATACAGACAACTAATCTTTGACAAAGCAGGAAAGAATATCCAATGGAAAAAAGACATACTCTTTTTTTTTTATTTATTTATTTCTAGGAGAGAGAGAGAGACAGCGTGAGCAGGGGAGGGTCAGAGAGAGGGAGTCACAGACCGAAAGAGGCTCCAGGCTCTGAGCTGGCAGTCAGCACAGAGCCCGACGCGGGGCTCGAACCCACAACCGCGAGATCATGACCTAAGCGAAAGTCGGAAGCTTAACCGACTAAGCCACCCAGGCGCCCCAAAAGACAGCCTCTTTAACAGATGGTACTGGGAGAACAGGACAGCAACATGCAGAAGAATGAAACTAGATCATTTTCTCACACCATACACAAAAATAAACTCGAAATGGATAAAGGACCTGAACGTGAGACAGGAAACTATCAACACCCTAGAGGAGAAAGCAGGAAACAACCTCGACCTCCACCGCAGCAACTTCTTACTTGACACATCCCGAAAAGCAAGGGAATCAAGAGCAAAAATAAATGATTGGGACCTCATCAAAATCAAAAGCTTCTGCACGGCAAAGGAAACAACCCACGAAACTAATAGGCAACTGACAGAATGGGAAATTATAGTTGCAAATGACATATCAGATAAAGGGTGAATATCCAAAATCTATAAAGAACTCCCCCAACTCCACACCCGGAAAACAAACAACCCAGTGAAGAAATGGGCAGAAGAGATGAACAGACACTTCTCCAAAGAAGACATCCAGATGGCCAACAGACACATGAAACGATGCTCAGCATCCCTCCTCATCAGGGAAATACAAATCAAAACCACACTGAGATACCACCTCAAGCCGGTCAGAGTGGCTAAAATGAGCAAATCAGAGAACTCTAGATGCTGGCAAGGATGTGGAGAAATGGGCACCCTCCTACACTGTTGCTGGGAATGTAAACTGGTGCAGGCCCTCTGGAAAACAATGTGGAGGTTCCTCAAAAAATTAACAATAGAACTCCCCTAGGACCCAGCAATAGCACTGCTAGGAATTTACCCAAGGGATATAGGAATGCTGATGCATAGGAGCATATGTACCCCAATGTTCACAGCAGCACTCTCCACAATAGCCAAAACATGGAAAGAGCCTAAATGTCCATCAACGGACGAATGGATCAAGAAGATGTGGTTTATCTATACCATGGAATACTACATGGCAATGAGAAAGAATGAAATCTGGCCATGTGTAGCAGCATGGATGGACCTTGAGGGTGTTATGCTGAGTGAAATAAGTCAGGCAGAGAAGGACAAATATCATGTTTGCACGTATAGGAGGATTAGAAGGAACTTAACTGAGGACCATGGGGGAGAAGAAGGTGGGAAATGGTGGGGGAAAGGGAGAGAGGCAAACCATGAGAGACTCTTGAATGCTGAGAAACAAACTGAGGACTGATGGATGTGGGGGGGGGAGGGGGAGATGGGCATGGAGGAGGGCACTTGTGGGGATGAGCACTGGGTGTTATATGGAAACCAACTTGACAATAAACTATTTGTAAAAAAAAGAAAAGAAAAGAAAAGAAAACTCTTCTTATATCCAATAGACAAAAGTAAGAATTGTTGTTTGTGATATGTCTAGGATGAAACAAGGACATTGATGGGATAAGAAATAACAAAGTTAGCATAACTGAGGAGGTGACAATGGAAGTGAGGCGTAAGGAGGAATGAGAAGGAGTCATCCAAATGAAGAATGGGTGAAAGTGGTATTCTCGGCAGGAAAAACAAGTCCCTGAGGCAGGAAAATACTTCATGCCTGCGGACATAAAGGAAGCCCAATAGTGCGAGAGCCCAGTGAGGGGAGGGAAGGGGTTATAGAAGTAAAATGTACAGAAAAGCTATTGAGAAATGAGAAAGAACATGGGGTACCTGGGTGGCTCAGTCGGTTGAGCATCTGACTTCTGCTCAGGTCATGATCTCATGGTTTGTGGGTTCTAGTCCCGCATGGGGCCCTGTGCTGACAGCTAGCTCACAGACTGGAGTCTGCTTCAGATTCTTTGTCTCCCTCTCTCTCTGACCCTCCCCTGATCACACTGTCTCTCTCACACAAATAAAATAAAATATTTAAAAAATGAGAAAGAACAAAGTGAGATGCTAACTATAAACTCTCTCTACACTTTTTAAAATTTTTATTAAAAATTTTTAATGTTTATTTATTTTTGAGAGGAAGAGACAGACAGACTGAGTGGAAGAGTGGTAGAGAGCGAGGGAGACACAGAATCCGAAGTGGGCTCCAGGCTCTGCGCTGTCAGCACAGAGCCCTATGTAGGGCTCAGGTGCCTGGGGATATGTTCTAAGAATACATGATATGTTTTAAAAAGCTAATAGTTTTTTAATTTAAATTTTAGTTAGTTAACATAAGGGTGCATATTGTTTTCAGGAGTAGAATTCAGTGACTCACCACTTACAGGCAACATCCAATCCTCATCACAAGTGCCCTCCCTAATACCCATCACCCATCCAGCCCATCTCTCACCCACCTCCCTCCATCAACCCTTGGTTTTTTCTCCATTGTTAAGAGTCTTTTGTGGTTTGTTTCCTTCTCTCCCCTTTCCCATAGTTTGGCCATAAAGCAAGTCTAAATATATTTCAAAAGAATGAAACCCAGAGACGATGTTCTTTGATCATAATTGTAAATGTCCTAGATCAATGAAGAAGTGATAGCTAGAATTTCCCCATATGTTTGGAAATTGAATAATAGACTTTTACTTTAAAAAAAAATTTCCTAGCAGTCTTTTTGTGCCTTTATTTTATTTTGAGAGACAAAGACAGAGAGTGAGCTGGGGGAGGGGCAGAGAGAGAGGGAGACACAGAATCTGAATCAGGCTCCAGGATCTGTGCTGTCAGGACAGAGCCCGACGCAGGGCTCGTACACACGGACTCTGATATCATGACCTGAGCCGAAGTCGGATGCTTAACTGACTGAGCCACCCAGGTGTCCCTAAATTGTTTTTTTTTTTTAATTTTTGAAAGGCTAGTATTTCTGAATTGAATGAAAATGATGAAAACATGGCATTAAAATACACTTCCTTCTGGCCTTCCCTTTGGGTAGAAAGATTTATGGTCTTCAAATCATCCCTTGTGAACATTCTTTGAACATCTGTGGAAAAGTCACTTATGTTGGTCACCTCACAAGTGTGGTATTAGTGTGGGCGTTAAAGTATGCAAATAAATGGGGGACATCCCAAGCTGACTCTCATGCTTGATCTGTGTGAAGATCCATGAAGCCTGTGATATTTAGTCAGAGCTCAAACTTGTCTCTCGGGGACTTCTTCACAGCACTCAGAGAGCTTCTGGCACCAGGAGTGTTGGTAATGAGAGCCAGCAGGTGGGCAGGGGCCAAAGGGACTCAGGTGACTAGAGCAAACCCCACTCCTGATTATGTCTCCTGGGCCCTGTTCTGACTGGAGCTTACTGGCATATTTTTCAGCATGATTGCCACTTTACACCACCTTATTCAGGTTCATGGCAGCTTAAAAATATTGCTTTAAACCTCATCACTCTTAAAAATTAAGATCTGTTATAGGTTTTTGGTTGTTGAGTTGTGTAAGTTCTTTATATATTTTGGATATAATTCCTTTATCAGAGATGTCATTTGCAAATGTCTTCTCCCTTTCAGTATATTGTCTTTTAGTATGAATGGGTAAAGAAGTGGTGTGTGTGTGTGTGTGTGTGTGTGTGTGTGTGTGTGTGTGTACAATATAATATTATTCTTCCATAAAAAGAATGAAATCTTGGCGTTTTCAACAACATGGATGGTTCTAGAGAGATAAAGCTTTGCCAAGTGAAAAAAAGCCAGTCAGAAAAAATAAATACAGTCTGAGTTTATTAATGTGTGGAATTTAAAATAAAACAAACAAGGGTGGTAAAAAAGGAGAGAGCCAACCGAGAGAGCAGACTCTTTACTATAGAGGATAAACTGATGGTTACCAAAGGGGTTGCCTGAGGGAGAATGGGTGAATTCCGTGATGGGAATTAAAGGCTCATTTATCATGATAAGCACTGAGTAATGCATAGCATTGTTGATTAACTCTATTGGACAACTGAAATTAACACAACGTTGCATGGTAACTATACTGCAATTAAAATGAAAAACTGAAAGTAAATATAATTTGCATCCAATAAAAAAACCCAGAAAATTTATTATAAATGTAAAGTTTGGATCACTGGTATAAAGTCAAAACCAATGTCTTTCCAGAAATAAAAAACTATTAGAAGGTTCAAAACAGAAAACTAAGCTAAAATGGAAGCAAAACAGTGAGGGAAACAAAAATATTCAGTTGTATTTGGATGAAATCGCCTGCCTGAACGGTCCTTGAATAGGCTTTAACTCACTGCATTTTGAAAAAGGACAGTAGCAAATATAAAAAGCTACTAAGTATCCATCAACAGATGAATGGATCAAGAAGGTGTGGTTTATCTATACCATGGAATACTACATGGCAATGAGAAACAATGAAATCTGGCCATGTGTAGCAACATGGATGGACCTTGAGGGTGTTATGCTGAGCTTAAATAAGTCAGGCAGAAGGACAGATACCGTATGTTTGCAGGCGCATAAGGGTGCACGTATAGGAGGATTAGGAGGAAATTGACGGAGGAACAAGGGGGAGAAGAAGGGTGGAAATGGTGGGGGAAAGGGACAGAGGCAAACCATGAGAGACTGTTGAATGCTGACAAAAACTGAGGACTGATGGATGTGGGGGGAGGGGGGGATGGGCATGGAGGAGGGCACTTGTGGGGATGAGCACTGAGCGTTATGTGGAAACTAATTTGACAATAAACTATTTGTAAAATAAAAATAAAAAATAAAAAAAATTAATTAATTAATTAAAAAAAAAAGAAAAGCTAAAAAATGAATGGAAGAGTCAGGTCCCAGTATACTCTGTCTAGTTGTGGGAACTGCTAAGGGAAACGCTTAGGTGTTTTGATTGCATTCAGATGAAAGCTAATTAAGATGTCATTTTCACCTCCTAACTACACAGAAAATGCACAAGTTTGATCACACTGTCAGCAAGACTCCGGGGAAACAGGCATTCTTGGTCATTGCTGGTGGGAGTGTAAGTAGAAATTGGTAAAACAACAATTTATTAACTAGAGAATATAATTCTAAGTGAAAGAAGTCAGAGAAAGAAAAATACTACGTGACTTCTCTGATATGTGCAATTGGAGAACCACAGCAAATGAACAAGGCAAAAAGAGATAGACAAAAAATGAAAACAAAAACAGAAAAACAACAAAAAAACAGACTCTGAAATACAAAGAACGAAATGATGGTTTCCAGAGGGGAAGTGGGTGAGGGATGGGTGAAATAAAGGGGATTGAGAGTATACTTATTTTGAGGACCACTGAGAAATGTACAGAATTTTTGAATCCTTATACTATACACCTGAAAATAACATAACACTGTATGTTGATTATACTTCAATCCAAAAATGAAACAACAAACAATTTAGGTACGGGAGGCAGTCTAGCCTATACCATATCCCCAGAATTTCACATTGTTTTAAGGTGAAAATTAGCATACAGATTGGTTACCTTTGCATAAGAGGGGGTGCAGATACTGATTTGCTTGAGTGTGCATAAAGAACATCGGAAGACACAAATGGAACTAAGCAGAGATTTTCAAGAAGTAGAAGTCTGAGGATAATTTTCTGTGATTTTTTTCCTTTAATAACAGTTTTAGGTTCACAGCAACTTTGAGTCAAAGGTACAGAAATTTCCCATATGCCTCCTGCCCTCCATATGCATAGGTTCCCTTCTATCAATGTCTCCCACCAGAGATGGATATTCTTTACAGTAGATGAATGAACTTACATTGACACATCATGACCAGCCAAAGTCCATAGATTTCATTAGGATTGATTCTTGGGTTGTACATTCTATGGGTTTGGAGACATTTATGATGACATGTGTCTACCATTATAGGATCATACCCACTAGTTTCACTGCCCTAAATATCTTCTGTGCTGCACCTATTCATCCCTCCCCCTCCCTCTGCCCTAAGCCCTGGCAGTCACCGACTTTTTCCCTGTTTCCTTCATTTTGTCTTGGCTAGAATGTCATATAGTTGGAATAATACAATATGTAGATTTTACAGATTGGCTTCTTGCACTTAATAAAATCTGTTTAGGTTTCCTCCATGTCTTTTCAGAGCTTGATAGCTTCTTTCTTTACAGCCCTGAATAATATTCCATTGTTAGCTAGACTACAGTTTGCTTATCCATTCACCTATTAACAGACACCTTGGTTAAGTCCCACTTTTGGAAATGATGAATAAAACTGTTCTAAACATCTACGTGCAGGCTTTTGTGTTGATAAAAGTGTTCAACTGTTTGGATATACTAAGGAGCATAATCTTTGGACTGTAGGGGAAGAGTTTTGTAAGAACATTTGAATTGTCTACAAAGTGGCTGTACCATTTTGCATTCCTGCCATTCTAATATGTGTAGTGGTATCTCACTGTTGTTTTATTATTTTTGTAATGTTTATTTGTGAGAGACAGACTAGGAGAAGTGCGCAGTGGAGGGACAGAGAATCCAAAGCAGGCTCTGTGCTGACAGTAGCGATGTGGGGACTGAGCTCATGAACTGTGAGATCATAATTTGAGCCAAAGTCGGATGCTCAACCCGATGAGCCACCCAGGTGCTCCCTCTCAGTTGTTTTAATTTACATTTCCCTTGTGACATATGATGTAGAGCACATTTTCATATGCTTATTGCCATCTGTATGTCTTTCTGGTGTGGTGTCTGAAAAGGTCATTGTCCCATTTGTCAATTAGGTTGTTTTCTGACTGTCGAGTTTGAAGAGTTCTTTGTGTATTTTGATAACAGTCCTTTACAGGTGTGTCTTTTGCAAATATTTTCTCCCAGTCTGTGGCTTATCATTTTGTTCTTTTGATGAGGGTGACTTTTTATTTGCTTTTATTCTAATATTTGGTTTGAGTCACTGGCGTCTAAAACTTAATTGTATGGTTTGAGGAGAAAAAGCTAAACTTGTTTGAGGATTTGCCCTGGAAAACTTGGTGTACTTAAGCTTACTTTGTATTTAATAACATTGAAGCCACAGTTGCAGCTATGTGCTCATTCCTGGCATGAACACATACTGATTCAAAGTGTTGTTTTTCCATTTATTTAGTAAACATTTACTTTTAAACCAGATGGTTGGCATTCACCCTGAGCCTCCACTCTGGTTCTACACTCCAAGTGGTGAAGATTTGTTGTCCTGACCATGGAATTCCTCTCCCATTACTTAGACAAATTCACTCAGGAGCTGCAGCAGCATGTGATATCAGTGACAGCAGCCCCGTCTAAGTACCCGAGGAAGGTGAATGAGAGCAGATGGATTGGATCTGGTCCCCACCAGTGGTTCCTGGGGTCGGGGGCGTGTTCTGGTGCCCCAAATCCCCTGGAGTGACTGGGGTGACACAACATTCTGAGACATTCTATCTCACGACAGAATGAGCATTTTTCTCTCCAGAAGAAGCATTTAACTTAACTGTTTGGGGGAGCCAACTTAATCAGATGGAATCTCTATCCTTTGTCAGAAAACCCAAAGGAATTCATGGCTGGCAGATCAACCTAAAAGAAAAAAACACACAAGTACCTACAAATATCCAAGAAGGTTATTTGTATCCTTTCAAAACTGAAAAAGAAATTCCTGTAGACAACTGCCACACTTTTTAAAAATAGTATTTGTAATAAGAAACACATTCTAAATTGCAACCCAATACACATACAGATACATAACAGATAAAAGTTAATGAAGTAATATTTATTCTAGCATGCAATACATTCTGATAGTTGTTATTCTGCTTCATTTGTTTTCAATGCCATATTCAGCCTATGGAAATTCCTAGCCTTTAGGAAATGATTAAATTAATCATGGAATTTGATGTTCCTATAATTTAAAAAATGCTACAGATCTCTAATTTGTAACAATAAAATATCACGACAATATCTTAGAGGGGAAAAAAGCAGGCTCTCCATGAACATACATAATATCCCATTCATTGAAACACAGTTTGAAAGGATACATATGCCAAAAATTTAATATTTCCTTCTTTTGTAATAACACGCTGCTGCAGTGTTTACAATCAAGACATAAAGTGATACAGCTAACATTTATTGAGCATTCACTGTGTGTGCCAGGCCTTGGACTCAGAGCTTTACATGTTTTATATTTCATGTAATCCCCTTCAAACCTGAGATGGTGTAACCATCCATTTCATGGAGCGAAAATGGAGGCTCAGAGACTCCAAGTAAATTGCCAGAAGTTGGAGTTAATAAAAGAATGGCGCTGGAACTCCAACCCACGTGTATCTCATAACAGAATTCTTGCTTGGAATGTTAGGCTGTCCTGCCTCATAGAGAGGAGAACAGAGGATGCTTACTACTTAGAGGATGGACTAGATGTTATTACAGGTAACAAATAGTCCCAAAGTCTTAACAGCTTATAATGAGGGAAGTCTCTTCCTTGCTCATGCCACATGTCCACGATGGTCCTCCTGACAGCAGGATAAAAGAGCACCCAACATAGGTAACTACCAGGTGCCATAAGAGATGGACAGAGAGGTGGACAGATGCAGTTGTTCCCAAGTGTTGTGTTCGAGATGGCACACTTCACTCCCACTCCCATTTCACTGGTCAGAGCACATCGCAGGGCTGCATCCAGCTTACCAGGTCAGAAGACAATGTGACATTCTTCATGGAGCCTAGTGAGGCCACCACATAGTGCCAGCCTGTCTGGGGAACAGCGCAAGGGCAAAGGAGGTACGTGCAGTATTGGTAGGAAATGACAACAGGACTAAGGTTGTGTTTTTATCATCCTTACCCATGTGGAATTTCTCACAGAGCTGCCCAAATCATCACTGGGAAGATTAAGAGAAGTGAACTTTGGAAAAAGGAGTTTGGTCAGATAAAATCACCAAAACACTCAGAAACAACTGAATGCCTCAGTTTCTCCAGTATGGAGAGGACGAGGACTGAGTTTGGGCATTGTTTTGTAACAGTGCCCATGAGCCAGCAATTTTGTTCTTTTAAATATCAGTTCCTATCCTTCCTCCAAGGCCCTGGGTAAATGCTCCGAATATGGCCTGTGTAAGAAAACACCGACATCAGCAGCCAAGGTGACCTTGTGTTGTGTTTTTATTCTTTGAAGAAACTGACACTAAATGCTATCCCTCCATAATTCTTCCCAAGTCCCGTCAGAGAAGATTCCAGGGCTAGATTCTCCCTCCTGGTTCCAAGGGCCCTGGTGGTTCCTTATGCCCATTCAACAACTAGGACACAGAGGTTGGGGGGGCACAGGAGTGTCCCTTGTGTCCCCAAATGTCCATCTCTGCCTGGCTTGCCCATGCCCTGCTGGAAGGTGAGGCCAGGGCCAGAGCTAGTGAGGTGGCTGGGGAAGGGATAAAGTGCTGAGGGTAGCCCAGCATGGTGATTCCACTTGCTTGCAAGACCGTGACTCACTACTCCACCCACCATCCCATGGATCTGCTGCGTCTGAATGCTGCTGCTGCTTCCTGGCCCCAGCCAGCACCAGCACAGTTGAGTGAGGGATTTGCCCTTTGGGGACCCATGAGTCCTCCAGCTCTTTCCAGAGGTACCCAACCCTGCATTCCTTCCATGGGACCCAGGACCTCCATTCTTCACCTCTCACTGGGGTTCCTGCTCACTCACCCTTCCCAGGGCCTAGGAATCCCTCAGCTTCTTCATGGACCCTGAGGCTTCCCCACACTTGGTAACCTCCTCCTGCCCTTTGCAGCCCTCCCAGCTGCTGGCCTGGGGTCCTGTGAACCGACCCCTTCCCTCCATCCATCCTTGGGGACTGGGGTGGCACCACAAAGGGGGACGCTGGAGGATGGGAGAAAAATGGGCAGAGGGAGCTGAGCCTGAGGATCGGGGAAGCACATAGTGTCTCCTGCTCCCCCACCCAGGAGTCACCCTTGAAGGGTCCCCTCTGCAGCCACTTACTTCTGAGGTGCACGCACACACACACACACACACACACACACACACACACACACACACACGGGGACATGTGAAACAGCCCCATGAAGCAAACTCGACACACACTGGACACACACACAGAAAACACACATACAGGTATGCTGAGAAATACCCAAAGTGGCAGCAAATTCACACATACACAGACATGAAACACAGATACTCCCACAGGGACACATGTACCCGAGACACACAGATAATAGAGTCTCAGACACCTGCTGGGAGCCGCACTGGCCTCTCTGGATGGCAGTCACAGCAAGGATATGATAGCATTTGCACAGCTCCTGCCATGAGAAATTACAACTGGTATCTCCTTCTGCTACTACTGGCTCATGTTGGAAATAAACGTGCTGGTATTGATCAGGCCTCACAATATTCCAGGTCAGACCAATATTCTCCACACAGATACCTCATCAGGAAAAACATATTCCTGCCTTTGCAAGAGAGATTTTAGATGAAAGCCTTGTGGATGATTGTCAAAAGACTCTTCCTATGGGCCTTGCAGATCCAAGATTTAGATAATAAAGGGGGTTAAGAACACAAGAGTTACAACTGAGCCCGGTCCCATGTCAAAAGAGCCTAATTTAGAGTTAAGATACAGATAAGGGCAATACATAACTTACTAATTGGTGATGCATAACAGTCCCTTCCTCAAGGCCTACATTCCACAAACACCTTCCCTACTGGCAGCTGGGGTGAGGATAGATAAGAGTAGTTAACACATGCCCAAAAGCAAAAGGTTAACACATTTAGGACCCCCATGGTGTTCACACATTCAGCATCAAATAGGTTTCCACAAACAAACCAGTTCGGAAACATTCATCCTCTTGAGAGTCAGACAGAACGATTCCTAGCTTGTCTATATACAACTTAACCTATAAATTACCCTGTTTTTCACTAAGAGCATCCTGTTAATTCCTTGGTTGTAAATTCACTATGACTGGGATAATTCTGCAGAATATCAAAAACGTTATCGCAAAAGGCCTCCCATTGTAGAAATTCCTTTCTCTGACTTCATGTTGTTGTTGAACCTTTAAATAAAGACACTAAAACTGACAAGAAAGAGATGCCTGCCTGGTGGGACAGAGATGCCTGCCTGGTGATCAGAAAGAATCTCAGGGCTCTCTCACTCTCTCTCGCTGACACCGTCCATCCTTCAGGGACCCCTGGGCCTGCCAGAGCCAGCCTCCGAAAGACACCGAGATTTGCACAGGGGCTATGTGCTCATTCAGAGACACAGACACAGATACACATGCATATAGATGGACACAAAAGGAAAATGATGAGGGAGCACAAGGCAAGCTGTTGTGTTTCAAACCCCACCCCACCCCCAGAGGGGATGTGTGTGATAGTCCTAGGGCACTCCTAGATGCCCAAGAAGAAAGGAAAGGTGAAAAACAAATGGTGAACTGATAGAGATCATGGCACGTGTGCGCACACGCGCACACACACACACACACACACACACACACACTCACTCACTCACTCCAGGACAATTCTGGCATTCCAGTGGAGGCCACTACAAGAAGGGGAGCACAGGGGCGCCTGGGTGGCTTAGTCGGTTAAGCGTCCGACTTTCGCTTGGGTCATGATCTCGCGGTTCGTGGGTTCGAGCCCAGCGTCGGGCTCTGTGCTGACTGCCAGCTCAGAGCCTGGAGCCTGTTTCAGTCTGTGACTCCCTCTCTCTCTGACCCTCCCCTGCTCGCACTGTCTCTCTCTCTCCTAGAAATAAAGCATTAAAAAAAAAAAAGAAGGGGAGCACAGACCCTGGCATGACCTGTCCCATCTAAGTTGTCATGGAAGGGGGAGTTTTCCTGGATCCAACCCTGTGCTGGGCATCTGCCCCATGTCAGTGCCTTATGGGAGGTTGTGCCTAGGCCTGGATTCCAGGCAGTGGCCAGGGTAGGGAGAGGGGCAAAGGGTAGAGACAGGGTACCCTTAGAGCGAGGGTGTTCCATAGGGCCAGATCAGTCTCCCTAGGACCCTTGGGGTGTGTCAAAGTGGGCTGTGCCCTCTTCCATAGCACTAATGGCATCATCAGGACTAGTATATGACAACATTATCATCACCACAGGGATGAATGACCATCAGCCTGAGGTGGAGGAGTTGGGATGTGACCCTGCTGCCTGGCTTGGCCTCATCTTGTATACAGGCTGACCTGGAGGAAAGCTGGGCTGTGGGGCCAAGCATTTTTGTGGCCCCTGTTCCCTCTGGAGTCTCCAGACCCCAGCTTTCTGCTTTCCCAATGTCCCCTCCCAGACCCAAGTTAGAAGTGTGCCTTTTCTCAGATTGGGTCCAGTCTTCTTGTTAGGGCTCTGAGCCTGGTTCCCCATCTGTGCAAGGGGTTAGAGATGTACTGACCTCTGGGTGCTGAGAAGTCATGTTTGCAAAGAAAAAGGCTTAGCCTAGGCCTGAAACAGGAGGGACTTCTGGTTTTCACCTTTGTGGCCTTTAACAATTGTGCAATTTTAAGACATTAGACTGGGAAGACACATGACCCATGGAGGTGATAATACTGTTATCCACAAATGCTCAGCACATGGCTTCTTCTTGTCCTCAACACAGTTCTGGACACAGGCATGGACACGCCCATTTTACTGAAGGAAACAAGCCCAGGGTCACACAACTGACAAGCAGCACAGCTGGACCTCAAACTCTAGGTTCCTAGCCTGGCTCCCAGAGGCCACAAAGGGCTCCCCAGATGGGAGGCTGACATTGGCTTTGGGGATACTTCCTCACCTCCGTGAATGATCTCACTTGTTCGAGGCCCCCCAAACTCTGTTCACTGGTTCTTCTTCCCCTGGTCCCTGCTCCAGTTATAATCGGGGTGACCACGGCCACCCTTCATGGAATTCCCTAGGCCCCCTTATAGTCAGGGCTTCTCTCCAATTTACTTTTGGGCCAGTTGGACTCCCAACTGGGTGCTCTATTTAGGGCAGCAGCATCTAAAGGAAATTTAACACTATTGGTTTTTTACTCCTGTTGTGTTTTGGTTTTGCTTGTTTTTCTATGGTTTCTTTATATTTAGGTTGGAGACCTTGCTTTGCTGTTTTAGCAGTGCCAGAATAGTTCCTGTTACAATAAATTTACATAATAATAAAAGTGAGGAGATTCAGAGCAATGATTTTTAGCTGGCTTGGGCATGAATGAGTTGGGGAAACATGTGTCAATCATGTAGAGAAACTATTTAGAAAGGTCAGCTCTAGACAGAGCCCAGAAGAGATGATCACAAGTGGGTTTGTCTAGTCACCTGGATCTGTGGCCCCTGGCCAGCTGCTTGGCACTCACCATCCTGCACACCTGGTGCTGCCAACAATCTGGGTGTTGTCCCAGGTCCCTCAGGAGTGAAGCTGATGAACTATTTCTCTTAAAATGCTCCTGGAGATCACAGGAGACCCCATGTGAGTCAGCTGGATTTTCCCCCCTGTAAGGTTCCTAATGTATGGCCCATGCTAATAGGTAGGAGGGCCACACAGATAAGTGATAGATCCACCACTATTTATGGTGTTAAAATGTCAAGGTAAATTGAGATGATTTGGGGACCAGACAACCTTCTCACACCAATATTCCAGGATATTCCACACCAGGAGACATTTTTTATTACACTTTTATCGTGCTCATATCAGTCAGTTCAAATATAGCTCTTTTCCTTTGACATTTCTTGACTCATATTCTACTTACAGAAAAACTTCTCAATTTCTAAACATATGGAAATTTCAATTTACCCTTTCATTAGCGATTTCTAGCACATTCTATTACCAAAACACGCTCTGTTTGATTTCATTCCTCTGAAATAATTTCATTCCTTTGAAATTTCCCTTATGGCCATAATAAATAGGGTGAATTTTTGTGGCTGTATCCTCTGTGCCTGAAGTCAATGTGTCCTCCACAGTGTTATGTCCATGTGGACGTGTATGTGGATACAGCTGTGGGATTCAGCTGGTTTGCTATCAAGATCTCTATCTTATGAATGTTCTACATGATTTGACTTACTGAGAGAGGGTTAAACCTTCTTCTCTGCTTGCGTATTTGATTGTTCTTGCAGTTCTGTCCTCCTTTGCATTCTCTGTTGTTCAGCTATTTCCCAGGGGAGATGGGAGTTCAGAAAGGAAGGAGCGAGAGCCCAGAAGAGGTGACAGGGAGCTGGATTTGGAGGGCCCAGAAACCAGAATGTCTGCCAAGTTTCCAGACAAGAACTGTCACTGGGATGGTGGGAGATGGTGCACCAGGCGGGAAGGGGATTTTTAAAAATGAAGTCACATGGGGTGTCCATAGTGTTCTACCAGGGGTAAAAGGAGGCTGATTGGTCAAGAGAGAATATAAACATTCTGGGTTGCTAAGGCAACATCCAAACAGGTGAGGGCTTAGAAGAAGGATTTTTCTATGCTCCACATGCTCCTGAGAGTCCACTTAATCTGCTGTTTGTGTCCTACTCACCTAGTGATTTACTGACCTATTGACTTACTAACCTGTCTGAACTCTCCTCCCTCCCCTCATGTACTTGATGTGATCCTGGTACTGTCCCTGACCCCCTTCTTCTGACACACACCTTCCATAACACCACCCCTTTTATACTCCTCCTTATCCCTGTCCTCAATTATCATTCCATCGCCTTTCCCACTCCTCCCCATTCCTCCCTTGCCCACCTACCCCATCCCCAATTCCTGCCTGAAACCCTAGAGACCCTTTAAATGACCAGCAACATGAAGGTACAGAGGCTGTTTCTCTGGATCCTGTGTCTCAGTTACCCAAATACAAATGTGAGTAAACTTGGGACATCGGTGGGTTCTTCCTTTCTCTTGAGTTCTTTCACACCGTGGTTAAACAACAGCTTTTCCGTGTTTTTTTTTTTTTAATGGGAACTTCAGAAGAACTTCCTTTCTTCCTGAAAATCAAGGACCACAGGGCAGTTTTCTCCTCCATCAGCCTGAAGTGGTTGTGGCCACAGCTGTCCACATCAAGTGCTGGGTTTTGTCTGTACGTGATCCGGAAAGAGCAGTGTGGATAGGATGGAAACCTGAACATAGTAAGTTTATAGTAGGAAGGAGTTGTGAAGATACTGAAAGCTATTGAGCTGATTGTCTTAAACAGGTGTTTCTAGAATGTGTGAATTATTTCATTAAAGTTGTTTTTAAAAATGTCAGGAACTCTTTTTATTTAATTTCTGAGAGAGAGAGACAGCATGAGCAGGGGAGGGTCAGGGAGAGAGAGAGATCCAGAATCTGAAAAAGGCTCCAGGCTCTGAGCTAGCTGTCAGCACAGAGCCCAACGCAGGGCTCGAACCCATGGACCATGAGATCATTAACTGAGCAGGTCAGACACTTAACCGACTGAGCCACCCCAAAAATGTCAGGAACTCTTATGTAATAGAAACCATGGGTATTAGACTGGCTCCTGGAAGCCCTGTCCCAATCCTGCTTCAAGTTTTGTAAGTTCAGAGTCCATCTTATATGTAGTTTGTTTTCCTATCAGCGCCTTGTTCCTATTTGTGAATTTTGGTAGTCCTGGTATCAGTGGTATCTGGATCACTGGTGTTGGTACTGGAGTGTTAAAAAGTGAAATGTCCTTTGTGCTCTGTGATTCTTGGTTTGTTGACTTTTAGTAACTTCTGAGTCAGCTCTTTGGCTCTGGTCTTTGAGGGTGCCCCCATGGGTTCTTATGTCTAACTATGTTGATGGGAGCCTAATAACCCCAGCAGAAACTAAGGGGTCGCATCCTTCTTGGACATTTACAACAGGAAAATCATGAGGAATGACATGATCAGGAGATGAATGAATTGTTATCCTTTCTTTAGCCAAGTATGTGCACAGTTTTGATTTACTCAAAGCAAGAAGGGTTCTGAATGTCCTTAGGATTGTTTGAATATACTGAAATACTTGATTCCCAGGGTGACTATTTCACTGTATCATTGGAAAGCAAAACTTGTGCCCCTAGGAGAATGAGAGAAACAGACAGGGAACACCACAGAGATAGGTAGATTTCTTTAGGTTGGCAGGTACCAGATCCTTAGAGTGGGATCTGGAAAGTCCTTATAGTTAGGAATAATCCTTGCATTGACGCAGAATCATTCCACATGAATGCCTCCAATCTAAATAGAATCAATTCTCTTTCTTTTGAAACTATGAAGGAAGGAAATTCCTGATCGTCTTTATTAGAATTTTCCCCCTCTACCTAGGCTGCTTCTCACAGGTAAGTTCAGCTCTCTCTCCCTACCTCATCTCTGAATTCTTCCATAAATTCACTTGTCTTGCATTTCCCACCTCCATCTCCTCATGGCCATTGACTGTGAGACCCTAGCGTTATTGGCCCAATTGTATCTAATCTTGTTAAGAGTCAACCACTGATATCAGAAGCCAGACAGCTGCCAAACGCCCCAAGACTACCCACAGCTCAAGATATTTTACCTTCATGACAAGATGGCCTCTATCCTTGGTGCATCTGTTCCCCATGACCAACCATTGTGCTGACAGCTATTGCTTTTCTTTTCAGAAAAGTGTATATTTGGGGCGCCTGGGTGGCTCAGTTGGTTAAGCATCCGACTTCAGCTCAGGTCATGATCTCATGGTTCGTGGGTTTGAGACCCGCGTCAGGCTATGTACTGACAGCCAGCTCAGAGCCTGGAGCCTGTTTCCGATTCTGTGTGTCTCTCTCTCTCTCTCTGAACCTCCCCTGCTCATGCTGTCTCTGTCTCTCTCTCAGAAATAAATAAAAAATTAAAAAAAATTTAAAAATGACCAAAATCGAGCATATTTTTTTTAATTTTTAATTTTTTTAATTTTTTAAAATATTTCCCACCATTACCCATTTTTGTGAACTCATCTCTGAGAGCTGAAGACGAAAATGTGGTAGATTTCAGAGGCTATTTTCTAGACAGGTTCATTTACACAAAATTAAGCGTGGTATGTGAATTAGTATGAATTGCATTGTGAGTGTTTTACCTGTAAAATATTTCTAAATCCAGGTTTTGTAGAATGATATGCATTCTGTTGTTTTGGTGACCATATCCAGGAATTTTGTGTTCTTTTAGAAATTAATTTTCAGAGTTGCTTTTGGCACAATACCATGAAGTAAGAACATGAATGCCTTTCATTGGCTATTTGGAGATGTGTGTTCAAGTAATGTAAAATCCCACAGATATTATCAGCATACACAAGATCACCTGATTATGCAGATCTTTTTTTTAATGTTTTTTTTTTAATTTCTGAGAGAGAGACAGCGTGAGCGAGGAGGGTCAGAGAGAGAGGGAGGCACAGAATCTGAAACAGGCTCCGGACTCTGAGCTGGCAGTCAGCACAGAGCTCAACGCGGGGCTCGAACCCACGAACTGTGAGATCATGGCCTGAGCCGAAGTCGGATGCTCAACCGACTGAGCCACCCAGGCGCCCCTGATTATGCAAATCTTTATGTACCTCAGAAATCTGACATTTTGAGCTGTGATTCAGAGTCAAAGTGAACATTGAAAGAACAAATCCAAAAGTGAACAATAATGTATATATTTTTTGAATGATAATCCCAAGTTATTATAATAGTAGCTGCCCATCACTCTCAGATATATCCGTAGCTGTAAACATCTTTCTATGGAACAATCTCATTGTGTGTCTAGTACATTTTTTGTTTTTACTTTCTCCCATTCTTCCATGAATTTTGGAGATATTCCAAAGGATTTTATCCATCGTGAATGTACAATAGAAGCCTTTGACTTCTTATCCACTATAAATTTGCATTTTCTTCATTTTTCTATTTTACATTGGCCTAATAAATTCTTACTATTAAAACACAATTGCAATGTGTTTGTCACCAAGATAAAATTTCGAAGTGCTGCCTATTACATTTTTCTGAAGCTGTAGCTTCAGTGTTGTATAATTTGTATACAATAACAAACCTTTGTAAAGAATACAGTTTGTTGATATGTGACATATGTAAGCAACAAGGAAACCATCACCACAGTAAGATAGCAGACACAGTCATCAGCCCCAGAAGTTTGTTTCTGCTCCATTGTAAGCCATCTGTCCTCTTCTCCTCCTTGAGGAGACATTTGAGGGATGTGCTTATAATCTCCTGTCGGCGGGGAGAGGCTTTATAAAGATGAATCTTTGTGACAGATATATTGTAAACATCTTTAAGATTCCTCATTATCTCCAATATTATTTTAGCGTGTCCAAATTTTGCCTAACCATCTTCCCGTTGACTGTAATGTGTTCCAAATTCTGTGGAAACGTAACATCATTACTGCTTCCTTGGGAACTTGTGCTTGTCTCATTTATCTCTGGAGAATTTTTTATGCTGTGAGTATACTAAAGTACCTGAGAGATCTACTTGTAATCATAAGTAAGCAGAACATTTTATAGTCACTGGACCATTTATTGCACTCAGTATTACAAATTTTCCTCTAATACGTTCAATTATCATTATCATTTAGATTGAAATACTATACAATTTCTGTAGAAATATCTTATTTGACCAATATGGGCTTTTTAAAAAAATTCAAGTATAATTAACTTACAGTGTAGTATTAGTTTCAGGTGTTCAGTATGATTAAATGATTTCATGCATTTCTCAGTGCTCATCACAAGTGTACTCTTGATCCACTTCACCTCTTTCATCCATCTCCCCACCTCACTCCCCTCTAATCCATGTATTTTTGAGAATCTTGTTGTTTAAACTCATTTTTTGGTCATTCTCCACTAAGAACTTTTTTTCTTGATATCTAGTTTGAGTCATTTGTGGTCTGAGAACATACTTCCCATGATTTCGTTTCCTTTGTTCAGATCTCTCTGTGACACTTCAAGTACTTGCTCTAATTTTATAATGTCTTCAGGGAATGACTCTGGTCAAGGAAGCACTTTTTGCACTTTCTGGAAATGTTTGTTGTCGTTTCATTTGTTGCTTGAGTGTTTTCTCTAGCCATCTCCAGCTTCCTTTCTGATTTGAAAATCTTTGTTGCTGGTGACGTGGGAAAAATCAGAGGACCTGATGTGACAGAATTGTTTGTCGGTTCAAGAAAAAACCGGCTGCAAAAGACATTTCTCCAGTGTTTCTGGTGAGTCAGGGGCATATTTGAGCCCCAAGATGTTACGTTTACTTTTGTTTTGTCTGAAACTCTTAAATAATTTGTGGTTCTGGACTTTATGATGGATATTGGACTTGAGAAACAATAATTGCAAGTAAATGATGGATTAGTTATTAATTTAAAATATGACTGACATTTCCATTATTGAAGATTAGTAGTTTAATATCTGTTTAATAGAATAGAAACATAACTTTTGGTCAAATATAAGATATCTACCTTAATTCTCACCTTTAGAAATGATTGTTGAAATATCACCAAGTAGAAAGGGTATTCTTTCTATAGCTTATTATACTTCTTTTTTTTTTTTTTACAAAACTTTAGTGTCAAATTTGTTTCCATAAAACGCCCAGTGCTCATCCCCACAAGTGCCCTCCTCCATGCCCATCTCCCCACTCCCTCCCACATCCATCAGTTCTCGGTTTGTTTCTCAGCATTCAAGAGTCTCTCGTGGTGTGCCTCTCTCCCTTTCCCCCACCATTTCCCCCCTTCTTCTCCCCCATGGTCCTCAGTTAAGTTCCTCCTTATCCTCCTATACGTGCAAACATATAGTATCTGTCCTACTCTGCCTGACTTATTTCACTATGCATAACACCCTAAAGGTCCATCCACGTTGTTACACATGGTCAGATATCATTGTTTCTCATTGCCATGTAGTATTCCATGGTATAGATAAACCACATCTTCTTGATCCATTCGTCCATTGATGGACACATAGGCTCTTTCTATGTTTTGGCTATTGTTGAGAGTGCTGCTATGAACATTGGGATACATGTGCTCCTATGCATCAACATTTCTGTATCCCTTGGGTAAATTCCTAGCAGTGCTATTGCTGGGTCATAGGGGAGTTCTATTGTTAGTTTCCTGAGGAACTTCCGCACTGTTTTCCAGAGGGGCTGTACCAGTTTACATTCCCACCAACAGTGTAGGAGGGTGCCCATTTCTCCACATCCTCGCCAGCATCTAGAGTTCTCTGATTGGCTCATTTTAGCCACTCTGACTGGCGTGAGGTGGTATCTCAGTGTGGTTTTGATTTGTAGTTCCCTGATGAGGAGGGATGCTGAGCATCGTCTCATGTGTCTGTTGGCCATCTGGATGTCCTCTCTGGAGAAGTGTCTGTTCATCTCTTCTGCCCATTTCTTCACTGGGTTGTTTGTTTTTCGGGTGTGTAGTTTGGTGAGTTCCTTGTAGATTCTGGATATCAACCCTTTATCTGATATGTCATTTGCAACTATCTTTTCCCATTCCGTTGGTTGCCTATTAATTTTCTGGGTTGTTTCCTTGGCTGTGCAGAAGCTTTTAATCTTGATGAGGTCCCAACAGTTTATTTTTGCTCTTGATTCCCTTGCTTTTCGGGATGTGTCAAGTAAGAAGTTGCTGCGGTGGAGGTCAAGGAGGTTGTTTCCTGCTTTCTCCTCTAGGGTGTTGATAGTTTCCTGTCTCACGTTCAGGTCCTTTATCCATTTCGAGTTTATTTTTGTGCATGGTGTGAGAAAATGATCTAGTTTCATTCTTCTGCATGTTGCTGTCCAGTTCTCCCAACACCATCTGTTAAAAAGGCTGTCTTTTTTCCATTGGATATTCTTTCCTACTTTGTCAAAGATTAGTTGGCTGTATACTTTTGGATCCACTTCTGAGTTCTCAATTCTGTTCCATTGGTCTATGTGTCTGTTTTTGTGCCAATACCATAGTGTCTTGAGGATGACAGCTTTGTAGTAGAGGCTAAAGTTTGGGATGGTGTTACCTCCCGTTTTGGTTTTATTTTTCAGTATTACTCTGGCTATTCGGGGTCTTTTGTGGTTCCATACAATTTTAGGATAGTTTGTTCTACTTTTGAGAAGTATGCTGGTGCAATTTTGGTTGGAATTGCATTGAATGTGTAGTTAGCTTTGGGTAGGAATGACATCTTAACTCAATTTATTCTTCCTATCCATGAGCATGGAATGTTTTTCCATTTCTTTGTGTCTTCTTCAATTTCCTTCATAAGTCTTCTACAGTTTTCATCATACAGATCTCTTGTATCCTTGGTTAGGTTTATTCGTAGATATTTTATGGGTTTTTTGTGCCTTTGTGAATGGGTCAGTTTCTTGATTTCTCTTTCTGTTGCTTCATTCTTGGTGTATAAAAATGCAACCGATTTCTGTATGTTGATTTTGTACCCTGCAACTTGGCTGAATTCTTGGATCAGTTCTGGTAGGCTTCTGGTGGAGTCTGTCGGGTTTTCTATGTAGAGTATCATGTCATCTGCGAAGAGCGAAAGTTTGACTTCCTCTTTGCCAATTCTGATGCCTTTGACTTCCTTTTGTTGTCTGATGGCTGATGCTAGGACTTCCAGCACTATGTTAAACAACAGTGGTGATAGTGAACATCCGTTTCGTGTTCCTGATCTCAGGGGGAAAGCTCTCAGTTTTTCCCCGTTGAGGATGATGTTAGCTGAAGGCTTCTCATAGACGGCTTTGATGATGTTTAAGTAAGTTCCTTCTATCCCGACTTTCTCTAGAGTCTTTATTTAGAAGGGATACTGTATTTTGTCAAATGCTTTTTCTGCATCTATGGACAGGATCATATGGTTTTTATCTTTTCTTTTATTGATGTGATATATCACATTGATTGATTTGCGAATGTTGAACCAGCCCTGTAACCCAGGAATGAATCCCACTTGATCTTGGTGGATGATTCTTTTTATGTGCTGCTGGATTCGATTTGCAAGGATCTTGTTGAGGATTTTTGCATCCGTCTTCATCAAGGATATTGGCCTGTATTTCTCTTTTTTTTGCTGGATCTCTGTCTGGCTTGAGAATCAGAGTGATGCTGGCTTCATAAAATGAGTCCGGGAGTTTTCCTTCGATTTCTATTTTTTGGAATAGCTTGAGAAGAATTGGTATTAATTCTGTTTTAAATGTCTGGTAGAATTCCCCAGGGAAGCCATCAGGTCCAGGGCTCTTATTTGTTGAGAGATTTTTGATCACTGATTCGATTTCTTCACTCGTTATGGGTCTGTTCAGATTTTCTATTTCTTTTTCTTTTTTTAAATATTTTTATTTATTTCTAGGAGAGACAGAGAGACAGCACGAGCAGGGGAGGGTCAGAAAGAGAGGGAGTCACAGACCAAAAAAAGCTCCAGGCTCCGAGCTGGCAGTTAGCACAGATCCCGACGCGGGGCTCGAACCCAAGAACCGCGAGATCATGACCTAAGTGAAAGTCAGACGTCCAACCGACTAAGCCACCCAGGTACCCCCAGATTTTCTATTTTTTCCCCTGCCCGTGTGAATTTTGGTAGTGAGTGAGTGTTTAGGAATTTGTCCATTTCTTCTAAGTTGTCTAATTTGTTTGCATATAATTTTTCATAGTATTCCCTGATAATTGCTTGCATTTCTGAGGGGTTGGTTGTAATAAGTCCATTTTCATTCATGAGTTTGTGTATTTGGGTGCTCTCTCTTTTCTGTCTGAGAAGCCTGGCTAGAGATTTGTCAATTTTGTCTATTTTTTCAAAAAACCAACTCTTGGTTTCATTGATCCGTTCAATTGTTTCTTTGGTCTCTAGTGTGTTTATTTCTGCTCTAGTTTTTACTATTTCTCTTCTTCCACTGGGTTTAGGGCGTTCTTGTTGCTCTGCCTCTAGTTCCTTTAGGAGAGCTGTTAGATTTTGGACTTGCGCTTTTTCTAATCTCTTGAAATAGGCCTGGAGAGCCATGTCCTTTCCTCTTAGGACTGCCTTTGCTGATTCCCATAGATTTTGGATTGTGTGTTTTCATTTTCATTTGTTGCCATATATTTTTTAATTGCATCTCTAATTGTCTGATTGGTCCATTCATTCTTTAGTAGGGTGTTTTATAACGTCCTTCTTTTGGGAGGTTTTCCATACTTCTTCTTGTAATTGATTTCAAGTTTCAAATAATTGTATTCTGACAGTGTGCATGGTATGATCTCAATTCTTTTATATTTATTATGGGCTGCTTTGTGTCCCAGTATGTGATCTATCTTGGAGAATGTGCCATGCGCACTTGAGAAGAACGTAAATTCCCTGGCCTCAGGATGTAAAGTTCTAAATATATCCGTCAGATCCATCTGGTCCAATGTGTCTTTCAAGTCCATTATTTCTTTAGTGATTTTCTGTCTACTTGACCTCTCCATTGCTGTACGCGGAGTATTAAAGTCCTCTGCTATTAGCACATTCTTATCTATAAGCTTGTTTCTGTTTGTGATTAATTGCTTTAGATATTTAGGTGCTCCTATATTCGGTGTATAGACATTTATGATTGTTAGTTCTTCCTGATGGATGGTCCCTTAATTATTATGTAGTGCCCTTCTTCATCTCTTGTTATTGTCTTTAATTTAAAGTCCAGTTTGTCTGATATAAGTATAGCTATTCTGGCTTTCTTTGGATTTCCTGTAGCATGATAGATATTTCTCCATCCCCTTACTTTTCATCTGAAGGTATCTTCCAGTCTAAAATGAGTTTCTTGTAAACAGCATATAGATGGGTTTTGTTTTTTAATCCGTTCTGCTACCCTATATCTTTCGATTGGAGTATTCAGCCCATTTACATTCAGTGCTATGATGGAAATATGTGGGTTTCGAGTCTTTGGATCTTTTGTAGGGTTCGTGTTTGTGGTGGTGTCTCTGGTGTCTTTGTTCCTTGCAACCTTTCCCTCAGAGCGTCCCCCTCAGGATTTCTTGTAGGGCTGGCTTCGTGGTGACAAATTCTTTCCATTTCTGTTTATTGGGAAAGGTTTTTATCTCTCCTATTTTGAATGACAGGCTTGCTGGATAGAGGGTTCTTGGCTGCATATTTTTCCTGTTCATCACGTTGAAGATCTCCTGCCATTCCTTTCTGGCCTGCCACCTTTCAGTAGAGAGGTCTGTCACCACTCTGACAGGTTTTCCTTTGTGTTAGGGCCCTTTGCTCCCTAGCTGCTTTCAAAATTCTCTCTTTGTCCTTGTATTTTGCCATTCTTACTATGATATGCCCGTGCAGAAGATCGATTCAAGTCACGTTTGAGGGGAGTCCTCTGAGCCTCTTGTATTTCAACATTGACTTCCTTCCCCAGGTCGGGGACGTTCTCTGCTATCATTTGTTCCAGGACTCCTTCAGCACCTTTCCCTCTCTCTTCCTCTTCTGGGATTCCTATGATACAGATATTGTTACGTTTAACCGTATCGCTGAGCTCTCAAACTCTTCTTTCCTGTTCCTGGATCAGTTTGTCTCTTTTGTTGTCAGCTTCTTGTTTTCCTATAGTGGTGTCTTCTAAATCACTGATTCTCCTTTCTGCCTCTTCCATCCGTGCATGCTAGACCTCTAATTTATTATGTATCTCATTTATCGCAATTTTTAATCCTTCATGCCTATTTTTATTTTCCATTCTGTCTGTAGCCATAGTTTCTTTGATGTCTCCTATGTTTTTTCGAAGCCCAGCTATTAATTTTACCATCATTATTTAAAATCTTGTTCAGCTATGCTGCTGATATCTGTTTTGAGCAGTTCATTAGCTATCATTTCTTCTTGGAGTTTCCTTGGATGAGAGCTCTTTTGTTTCATCATTTTAGTTAGCTCTCCTGCTCTTGTTAGTTTTCATGACCTGTTGCTCTCTGTGTCTATGAGCACTGCTATCTCCAAGAAGACTCTTTGACTGTCCAGGGCCTATCCTTTCAGAGAGTGTTCTTTTGAATGGTATCTCTTGGTCTCTCTTGTTGGGACCTTGGTAATTTTATTTTCCTTTCCGTAGTGATATTCGGGACTCTCCACCTTGTGTCCTCTGGCTTGTTTCTTGAGGTAGTCCTGGAAAAGAAAACAGACAGACAAACACACAGGGAGCAGGAGCACACAAACGCACATAGTAATTCAACTGACATGCAAACCAAGATGGAAAACAAAAAAGCTAAGAGAAAAGATGGAGGAGGGAGGGCAAATAATAGTATAAAATACATAAAAGGGTCAAAAAGGAGAACAGAAAAGGAAAAAAGAAGAAAACCTATGGACAAAGAATAGTTTAAAGCATATAACCAGATTTCCCAGCTACAGTTAAATAGCTGTGTGTATGCAGTGCTGGTTGAAGAGCATAGAGAGAGAGAAGATAGGGCAGGGATGAGGCAAAATTGGAAACAGAATGAACAGGCAGAAGGGATAAGAAGCTTTTTCAAAGAGATAAAGCGTATAATATGGTAGGATAGGTAAGAGAAGACGCTGATATTATCCAGAGAGACTATATAGTCTAAATTACTCCTGAGGGAAAGAGATGAAAAGGCCAGTAAGTGTAGAATTTACATCTACAGAATGGACTAGTTGCGATTGTTTACGCAAGCCGGTGACTGGAGTTAATCTGGTCAGTGTTCTGGGGAAACAAGAAAGAAAAGAGAAGAAAAAAAGGGATGAGGGCAGCTCTCAAGCAGGGATGGGCATGGCGTGATCCAATGAGACAGGCGGGAGTTCTGCCTTGGCGGTTGTGGGGAGGAGAGTGGCGGTACTCCAGTCCCTTCTTGAACCAAGCGCTGCACCTCGCTTTTGGGCATGTAAACTCCCCGTCCCGGGGGCGCAGCCAAAGTTGGTTGCACTCTTCAACCTAGGCCAGTCCCAGTCTCCAAATCTCAGTCCACGCGCCCCGCTGAAATTGCCTTAGACACAACTTCCCAGCAATCCCCTTGTGGCAATTCCAGGCCTCCTGCCTGGCTCTGGGGGTGGCGTCAGAATTGCTGCTTCCTTCTCTGGGTCGGGCAGGAGAGTATAGGTGGGGGCTTGCCTGCCATGTTCGTGGAGCATGCTGAAGTGAGGAAAACCAGATCCCTCTATGCTCGTCACTCGAAACACGAACTCACAGGCAAATCTCCCAGTTTTTATCTCTTTGCCTTCCCTCTAGGGTTCCAACCAGCCAGAAGCGCAGATGCCCAGTGTCCGCGCGGGGCTCTTCCAGGGGCCCAAGCCCACCGGGAGGATAATGGTGGCAGGCGTGCCACTACTCTGAAGTTCAGCCAGCCAGGAGCAAGCACAAAGAAGCAGTCTGTGCGCTCATCCCCTCCGGGACCAGTTGGCGCGAGGGGACCTGGTGTGCAGGTATTTGGCCCACAGGGTGTTTCTATGCCCTTAGCGGAGGCTTTTCCCCCGAGCGGAGGTTTTTCTGTTTTGGACTCTTTTTCCCCTCACTCCCCACAGAGGGGGATCGCCTCCGACCCTGGAGTCTCCGATCTCTGTCTGATTTTATCTTCCCCAATTTGTACTCACATTAGAAGGATTTCTCAGTGAATTCTGTGTCCTTTTTCTCCCAATCTCTCATGTTTTGTAAGGTTTCCCATGGCTTCAGATCTTTTCCATGTGAAGTATGGGCGCAAGTGCAAGTACAGAGCTCCTTACTTCACCATCTTGCCCCTCCCCTTAGCTTATTATACTTCTAATTTAAAAAAAAAGGTTTAAATGTTTTATTTATATCTGAGAGAGAGAGAGACAGAGAGAGAGAGAGACAGAGAGAGACAGAGAGAGCATTAGCAGGGGAGGGTCAGAGAGAGAGACACAGAATCTGAAACAGGCTCCAGGGTCTGAGCTAGCTGTTAGTAGAGCCTGACGTGGGGCTCGAACCCTCAAACCACGAGATCATGACCTGAGCTGAAGTTGGACTCTTAACCGATTCAGCCACCCAGGCACCCCTATACTTCTAAGTTTTTATTATGCTAGGCCATGGCTACATTTTTCGAGAGTCTCCCGAGGCAGAGGAAATATAAACAAAATTAGACTACATCAAAATAAGTAGATCCTGCTCAGTGATGGAAACAATCCACAAAACTGAAAGACAATGTACTAAATGGGAGAACATATTTGCAGAAGACATAGCTGACAAAGGGTTAGTACCCAAAATTTATAAAGAAATGATAACAACTCAACAACAAGAAAATAAATAATATAATTTAAGGGGCACCAGGGTGGCTCAGTCGGTTAGTGTCTGGCTTTGGCTCAGGTCATGATCTCATGGTTTGTGGGTTCAGACCTCACCTCAGGCTCTGTGCTAACAGCTAGCTCAGAGCCTGGAGCCTGTCTTTAGATTCTGTGTCTACCTATCTCTCTGACCCTCCCTTACACACACACTCTCTCTCTCAAAAAAAAATAAAACATTAAAAAATAATACAATTTAAAACTGGGCTGAAGACATAAACAGACATTTCCACCAAGAAGACATTCAGATGGTCAACAGACACATGAAAAGATGCTCAACATCATTCATGGTGAGGGAAATTGCCAGAGTCCAGCTCTGGTACATCAAGGGGCCCCGAAGGATGGACAGTGTCAATGAGAGAGGGATGAGAGAGGCATGAGATTCTTTCTAGTCACCAGCCAGGCCTCTCTGCACTGTCTGAGACTCAACTTTATTTTATGATTTAGTGTTTTGGGGGATGGCACAGAAGTGGCATTCTGATGATAAATTTTTTGTTAGTAGAAACTTTCTAGGACACTGATATGCATACATGTGTGGGGAACAGCTCAGAAGTGGCATTCTGATATAAACAGGATAATGTTTTTAGCACAGTAAAGGCAAAAGTTAGTTCTTTGTGAGGAGGGGTCAGTAGTCTGTTTATCGCCTAATGGGTGGAATCGAGAAAAAAAGGTTTTTCTGGAACGCAGTGTTGCTCCCACAACCGTAAAAGAAGTTCCTATAGTAAGTTCCTTCACAAAGTGCAATCAGCATATCATGGCGAGAATGAGCCACCCCAAATACCAATCAACAGGGTGCCTTGGGGGTTGGTGCTCAAGCAGAAACAATTGAGTGAGGGTGGATATCTGTTGCCATCTGATGGTAAGAGTCCATACAAACTTACCTTAACCTCACAAGGAGTTTTTCTCAACTTAGTGAGTTTGCAAATCAAAACTACGATGTGCTATCACCTTACACCTGCCAAAATGGCTAAAATCAATACGACAAGAAAAAACTAGTGTTGGCAAGGATGTGGAGAAAAAGGAACCCACATGCACTTTTGGTGGCAATGCAAATTGCTGTAGCCATTTTGAAAAACAGTATGGAATTTACTCAGATAATTGAAAATAGAACTAACTTATGATGCAGTAATTGCACTACTGGGTATTTTCCCAAAGAATACAAAAAAAGAAAAAAGAAAAAAAACCCAACCCTACTTCTAAAGTATATATTCCCTCCTATGTTTACTGCAGCATTATTTACAATAGCAAATTAATTATAGAAGCAGCCCAAGTGTCCACCCATTGATAAATGGAGGATAAATGGAAGAAGAGGTGATTACTTACACACACACACACAGACACACACAGACACACACACACACAAATATTAAGCAATGAAAAAGAATGAAATCTTGCCATTTGCAACAACATGGATTGATACAGAGGTTATAATGCTAGGTGAAAGATAAATACCATATGATTTCATTCATGTGTGGAATGTAAGAAACAAGCAAATGAGCAAAGGGGAAAAAAGAGAGAGAGATGAACTAAGAAAGAGATTCCTAACTTGATAGAACAAAGTGCTGGTTACAAGGGGGAAGGTGAATGAAGGTAGGAAAAATAGGTGATGGGGATTAAACATTACACTTACCATGACGAACACTGAGTAATGTACAGCATTGTTGGATCATTATATGTGCACCCCAGTCGAATATAACACTGTATATTAACTATACTAGAATTGCAACACATAAAAAATATTTTGTTGAAGTGACTTTTATTATAATACCACATTGGATTATGACTTTGACTTTTTGTCAAAAATATTTTATAAAAAATATTGTTTCTATGAGAAAGAATGAAACATGGATGGAACTTGAGGGTGTTATGCTGAGTGAAATAAGTCAGGCAGAGAAGGACAGATATCATATGTTTGCACATATAGGAGGATTAGGAGGAACTTAATGGAGGACCATGGGGGAGAAGAAGGGGGAAAATAGTTGAGGAGATGGAGGGAGCCAAGCCATGAGAGACTCTTGAATGCTGAGAACAAACTGAGAGCTGATGGGGGTGGGAGTGAGGGGAAGGGGGTGATGGGCACGGAGGAGGGCACTTGTGGGGATGAGCACTGAGTGTTACATGGAAACCAACTTGACAATAAACTATTAAAAACATTGTTTCTGTCAAATTTAACTTTGTTCGTACCTCTTCTAGGTAAAGCCTCGAGGATATGAAGGTAATATTTCAGGCTTCTATTTTCCTTGTAATGTTTTATTTTTAAATCTTTTTAAAGATTCAAAAGCCTGATGCAGGTTCGATTCACAAACCATAAGATTATGACCTGATCCAAAATCAAGAGTAGGATGCTCAACCAACTGAGATGCCCAGGTGTCCTGTAATCGTTTCTTCATATAGCTCTTCAGTTTGGTTTCTAATTCAACTAAAAGTAAAGACATTGACTTATCCAGTTTAGTTAGCCCCTTAACTCTTCAGTAACTTTTTCTTGTTTGCATCCTAAGCAACAGCACATATTGGGTTGCCACCAACTGAGACAGGTGACCAGATAGAGGAAAAATCAGACAATGAGGGAGAAACAGATGAGTTTAACTCTGATCAGAAATATTTAAGAAGCCAGGTGCAGGAATATTTTGGCAAGGTCTGGTTATTGGGGCAAATGTACAGATTACAGCACTATCTGAGACTGTCAAGAAGTTCAAGGCTTAGAGAAGAAGTCAAATATTGCCAGGGCAAGTGTGTGTCACTAGAGATATTTAAAACATGTATTATGAGTTCTGGGTGGAGGGAGCTTCTAATGCCCATGGAGGGTGAGTGAACAAGATGCAAAATGGGGTCAGTGGTTTATGTGTATAGGCACCATGGACTGTGCTGAATAAGTGACCGGGAACATAGTGGGTCCTCAAATGCTGGTGTTGCTATGGGAAATACAGCACTGGTATAGGGAGGAGTGACCTCAGGGGAGCAGAACACTCACATTGTACAAATAGAAGGTAAGTTGGCAGTTTGGGACAGAACAATAGAATTAAATGCCTGTCAGAAGATTCTAGAGTTCTGGGTCCTGTTCTAGGTGTTTTCCATGTGCTATCCATATATAAGGTGAGTGTTTCCTTCATAGTGATTACCAGTGATGCAGGTGGTAAAGTTTGCATCTTGGGCTTTCACTGTCTTGTGATTTGGGGAGATGAGGAGTTATCCAGGATACTAACCACTAAGTAGTAAAGCTGAGATTTTGCCCAAGTGTGTTTGATTCCAAGACCATATCCACCTAAGAGTCCCACCTTGTTCTCATGCAGGGGACCATGTGGAGCAGCAAAAAGACATTGGAGGCCTCTGAGTGCCGAACAAGTGACATTTAGAATAATTTCTCTTTCAGTGTTTGTTTAAATGCTTATTTACTTCTTTTGAGATGGAGAGTGTGCACGAGTGGGGGAAGGGCAGAGAGATAGGGAGAGAGAGAGAGAATCCCAAGCAGGCTCCACACTGTCAGCACAGAGCCTCACATGGGGCTCAATCTTAGCAACCGTAAGATCATGACCTGGGCCAAAATCAACTGACTAGGCGCCCAGGCACCCACATCTCTTGTAGTGTTATTTTCTTATTTATTTATCTATTTATTTAAAGTATTTATTTCCTTTTGAGAGAGTGCAAGTGAGGAGAGGACAGAGGGAGAGGGGTACAGAAGACATGAAGTGGGCTCATTGTTGACAGCAGCAAGCCCAATGTGAGGCTCAAATTCATGAGCAGAATATGATGACCTGAGCTAAAGTTGGATCTCAACTGACTGAGCCACCCGGTATCCCTTTCGTTATTATTATTTTTTAAGTTTTTAAATGTTTTTATTTAGTTTTGAGAGAGACAGAGCAGCAAGCAGAGGACGTGCAAGGGGAGATGGAGACACACAATCCGAAGCAGGTACCAGGCTCTAAGCTATCAGCACAGAGTCCAATGGGGAGCCCGAACTCACAGACCACAAGAACATGACCTGAGCTGAAGTTGGACACTCAACTGACTGAGCCACCCAGGCGCCCCCTTTCGTTATTTATTTTTTTTACAAATAGTTTATTGTCAAATTAGTTTCCACATAACACACAGTGCTCATCCCCACAAGTGTCCTCCTCCATGCCCATCCCTCCTCCCCCCCCCCACATCCCTCAGTCCTCAGTTTTTGTCAGCATTCAAGAGTCTCTCATGGTTTGCCTCTCTCCCTTTCCCCCACCATTTCCGCCCTTCTTCTCCCCCTTGGTCCTCCGTCAGGTTCCTCCTAATCCTCCTATATGTGCAAACATATGATATTTGTCCTTCTCTGCCTGACTTATTTCGCTCAGCATAACACCCTAAAGGTCCATCCATGCTGCTCCACATGGCCAGATCCCCTTTCATTATTTTTAAAGGGTGAGTGAAAGAGGGAAAACCTAGAAGAAATTAGGTGGGTTATTTTTTTCGTTTTGACTTTTGTTTTTAAACTAATTGCACTAATTTATTTATTTGATCATGAAGGACAGAATATAAGTATGGAGAATACTTGATTTTTCTCCATTTCTCCTCTGGTGATGTCAGGGCAATTTGAACTTTTCATATATTCTAAAAGGCATGTTGCTCAATGATGGTGTATTGGGGGCGCCTGGGTGGCTCAGTCAGTTGTGCATCTGTCTTTTGATTTTGGCTCAGGAAATGATCACAGGATCATGGATTGAGCCCTGCATTGGACTCCATGCTGAGCATGGAGTCTGCTTAAGATTCTCTCTCTCTCTCTCTCTCTCTCTCTCCCTCCCTCCCTCCTTCCCTCCCTCTCCCTACTCTTCACTCACTCACGTGCTCTCTGTCTCTTAAAGAAAAAGGAGAAGAGAGAAGTGGAGAGGAGAGGGTGGAGAGAGAGAGAGAGAAGGAAAGAAAGAGAAAGAAAAATAAAACGCGACTAACTAGAACTTGCTTTCCTCAGGGATCACAGTAATGCCAAGATGTTATATGTGACCATAGTGCCAGATCGTGTGCCTTTGCTGTTGTCTCCACAAGGTAACTTGATTTTACAGGTTTTGGTACTAACCTTAAGAGATTGCTTTTTATCTTTTTAGTTAATTTAGATCAAATTTCTGAGAAGATTAAGTACTACATGAAGGAAAACGCAAAACTTGAAGAAAAATATCCATTTGTGAACAGAAGGCATAATCGTCTCCCCCCACCTTTTTTTTTTCATTTCCATGAGTTTATCTGGAATTGTATTCACTTCAAGTTCACTGATTTTGCCATCTCCTCTTTCATCCTGGTGTCCCATTTCCTTCCATTCTATAACAGGCTAAATTCAAATCAATCATCACATATGTAAAATACCACATTCTTTATTTCTATAATGATTTACCCACTAGAGATAGGTTTTTATGTCACTATAATTAACATTTTTGAATTCTGAATCCTTTATTACATCTTTATGTAGATCAATAGAGCAAAGAAATGTACTCAAGAAACCTTGTGGCAAAATAAGCTTCCCTCTTATGAAGCACATAGATGTAAAGTAAAAATCCCTTCTTTATCCCGGGGCGCCTGAGTGGCTCTGTCGGTTAAACATTCAACTCTTGGTTTCAGCTCAGGTCATGATCCTGTGGTTCATGAGTTGAAGCCCTGCATCCGGCTCCATGCTGATGGTGGGAAGTCTGCTTGGTATTTTCTCCCTCCGTCTCTCTCTGCCCCTCCCCTGCTCTCTTCTTCTGTCTCTCTCTCAAAAATTAAATTAAAAAAAGGTATCAAAATCCCTTCTTTGTCCTTTAAAAATGGAAGTAAAAGTAATGAGTAAGTATTCCTGATGACTATATGTTTTGTTGTAGAATAACAGTGAAATACTTGAGCGCGCTAATGAATTTTTCAATGACATCATTCAAAGTGTTCATGCTTTGTTGCAATCAGAGAGAAATCAGAATGTCAAGAATTGGCGGATCTTGAGTTACCATATTTTGATGTTTGAGCCCTTTGGTTATTGGGTGAATTGAGCCTCTCAAACTTCTGTGCTGTTCATTGCTGTTTCAAGCAGTAACACCAGAGTACTTCTTTTATTTTGGAGTTGGGTAGAATTTGTTTTTGTAACCTCGGCTTAATTTTTATATCATTCAGTGCTGCTGGGAGAGAGCACTACAAGTTTCTAGCCATGTTGAACAGTTCTGTTCCTCCTAATGCAGAGCAGAGAATTTTGAAAGTGAATCTGGTGACAATAGTTATCTTCCATAAATAAAAGTCATTCATTTGAACTGTTTGGCTTGAAAGATTTTACACTTTCCTCACTTTTTCTTTACTATTGTCTCAAAAACTAAGATAGTTGCTCTGAAATATTTACACCTTCCACTGTTCTCTTCATGATTCATTTCTTTGTATCTGGTTTTTCACTTTGGCCCAAACTGGATCGACTGTTTATAATGATGCAGGGACTGACTGTGGGGTATGTTCTCTTGACAATGCTTCTTTGTGACACATTGTCTAGTGTCTGTTTGCAAATCCTAGTACACAGTTTGTTTCTATGCTACTTGCAAATTGGGAAAAAGAAAAATCTATAGAGAACTTGAAGGGTGTTATTTTAGTAAATGCTTCAGATGTTTCAGAAGTAAATTCCCTCTATTTCCTGCAGGATTTCCATTGTACACTTTGCTTTGAAGAGAAACAAACTGGTCACATCTTAGAACATTGGATTTATATGTTTTATACTGAGTGATCTTCTTCTTGGGGCCTAAGTCACTAGAGAGAATGTTTTGCTCATGTCCACCTTCTCCTTAATGAAGTTGCTACCAGCGAAGTTAACTTGAAGTCTGAAGAACAGGAAGTGAACCTAAGGTCTGAAGAACAGCCTGTGCAGGAAAAAAAATGCTCAGCTTAAGATCCAAAAGAATCAGGTAACAAAATTTACTATCAAACGTTCTATACATCAGAGAACTGAACATCATTACTTTTGAGGTTTCTCTTTTTAACTGTGGTGAAATACATGCATTAGAAAATTTCACATCATAACCATTTAAGTGTACATGTTAGTAGTGTTAAGTACAGTCACGCTCTTCTATAGTCATTACATCTTTCTCAAATCTGTCTTAAAGTGAGGAGATACCAGCGAATGCGTCAAGGATTCGATGCAGGGGAATTCATGACGTCTAATAAATATAACCTGGAAGAGGTGTTGCTTAGGTGGCAGAAAGTCACATTTGGCAGAATGAGTTTGCTCTGGAAAGTTAAAAAGTGGCTTCCTGCCTTTGGAATCCTATCTTTTCTCCTCTCCCCCCTCATGACCACACTTATGGGAATGGGTGCACACACTCAAGTAAACTATTTTATGCTTGACAGGTAGCAAAGGGGACCTGGGAGACAACTGTAATGCACTGACATATGTGAAAGCGGCAAAGGAACCTGAATGGGAACCACTGAAGAAGAATGTAGACATTCTTGATGGAATGTGTGGATGAAGACAGAGAGTCACAGAAGAGTAAGACTTTCAGGAGTTAATTGTTACAAACACTGTTGTAAGAATAAATGTGTGAGACAATGGGGATAATTATATTTTCTTGAGTACATTTAACACCAACCATATCTTCCCCATAGTAATTAGTCAAGGATTGTGTTTCTCCCCTCTTCCTTGATTTCTGTGATCTGCATCTTCCATTACTTTGTGGAAACCTCAGGGCTCATTCTCATTGTCCTTTACATTTCCATCCCATCATAGCTACATGACTGTCATATGTCTATAATTTGTTGTTAAAGTCTACACATTGGGTAGGAAATATTTGGAGAAGAGTTCAGGTGTACTATTATGGTATCTTCCTGCAGATGAGACGGGAGTTTATGTCTGATAGGAGATCAGGGCTGACAGCAGTACTGAACCCTGTGAACTCAGTTTTTGTTTCTTTCCCCCTTTCTTTTCCTTTCCCGTCCCTTCCTTTCCCTTGACTTCCCTTGACTCCCCTTCCCTGAAATATTTTTCCAAGAGACAAGATTCTGAAAGTGGGGCAATTCACATCATTTTCTTTTTGTCAATGTATTTTGCATTCTTCTCAAATGGTGTCTTTGAGGCAGGTGGCAGGAGTTCCCTTGGAACTGTAGAAATGTCCATTTCTGATATTGTACAGTGTTAATGACACCATGTCTAAGAAAGATGTCTGTATGGCAGTGTCATGGCCCTAGCCTTGATTGAAAATTCAGGGTTCTTGGGAGAAACCAGACAAGTCACGAATCCCTGTTTCATCCTTATGTGTTTAGTTGTGATGAGTTGGTCAGGCTTGGGTTTTTTTGTACATTGAAATGAAATACACTGATGCAGTCCCAATCACAAGAGCCTGAGCTGGGGTTTGGGGTGGGGGGGACACTTAGTGCTTCTCATGTGGGTTTTTTATATTTATGTGATGCATTGATGAGTCAGCATAGAGAGCTGTGAAGAGAAGCCCAGAGTTGCCAAACTCTTGCAGGCATGCTGGAGCTTGAGTTTGTTTAGTCCCTTATGGAGGGGTGCATCAATGGTTCCCCTTGGTTGTGTTTGTGGATCTGTGTGTTTACGGTGAAGGGGAGAGGAGATATTTGAGCCCTGCCTTCAGATTCTGGGGGGAGGAAAGAAAGGCATAATTTCACATGGGCTACCATGTGATGTGTGTTTCCTTCCCCTTGTAGGAAGCTGAGACTGAAAGGACAGGAGCTGGTGGAAGGGGAGAAGCAGCTGTCACATGCAGAGGAGAAACTAAAATTAGCAGCAGAAGAGCTACGGAACTACAAGTGAGTCTAGCTCCTACCAGAAATAGCTCACACATGCCTGTTGGATCACTTTGAAACTTTGTACAGTGTTTAGACCCAAGTAGCACACAGATATACACAAGCTTTCAGGAGACATTTATTTATATAGAGACTTCAAGAAAATTGTGACAGTTTCCAGATGTTAAGTTAAAAATATTAATTTAAACAAGTTAAGTCACTAAAGAGTTCCTGATCCCAATGCTGTCCTGGCAAGACTTTGTGGAAATGTGGTTCCTGGACATGTTTCTGGAGGTGCTGAAAATTATTATAAACCTCAGGAAGCAGTTTGGTGGATGAAGAATAACAACGACAAGTATGACCATCGCATTTTAGAGACCCCCTTGTTGTAAACGTGAGAAATATGATAAGGTTCTAAGGAAAAGAAGACTTGAACTTTATGATGAAAGATACTCATTGCAGAATTATCAATGATAAACAATGACATGGAGCTGTTACCTCTGGTAAGGAGATCATGTCAATGCAGACCACCAAAGGAATTAAAAATAATAAATACAAGATGGTGTAGCAATGCTTTTGGGCTTTCTGTACTCTCCTCCTCATGTGAAATTGTGTCTTATATGATTGGACCTTGTGTATAAGGGCTCATTTCTTATAATGAATGGGACTGGGCTGATTACCATCACCCTCAACGTGGTGCTTCATCTGATGAAAGCAATTGTCACTCCCAGGAGAAGAGTAGAAGAAACACAAGGAGAGCTGCGGCAGTCAGAGCTCACCTTTGGACACCAGGTAGCCTGCTCTTTGCCTAGCAGTTCCTGAGTCCTTCAGCACCTGACGCAGATGATCATAACGGGGCACTGAATCTCTCCACTTGGGTTTTTATCGATGTGCTGGCTCTTTCAGATTGCTCTTTGTGAGAAGGCGGCTCAGAACAACTGGGTAAGAAAGTTTTTCTCTCCTTCTCTTGTGCACACTCTGCTACAGCTGAACGTGGACATGTTTCTGTCTCCCAGCTCAAGGTTCATCATCAGGAAAAGGAGATGGTGGAGCAGAGCAGGGAGGTCGTCTACTTGAAATGCAGGGACAGGATTTTGACACATGTCTTTTAAGAGCATCGTGAGGTTCTTAAAAAGGCTAAACTGTTTGGTGTCCAGGGGAGGCCTGGGTGTGGTAACTCTTAGTTACCTAAGTGAGTGAAACTGATTCAGCTTGATCTTCCAGAGTGGAAGTCATCCAAAGACAGAGGCTTCCACAGGAATCCAGGAGCACAAACCAATGGCAGAAGGACCTGACAGGGAGATCCCTCCATGGAGAGGTAAGGAGCATGTTGTGAAATGCAGTAGCTTAACATCTGTGGCAACATCCGCACAACCGGCTTCTGTTTCAGTGGTTGTCATTGTTCAGTCTCCTACAATCCCAGGTGGTTACTAGAGGGCACAGGATGTCTCACAGTGGTGACAGGACACAGTTTACCTCAGATGCCCCCAGCCAGCAGGGCTCTTTGGGTCTGTCCCTTCTGAGTGGTGGAGCTCACGCCCCTCCACTGACTGTGGGCCCCCATGCAATCACCTGGTTCCATTTAACTGGAGAGTGGGTGCTAGAATGGATGTCGGTCATCCCCCTTTCCACCTTGAGACAATGTTAAAGGTTTTTTCTTTTGTTTCAGATTAATATGAACAATAGCATGATTTGGAGGCTTCATGTCCTGATGAGCTTTCTTTATTTGACTTTCGAATAAATATTCTGTGGAATATTTATTCTATTTCTATAAAGAAAGCAGACATTTCTTTCCTCTCTTTGGAGGTCGCTTTTTTCTTTAAAATTTTTTCTTTTTTGGTGTATTGGAAACTGTAGTACCCCATTAGTAAAGTAAATCCTTGTGAAATTTCACTCCTCTAATGTTATTTTATTAGTGTGACTCTAAAACTTTGCAAGTTATTCCACATAGAATTAACCTTTCCCGTTCTCATTACTATAGTATTAGTCTCTTCAAGGCAATTTATGTTCATGAATACTTACATAACCCCTTGTCAGATACATAAGGCAGATTCTATATACAGTAAAACATTTGAAAAGTCCCACCCATGCCTTGTAGAAAAGGACAGTGTGCTGTTCATGATGACATTTACTGACATTATCCTAACTAAGCTATTCTTCTTTTAATTTTGAATCTGTGAAAAAAATTGTCATTTCCCATTATATATTAGAAGCCTTTCTTTAATGGCACACTTGCTTGCTTATCAAATATCCAATCAAAGACTTCTGGTGCCTTCCTCAAGACCCCTCTGGAGTCCCAAGGTTAACCTATGATGTGTGGGAAATCCTCTGTCTCTGGTAAGGGACTTGATTGTAGGAAGCAGAGTAAGATAGTGGAGGAAGGCATGGACGTTTTTTGTTTTTTCCACACAGTCTATGCAAGGGGGAATAAACCTCCCTCCCTTCTCTGGCCTCTATCAAATGCAGAACCTGGTGCAGCTTCCACAAGGAGCAACAACTCTGTCCCTACTTGGGACACACAGAAGGTCAAGGTAAATGATGTGACCATTTTCAGTTGCAATTCTCTCTGGAACCTTTTATCTCTTTATACAGCACTCTCTTCTGGTCTTGTCTCTAGTTTATGTGTTCCCATATGTGTATATCTATGGTGTTATTTACTTTACAAAGAGTAAAACTCTTTCCCAAGAGCCTACAGGTCTCTCTGTTCTTAGCTTGTCATCCTTGGTAGTGCCTCCAGAAGCCATAAGTGTTTAGAGGGGGAGGACCACAGGACAGTCACTTTGTGATTGTGGAACTAACATGAGGAGGAGGACATATCACCTCACACTTACATCTCCTGGGCTAGCTCACTTCTTCAAGACCTCCTTTCATGGGAATGTTCCTGGAAACTGAAACAACATTATTGTTGTTTTACTCCTTTTCTGTCCAGAGTTAGTCATTAAGCTGTTAACAACATCAATTGTAATCCTCAGTAACTGAAAAACATGAAAAGCCCAATTTTCTGAGAGGTACATATCAATTCTGAATGCTCTTATTTGAAGTTTATTTTTTCTAGATTTCATAATTCATCACTTTTCCCATCTCTTTTGGGAAATGTGCTTTTGCCGAGTCACTGCAGCTGTTCAAGTAGTAAAAATATTATGAGCTATCTGGGAAGATATATTCGAAGTAGAAAACATACACTGGAACTGAAAGAATGGAGAGTGAAAGTCAGGTCTGATGTGCCAGTTTCTGGAAAAGAGCTGATGCCATGTTCACTTGCCACGTTCTTTTTCAGCCTGTGTAGCTGTTATAGCTGGCATCTCCTCTTGATACTGTATCTGTCTTTTCCACTTTCCATATGATATCAGAACATATTCATTTTAATTTTGTCATTTCAAATTCCCAATATGTTTCTCCACAGGGCAAAATTAGTCTGTATGTCACAGGGCACGTAAAATTCGGCATTCCCTGTGAATTCACATGTGTCTATAATTTTTTATAACTAACTCCTGTAGGTGGCACTGTTCCTGCAGAAAACACTTTCCCAAGTCCCCTGGAAGGCTCTAGGGATGTCATCTCCCCATAGATCTTTGTCCCTTAGGGCAGCATGTCCAAAGAAGGAGTGAGGTGAGCAGAGGCTGCCAGCAGGACATTGCAGGCAGAGCTGGTATCAACTCCTACTTCACCTTTTGCAAGCCGTTTACCCTCCTTCCTCTTAGAGCCTGTTTCCTTACATTGAGAGCAGGATGGTCATATTTTGCAGTAATGAGAATCAGAGCTTGTGCATGAAAGGCCTGCAGAAGGTTCTCTCATGAGTCTCCAGGTTGAACCACTCATAAGAATTAACCGGAACTGGATTAAAGATGTAAATCAATGATATGAAACCATAATTCCCCATCCTTATTTCTGCTCCTAATATGCTAAGATGGAGCTGTTGAGGTGGTGAAGGACTGGGTGGATATTAGTCCTGGAAATAGATGCCTGTGTGTGGAACAGACATTCTTTAGGAGTCTAGAATTATCTCTCTGATCCTCTAGGACTGACCACTTCTTTCCTACATTTGCAGACACAATCAGTACCGTGCATGCTGCCAGCAGTGCACTGCTTTGTTTCCTCAAACTCCTACTTATAGATCCATGTGAATTCACAGGGAATGGCGAATTTTATGTACATTATGACATACAGACTAATTTTGCTCCATGGAAAAATATGCTTGGAATTTGAAATGACCCGGTGGGAAGAGTGGAGTTTTGTGGCACTGAGGCTGCCCTGTTGAAACCAGGCAGAGGAAAAGAAGACAAACATTGTTCCTGCTTTGTAGGGGTTCAGCTATGGTAGTGTTGGTGTTGGTGTTGGAATTTTGACCTTTTACCCTAACACATTAAAAAGTTTAATTTCTGGGGCGCCTGGGTGGCTTAGTCGGTTAAGCGTCCGACTTTCGCTTGGGTCATGATCTCGCGGTTCGTGGGTTCAAGCCCCGCGTCGGGCTCTGTGCTGGCTGACAGCTCAGAGCCTGGAGCCTGTTTCAGCCTGTGACTCCCTCTCTCTCTGACCCTCCCCTGCTCACGCTGTCTCTCTCTCTCTCCTAAAAATAAATAAAACATTAAAAAAATTTAAAAAAAAGTTTAATTTCTGTCCTGCAGGTCAATGTGGCTGCAAGAGCATTTCCTTCTTTTATATATATATTTTATTTTATTTATTTCTAGGAGAGAGAGAGAGACAGCGTGAGCAGGGGAGGGTCAGAGAGAGAGGGAGATACAGACTCTGAAATAGGCTCCAGTCTCTGAGCTGGCAGTCAGCACAGAGCCCGATGCGGGGCTCGAACCCACGAACCGCGAGATCATGACCTAAGCGAAAGTCGGACGCTTAACCGACTAAGCCACCCAGGCGCCCCAAGAGCATTTCCTTCTTTCCCAAAAGTGCCCTCCATGCTGTACCCCATGGGATGCCCTTTATCACCATTCATGGGCTCTGGGCCACACCCCTTCTCCACCCTGGTGGTCTCTGGGACCTCACCCTCCACCTCCACCTGCACCATCTGGAAAGATGATCTGAACAGTATAAGTTGACTTATGAAACACGTTTCATCTTTTTGTTGTTGTTGTTGTGTCTTTGGAGAAGATGCAATGCTGGCACCACAAGACTTTCAGGTCAGCCCGACTGAGGGTGTCGTAATGTTCTTCAAGTTTCTCAGAACATGCGTGAAATGGGCTGTCATTTCCACATAGTGAGCTGAGCAGCACGTGTCTCTTATAGGGAAGGAAAGGGGCTTTATACCGGCTGACAGACACAGCACTCCCTGGGATGTAGCTTGTACAGAGACCGTGTGCTGGGCTTTCTGAGGGATGAGACACACCCCTCACTTTATTTCTAGCTAGTTGAGACCTGAGCTGTTCACACTTGCTTGATTAGTTATAAAAATACCTGAGCCAGGGCCATGTGGAAACTTCCTCAAGGGACAAGGTCAGATCTCCCTCTTGTCCTCAAGGGTCACCTGAGGAACCTGGAAATCCCATGGTAAGGGACTGGAGAGGGGGAAAGAGTTGAATATAATGGACGATGGGGGGAATGTTCTTCTGCACAGTCTATGCAAGTCAGAATCAATCTCCATCCACCTCTAGGATTTGTGAGACATAGGACATGGTGCAGCTCCCATGGGGAACATCAGTTATGTCTCTACCAAGGATGTACAGAAAGACAAGATAAAATCTGTTGCCCTTTTCAATTGTAATGATTTCTGGAAACTTCTATCTGGCCTTGTCTCGTTTTCTACGTCTTATGGTGTCTTTACTATTTTATCTACTTCTTCTTCACAAACCTCCAGGTTTCTCCATTTTAAGATAATCATGTTAGTTGGCGCCCCTGGAAGCCACAAGTGTGTGGAGGCTGAGGACCACATGGTCCTCACTTTGTGTTTGTCAAAATAACTTGAGGGGGATGACACTTCGCTGCACACTCAAGTCTTCTGGCGCGGCTGACTCCTTCCACATCTACTTTATACGAGATTATTGTTATGATTTTCATTTCCTCCTGTTTCAGTGTAAGGGATGAACTTGTTCAGAATGTCTGCTATCAGCCTCATGACTGGAAAAGATGAACTCTTTCCAACTTTATGTTGTGTGTTTTGTGCAGTGCTGATTGTTCTTAGATAAATTTCAGAATTCATCACTGTTCCTTCTGTGTTGGTAAATGTGCGATAGAGAATTTCTCCAGTTGTCCCCTAGGTGAAAACACTGAATTATCAGAAGTGGCCTCTGTTCTAGAAAAAGTGGCCTGTGTACTGTGTATCTGGAATTGCAGTCATGAAGGGAGGGAATCAGAGATTCCCTGCAGGGATGGTACCTCACAGAGTTCTGCAGTTGTGTTTATACGGACAGGTTCTCTTGCAGCACAGGAGGTGTTGTAACCGGTACTGTGTCTCATGATACCTTATGGGAGTTTTACACCTGAAATTAAGATATGATTATGTTCATTCGTTTATGTAGAATTTTCACCTCTCTTTTACAGTGGGACAAAATAGTTCTGCAATTCCTATTGTACTTAAAATCAGAGTTCTCTGTGAATTAAGATAAACACACCTGAGACCAATGAACGTACACAGGCAACATGTTTCTCTCAGAAAACCCATTTCCAGTCCCCTTGGAGGACTCTGGGATTCCCCATCTCCTCAGAGGTCTCTGTGGTTTTGCAGACAGGATGCCTTTGTCAGGGAGGCAAGTAGAACGAAGACAGGCCTGGGCCGGCAATCTGTGCTTTGACCCTGGGGTGGCTCTGAATCTCTGTGTGGTGCTGGGCTTTTCATTCCTTGACGTTCTGTCTGTTCTCAGTGTGAAAATAAAAAGTTCTGCACATGTGGTGCAAGAGGGCACCAGAGGGGTCCCTGGACATAGATGCCCACCTCTCTGGAATGTGCTCCTTTACTAGACTGGTGTTACTGCCATCAATCTTCTTGAGCAGGATGCTTTGGCTTTCTGCATTTGCTACCATGGGCAGTGATGTGTGGTGACAATAGTTTCTCCTCCTGGCATCTGGTGCCTTCAGGCTGTAGGCGGAACCTCATGGGAAGGTTGCATTTTGTGGCACTGATGCTCTGTTCTCCTAGAACCTGTGGCTGAACAAGAGGTCATGTGCTGTCACCTACCATATTGTGTTTAGCTCCCGGTAGGCATTCTGCTTCTGTCATACCACCATACTTGTCCCTTCTCTTCTGTAGGTCCATATGGATGCAAGAGGACCACCCTGCAAGCCCTTCCCCACGCACCCCCTTTTATCACCATTCATGGCCTCTATGAGCCACCTCCAGCTCCCTGGTGTCCTTAGGACAGAACATACCATCTCCACCTCGACTGTTTGTAAGATGATCTGAACAGTAGGAGTTCACTTGTTCAGCATGTCAGCTTGTGTCTTGTTGAGTCTTTGAGAAGAGGTAGAGATGGACTCCCAGGCTTTGCAATGCAAGGGTGCTGCTAGCTGAGGACACTGTTAAGATTCCTCAGTTTCTCAGGACATATATATGTTGGGCTGTGTCAATTTCTCTTACTGAGCTGGGCTTCAGGTGTCACTTGTGGAGATGAAAGAGTCTTTTTATAGAAAAGCAGGCATATCAGTTCTGCAGATGTGCCTTGTACAGAGTCCATGTTCCTGGCTCTGTGAGAGATGAGACACATCCCTACCATCAGGGGCTTCAGGTGTCCTAACAGGGAGAGAGTTACGTGCATTAAATAACATGGAGCTTCTGATCTCTAGTACTGGAAGCTGCAGGAATGGGTTCTCAAGTACAAGAGCTGGAGATGTGAATCTCATGGGAATGAACTGGAGACTGTGGACGAGAAGGAAGAGCTGAGATGGTACAGGGGGTAGAGTGTTGGACTCAGTAAGATGGAGTTGGAGGCCATTTCTGGCAGGGCCCACAGCCTGGGCAGGGAGCGTGAGGGCAGCGTGAGGTCCACACAGAGCTGCTACATGGGTTCAAGCACAGTTCATTCAGTTATCATCTCTGGAATGTCATTGTGGCTAAGTGCACCTAGTTCATTACCTAAATAAAGGCTGTTGTTTCCCTTGGTTTTCTGAAGGTTCTGGATCTGTGTGAAAGAATGTCCTGGAGATTCATAGTTTAACTTGGTTCTTATGAGATGCTTGTCTGCCTAAGTTTGTGTGCCTCTGTGGGACTAAATGCGAAGAAAGTTTGTAGAATAGCTGAGCTGCTTCCTTGGCCTCCAGCCTGAACCAGTCTCTTAGCAGGGAATTCAGGGTTGGCCAGGAACCACCTCTGCTGGACTCCTATCTCCACACCCCTGCATCTGCTGTCACCACCCTGCCTGCAGGTTTGCATCTCCCGACCTTCCCTCACAATATCTTGAGGCATTGACGGTGTTCCTGCTGTCTCAACCCTAATACCAGCTCTCAGTGACGCCATATCAGAGCCTCAGCTTTGTTATCTGAGAGGCAGGGACAATGCTGATTTCTGAGGTCAGTGCGATGAAGAGGGGATTAAGCACATGAGGAATGTGTAAAATGTTTGGAATGAGTGGGCACTCACCCTTCTCAGTGTGGAAATGAATGTATCTGCACACAGATGATCATCAACAGATGTTTATTCAACTTCATCAAACTAAGGCTGGGAGATCGGCAATCCCTGTTTCAAAAGATACGACAAAGACCCTTGCATTTTTTCTATTAAAACTGAGGTCTTACTTTACAAAGAAAGGAAAGATAAGTATGAGAATGTGTACATTCAGGGATCTGTAGCTAAGATCTGAAGAGAATCCTCTTCCATTACAGGTAGACACACAGATGCAGCCACACATATATTGTCGAAGACAAAATGCATGGAGGAAAACAGATCTCATTCCAGTAACTCAAAATCTCTCTGATATAGAGGACAATCAGTTTCAAATTTGAAGAAGACAAGCTGTGGTGATTATATATTTAGAGACGGTGTCTAATCTGACCCTTGGTCCAAATGCTTTCCCTGATCACCCTGCCCTCTCCACTTTGTCTTTCCTAGTGTCCCCTAATATACCCGTCACAGTTGTGTCTCTGTGTCAGTGTCTGCTTCCAGGAAAATCGACACTCATTCTCCATCAAGTGCACACTTTGGGGTTCCTGTACACACAGTTATAAACAAGTAGAGTGTATAGTATTGGTTGAAGAAGATAGATCATTCTTTGGGGTTGCATTGCCTGGAAGGGACCCATAGTTCCATCTGGGGAGCTGGACACATCCTATAGGAACTCTGGTGGTGGTTGTTTATTCTATGGATAGATACTCAAGAGCACATGGTGCCTGCTAGTTTATGGGGTTTGTGCTGAAGAGCAGGGCAGGTATCTGTCTCCAGGAAAGGATCTATTGTGACGGTGAGGAATGGATTCAGGAGACCAGTAAGGAGGCCCTGCATTCATCCATCTCTTCTACCCTTCTCCACCTTACCAGCTGCACCGAATAGCACCAATCCAGATGGTCTCCAAGGGGCCAAATGGCAGCAATTTTCATGGTGAGTCATATGATGTCCCCCAATCTCCCCACCGTTGTCCTATTGAGAGATGGGGAGGGCAGAGGTCAATGGTATGAGATAGATTCCTTCAACACCACCCAGGAGATTGGGTGTAAGCATATGGCTCCTTCTACACTGGCCAATCCAGTGCACTTGGTCCCAGAGACCCTAAACCCTGCAGACCCCTTTTTCTTCTCAGTTTAGGGGAGCAGCCAGCCCTCCAGCAGCTTTTGGGTCATGGCTGGGCCACCAAGGTAAATGTCTGGCTGTCAACATTGCTGCCAGCATTGTTATAATAAATGTCAACATTAGCAGCTGCTATACAGGGGATTCTCGTCCATTGTGATCAGGAACTGGGACAAAACAAGACAGGAGAGAGGGTGAGACAGGAGTTTGCTATTCTCCTGAACAGGGGGCTGTATGCACAGAGCAGATGGCCTGAAGCCTAGGGAGAGGTGAAGAAAGAGCCAGGCAGGGAGAGAGACTGAGTGAGTGATGGGGGAATTGGTCAAGTCATCAAAAGTGAAAAGAAGAGGGGCGCCTGTGTGGCTTAGTCGGTTAAGCGTCCGACTTTCGCTTAGGTCATGATCTCGCGGTTCATGGGTTCGAGCCCCGCGTTGGGCTCTGTGCTGACTGCCAGCTAGGAGCCTGGAGCCTGTTTCAGCCTGTGACTCCCTCTCTCTCTGACCCTCCCCTGCTCACGCTGTCTCTCTCTCTCCTAGAAATAAATATATATATATTATATATATATATATAAAGAAAGTGAAAAGAAAAAACAGAGAGAGATAGGGTTTGAGAGAAACAGAAACAAGGAGGAAATGGAAGGAAGAAAGCAGGGAGAGGTCCAGGTATGTGGACAGGGTGACATGGGCCAGGGGAGAGGGGTTGTAGTAATTGGCTCTGAGTGATGGGGCAGAAAAGGCTGGTATCATGGGCATCAAGGTTCTGTGACTCCCAGACTCCAACTTCCCTGGAGCTCAGGTTTGCAGAGGCCATTGCACTTGAAAAGATGGGTCCCCCTCATTTCTCCTGGACTGTTGAGCTCAGCCTCATGTTCTGTCATGGAGAGGCATGTCTTGAGAGAGAGTGTGCCGCTCTTTTGGAGGTAAATACCAAAACCTCCCCTGTGGGGAGGTGACCCTGAACCATCTCCCTCAGTGCCCCAGCCCTGCTGCATCCCCCCCAACACTGGCTGGCCTTCCTCATGGTATGAACACAGGCATTAGTCATTGTGCTGCCCCCAGGTCCTGCAGCCTGGATCTGGCAGAGGTGGACTGCTGATATTGATTAAATGTATTTGACAATAAGGTCCATATTTTCCCTCTGGAACTAGAAATGTGCATCAAGATAATAGGTTGCTATCCTCTTGTCCATGGCCAATCTGAGGATACCAGATGATAGGTGAACCCTTTAAAACACCATAGTCTTCTTTTACATTGAATTAGAAGAACTTTCTCCTCCTAACTTTCTTTTTCTTCCTTTTTACAAATAGTTTATTCTCAAATCAGTTTCCAGATAACACCCAGTGCTCATCCCCATAAGTGTCCTCCTCCATGCCCACTCCCCCTCCCCCCCACATCCATCAGTCCTCAGTTTTTGTCAGCATTCAAGAGTCTTTCATGGTTTGCCTCTCTCCCCTTCCCCCATCATTTCTCCCCTTCTTCTCCCCCTCGTTCCTCAGTTAAGTTCCTCCTTATCCTCCTATATGTGCAAACATATGATATTTGTCCTTCTCTACCGGACTTATTTTGCTCAGCATAACACCCTCAAGGTCCATCCACGTTGCTACACATGGCCAGATTTCATTGTTTCTCATTGCCATGTAGTATTCCACGGTATAGATAAACCACATCTTCTTGATCCATTCATCCATTGATGGACACTTAGGCTCTTTCCATGTTTTAGCTATTGTGGAGAGTGCTGCTATGAACATTGGGGTACATGTGCTCCTATGCATCAGCATTTCTGTATCCCTTGGGTAAATTCCTAGCAGTGCTATTGCTGGGTCATAGGGGAGTTCTATTGTTAGTTTCCTGAGGAACCTCCACACTGTTTTCCAGAGGGGCTGTACCAGTTTACATTCCCACCAACAGTGTAGGAGGGTGCCCGTTTCTCCACATCCTCGCCAGCATCTAGAGTTCTCTGATTGCTCATTTTAGCCACTCTGACTGGCGTGAGGTGGTATCTCAGTGTGGTTTTGATTTGTATTTCCCTGATGAGGAGGGATGCTGAGCATCGTTTCATGTGTCTGTTGGCCATCTGGATGTCCTCTTTGGAGAAGTGTCTGTTCATATCTTCTGCCCATTTCTTCACTGGGTTGTTTGTTTTTCGGGTGTGGAGTTGGGTGAGTTCCTTATAGATTCTGGATATTAACCCTTTATCTGATATGTCATTTGCAACTATCTTTTCCCATTCCTTTGGTTCCCTATTAGTTTTCTGGGTTGTTTCCTTTGCTGTGCAGAAGCTTTTAAATTTGATGAGGTCCCAATCGTTTATTTTTGCTCTTGATTCTCTTGCTTTTGGGGATGTGTCAAGTAAGAAGTTGCTGCGGTGGAGGTCAGGGAGGTTGTTTCCTGCTTTCTCCTCTAGGGTGTTGATAGTTTCCTGTCTCACGTTCAGGTCCTTTATCCATTTTGAGTTTATTTTTGTGCATGGTGTGAGAAAGTGATCTAGTTTCATTCTTCTGCACATGTTGCTGTCCAGTTCTCCCAACACCATCTGTTAAAAAGGCTGTCTTTTTTCCATTGGATATTCTTTCCTGCTTTGTCAAAGATTAGTTGGCTGTATACTTTTGGGTCCACTTCTGAGTTCTCAGTTCTGTTCCATTGGTCTGTGTGTCTGTTTATGTGCCAATACCATGCTGTCTGGATGATGACAGCTTTGTAGTAGAGGCTAAAGTCTGGGATGGTGATACCTCCCGTTTTGGTTTTATTTTTCAGTACTACTTTGGCTATTCGGAGTCTTTTCTGGTTCCATACAATTTTAGGATAGTATGTTCTACTTTTGAGTAGTATGCTGCTGCAATTTTGATTGGAATTGCATTGAATGTGTGAGTGCTTTAGGTAGTAATGACATCTTAAGTCTATTTATTCTTCCTATCCATGAGCATGGAATGTTTTTCCATTTCTTTGTGTCTTCTTCAATTTCCTTCATAAGTTTTCTGTAGTTTTCATCATATAGACCTTTTGTATCCTTGGCTAGGTTTATTCTGATGTATTTTATGGTTTTTAGTGCAATTGTGAATGGGATCAGTTTCTTGATTTCTCTTTCTGTTGCTTCATTGTTGACGTATAAAAATGCAACCGATTTTTCTACGTTGATTTTGTACCCTGCAACTTGGCTAAATTCTTGGATCATTTCTAGTAGGCTTCTGGTGGAGTCTCTCGGGTTTTCTATGTAGAGAATCATGTCATCTGTGAAGAGCCAAAGTTTGACTTCCTCTTTGCCAATTCTGATGCCTTTGATTTCCTTTTGTTGTCTGATGGCTGATGCTAGGTCTTCCAGCACTATGTTAAACAACAGTGGTGAGAGTGGACATCCCTGTCGTGTTCCTGATCTCAGGGGGGAAGCTCTGAGTTTTTCCTCGTTGAGGATGATGTTAGCTGAAGGCTTCTCATAGGTGGCTTTGATGATGTGTAAGTAGGTTACTTCTATCCCGACTTTCTCTAGAGTCTTTATTAAGAAGGGATGCTGTATTTTGTAAAATACTTTTTCTGCATCTATTGGCAGGATCATATGGTTTTTATCTTTTCTTTACTGATGTGATGTATCACATTGACTGATTTGCAAATGTTGAACCATCCCTGTAACCCAAGAATGAATCCCACTTGATCTTGGTGGATGATTCTTTTCATGAGCTGCTGGATTCGATTTGCAAGGATCTTGTTTAGGATTTTTGCATCTGTATTCATAAAGGATATTGGCCTGTAGTTCTCTTATTTTGCTGGATCTCTGTCTGGCTTGGGAATCAGAGTGATGCTGGCTTAATAAAATGAGTTCGGGAGTTTTCCTTCGATTTCAATATTTGGATAGCTGGAGAAGAATGGGATTAATACTGGTTTAAATATCTGGTAGAATTCCCTAGGGAAGCCATCAGGTCCAGGGCTCTTATTTTTTGGGAGATTTTTGATAACTGATTCGATTTCTTCACTCTTTACGGGTCTCTTCAGGTTTTCTATTGCTTTCCGTGTGAAGTTTGGTAGTGTGTGTGTGTTTAGGAATATGTCCATTTCTTCTTAGTTGTCCAGTTTGCTGGCATATAATTTTTCATAGTATTCCCTGATAATTGCTTGCATTTCTGAGGGACTGATTGTAATGAGTCCATTTTCATTCATGATTTTGTCTATTTGGGTGCTCTCTCTTTTCTTTCTGAGAAGCCTGGCTAGAGGTTTGTCAATTTTGTCTATTTTTTCAAAAAACCAACTCTTGGTTTCATTGATCCGTTCAATTGTTTCTTTGGTCTTTATGTTGTTTATTTCTGCTCTAGGTTTTACTATTTCTCTTCTTTACCTGGGTTTAGGGCGTTCTTGTTGCTCTGCCTCTAGTTCCTTCAGGTGAGCTGTTAGATTTTGGACTTGCGCTTTTTCTAATCTCTTGAAATAGGCCTGGAGAGCCCTGTCCTTTCCTCTTAGGACTGCCTTTGCCGCATCCCATAGATTTGGAATGGTTGTGTTTTCATTCTCATCTGTTTCCATATATTTGTGAATTTCATCTCTAATTGTCTGATTGGCCCATTCATTCTTTAGTAGGGTGTTCTTTCACCTCCATGTTTTTGGAGGCTTTCCAGACTTCTTCGGGTAATTGATGTCAAGTTTGAAAGCATTGTGATCTGACAGTTTGCATGGTATGATCTCAATTCTTTTATATCTATTGAGGGCTGCTTTGTGTCCCAGTATGTGATCTATCTTGGAGAATGTGCCATGCGCACTTGAGAAGAATGTAAATTCCCTGGCCTCAGGATGTAAAGTTCTAAATTTATCCGTCAGATCCATCTGGTCCAATGTGTCTTTCAGGTCCATTATTTCTTTAGTGATCTTCTGTCTGCTTGACCTCTCCATTGCTGTACGCGGAGTGTTAACGTCACCTGCTATTAGCACATTCTTATCTATAAGCTTGTTTCTGTTTGTGATTAATTGCTTTAGATATTTAGGTGCTCCTATATTCGGTGCATAGACATTTATGATTTTTAGTTCTTCCTGATGGGTGGTCCCTTAATTATTATGTAGTGCCCTTCTTCATCTCTTGTTATTGTCTTTAATTTAAAGTCCAGTTTGTCTGATATAAGTATAGCTATTCTGGCTTTCTTTGGATTTCCTGTAGCATGATAGATATTTCTCCATCCCCTTACTTTTCATCTGAAGGTATCTTCCAGTCTAAAATGAGTTTCTTGTAGACAGCATATAGATGGGTTTTGTTTTTTTATCCGTTCTGCTACCCTATGTCTTGATTGGAGCATTCAGCCCATTTACATTCAGTGCTATGATGGAAATATGTGGGTTTCGAGTCTTTGGATCTTTTGTAGGGTTCGTGTTTGTGGTGGTGTCTCTGGTGTCTTTGTTCCTTGCAACCTTTCCCTCAGAGCGTCCCCCTCAGGATTTCTTGTAGGGCTGGCTTCGTGGTGACAAATTCTTTCCATTTCTGTTTATTGGGAAAGGTTTTTATCTCTCCTATTTTGAATGACAGGCTTGCTGGATAGAGGGTTCTTGGCTGCATATTTTTCCTGTTCATCACGTTGAAGATCTCCTGCCATTCCTTTCTGGCCTGCCACCTTTCAGTAGAGAGGTCTGTCACCACTCTGACAGGTTTTCCTTTGTGTTAGGGCCCTTTGCTCCCTAGCTGCTTTCAAAATTCTCTCTTTGTCCTTGTATTTTGCCATTCTTACTATGATATGCCCGTGCAGAAGATCGATTCAAGTCACGTTTGAGAGGAGTCCTCTGAGCCTCTTGTATTTCAACATTGACTTCCTTCCCCAGGTCGGGGACGTTCTCTGCTATCATTTGTTCCAGGACTCCTTCAGCACCTTTCCCTCTCTCTTCCTCTTCTGGGATTCCTATGATACAGATATTGTTACGTTTGACCATATCGTTGAGCTCTCGAACTCTTCTTTCCTGTTCTTGGATCAGTTTGTCTCTTTTGTTGTCAGCTTCTTGTTTTCCTATAGTGGTGTCTTCTAAATCACTGATTCTCCTTTCTGCCTCTTCCATCCGTGCATGCTAGACCTCTAATTTATTATGTATCTCATTTATCACATTTTTGAATCCTTCATGCCTATTTTTATTTTCCATTCTGTCTGTAGCCATAGTTTCTTTGATGTCTCCTATGTTTTTTCCAAGCCCAGCTATTAATTTTACCATTATTATTCTAAAATCTTGTTCAGCTATGCTGCTGATATCTGTTTTGAGCAGTTCATTAGCTATCATTTCTTATTGGAGTTTCTTTGGAGAAGAGCTCTTGCGTTTCTTCATTTTAGTTAGTTTTCTGGCTCTTGTTGGTTTTCAAGACCTTTTATGCTCTCTGTGTCTATGAACGCTGCTATCTCCAAGAAGACTCTTTGACTGTCCAGGGCCTATCCTTTCAGAGAGTGTTCTTTTGAATGGTATCTCTTGGTCTCTCTTGTTGGGACCTTGGTTATTTTATTTTCCTCTCCGTAGTGATATTCGGGACTCTCCACCTGTGTACTCTGGCTTGTTTCTTGAGGTAGTCCTGGAAAAGAAAACAGACAGACAAACACACAGGGAGCAGGAGCACACAAGCGCACAGGCTAATTCAACTAACACGCAAAGCGAGTGGGAAAACGAAAAAGTTAAGAGAAAAGATGGAGGAGGGAGGGCGAATAATAGGGAGTGTAAAATGCATAAAAAAGTCAAGAAGGAGAAAGGAAAAGGAAAAAAGAAGGAAACTGATGGACAAAGAATGGTTGAAAGCATATAACTGGATTTCCCAGCTAAAGTTAAATAGCCTTGTTTGTGCAGTGCTGGTTGAAGAGCATAGAGAAAGAGAGAGAAGACAGGGCGGGGATGAGGCAGAATTGGAAATAGAATGAACAGGCAGAAGGTATAAGAAGCTTTTTTGAAATATGGTTGGGTAGATGAGAGAAGGACACTGGTGTTGTCCAGAGAAACCATATAGTCTAATTACTCCTGAGGGAAGGAGATGAATAGGTCTGTAGGTTTAGAATTTACATGTACAGAATGGACTAGATGTGACTGTTAAGCAGTCATGTGACCAGAGTTAATCAGTTCAGCGTTCTTGGAAAAAAATAAATGAGAGGGAGGTCATCTTTCTAGCAGTGATGGGCCTGGTTTGATCCAATGCGTCAGGAGGGAGTTTTGCACTGGTGGTTGTGGGGAGGAGATTGGCGTGCTCCAGTCCCTTCTTGAACCAAGTTTTGTACTACCGTTTTTTGGGTGTGTTAACTCCCCTTGCCAGGGGTGCAGCCAAAGTGGGTTGCGCTCTTTAACCCAAGTCTGGCCTAGTTTCCAAATCCTAGTCTGCGCGCCCCACTGAAATTGCTGTAGACACAACTTCTCAGTTGGTCCCATTGGGTGAATTCCAATCCTCTTGCCTAGCCCTGGGGATGGAGTCAGAATTGCTGCTCCCTTCTCCTCAGTTTCGTTTTCGTTAGCATGGGCGGTGGTCTACCTGTGGGGCGTGCCAGCCCACTGGAGAGAGGGAAACCAGGTCCCTCTGTGTCTTGTCACCGTAAACACGAACAAGCAGGCAAATCTCCCAGTATTTAAGCCATTGCCTTTTCTCTTGAGTTCCAGCCAGCCAGGAGCATAGAGGCCCCGTATGTGTACGTGGTTCCTCGGAGCATCTGGCCAGCCAGGAGCACAAAGAAGTGGTCCAAGGGTGTAGCCCCTCCAGGACGAGTTCGCACGCGGGGACCTGGTGCGCAGGGATTTGGTGCGCACGGTCCTTCTGTGCCCTGAGCGGAGGTTTTTCTGTTTCCCAGGACACGGTCCGTGTCTTGAGTGGTTTCAGACTCTCTTTTTCCCTTCTCACTTCCCGCAGAGGGGGATCGCCCTGTCCCTCCAGTCTGCGACCCTGGCCCGATTTTATCTTCCCCAGTTTGCACTCACGTTAGAAGGTTTTCTCAGTGGATTCTGTGTCCTTTTTCTTCCAATCTCTTTGGTTCTGTAAGGTTTCCTATGGCTTCAGATCTTTTCCGTGTGAGGTATGGGGGTGAGTGCAATGTACGGAGTTCCCTACTTCTCTGCCAACTTGCTCCTCACCTCTGTAGTCACCTCTGTAGCATTCAGCATCTTTCTTTTGCCCATTCAGTTTAATTTGCCCACTCAATATTTTAATGCCTTTCCTTCCCCTCCCCCCATGCCATATCCTAGAAAGGAAAAGAACAAAATCCAAAACAAGTAATTTTTGACAGTGCTATTAATTACTAGCAAAAAAACAAAAGTTGTCATCTATAAAAGTTATGCAAATATCCCTTGAGAAATCAGATATCTGTGCTTTAATGACTCATTTAAGGGATGGTGAAGCCCAAGAATAATGCCTTTATATATTACAAGAATTTCATTGACTATATTTTTCAGGCAAATCGACTGCTGTTCAGACAACTTAAACAGTTTTATACACACACACATACACACATTTTACATGACAGAACTAAGGTCTAGATACAAGCTTTGCTCTTTTCCATTGCCACCACTCTGAGTCAGAACAGATATTTTCTATCCCAAGAGTGTGTCATGCATGCCATGGGCTTTGTCTTCCAATGGCCATTTGATGGAGTCTAAGACCATCCAGATCCATAGCACTCATCTTCCATGAACACACCCAGAATAACAGAAAAATTAGCTTCAAATTTACAAAATTGTATCTGAGGATATTTTGGCTAATGTGTTATAGAATAAATAGATCTTATTTTGAAGTTAAGATCTTAGATCTATGTTTCTCAATACCTATAAATACAAATTTTGTGTGTCATGTTGACTGGGATGTGGGGTGCCCTGATATTTGGTTAAATTTTGCTTCTGGATGTGTCTGTGAGTGTGTTTTTGCAAGAAATTAGCATTTTAATTGATAGAATGAGCAAAGCAGATTGCCCTCCTCCAATATGGATGAGCCTAATCAAATCTGGTCAAGGATTAAATGGTTAAAAAGGCTGAGGAAGTTAGGAATTTACTGTCTCCATATTCAGTTGTCTTTGAGCTGTGATATCACTTTTGCCCTCCCCTTGAGCTAGAACTTATTACAACAGCAGCTCTCCTGGTTCCTGGGCCTGAAGATTTGGACTGGAGATAGGCCATTCTTCTCTAGATCTTCAACTCACCAACTGCAGATTGTAGGGCTTCTCACCTTCTATAATTGCATGAGCCAATGGAGATTCTTGGATTGGTTCTTCTACATGATTAGAATGAGACACTAATGACTCTATTTTGAGTAGTAAAGAGAGTAGAGTACTGATAATCCATGGAGTAATCTTGCGATAGAAATATGCAAAATATCTCCATGTATGCTCCTAATCAACTATTTGTAAGAAACCAGGAGCTCGGTATTTGTATATATGATACTTCCATTGATGATATGATACAAACATGTTTAGAAAAGTAATATAGTGAGACTGGCTGGTTGCTACTAATGTTGCTGGCCAATGCAGTGAAATGAAAGGATGAGCTCAGGGATTCAGATTCTCAGCTCAAGCTCCACATGAATGATCTGAAAGCTTCTATGTGTTTTTGAAAGAACACCCCTATCTTATGGAGCTGCAGAACTAAAATTACTGAAAAGGAAATACAAAATCAACTGGGACTGGATGAGTGACAGCGCGGGTTGACCACCCAGCCTTCCAGGGTGTCTACTGCTAAAATGAGGGCACTGACTGGGAGAGAATGAGATCCTGTTGAAATGGGAACGTGTGAGAAGACCTTGGTAAACCTGGCCACGTTGAACCTCTAAATTCTGATGAGTCCTCCTTGCCATTTGAAGAAGTTTCCCTACCCCCACTAGAGTGGCCTCTATAATACCAATGGAAGTGGATTCCCTACCCACAATGGTGCCAGCCTTTCCACTAACAAAGGTATAGACCTTCCCACCTTTGTCTGAGAGGATTAAACTTGCATTGCTTAAGGAAGTGGTAATAGCCTTTTATGAGGAAGTTGGTGTGGAGGACAATATTGGTTCTCCTGAAAACCCACCACCATCGTGTTTTTTGTTGTTGTTGTTGTTGTTGTTGTTGTTGTTTTTTGCTTCTAGACCTATAACTAGACTCAAGTTCCAGCAGGCTCCTAAAGGTAAGGAAAGTGTGACCCATGAGGAGATGCATTGTACTCCCAAAGAACTACTGGAGTTTTATAATTTACACAAGCAGAAATCTAGGGGACATATGTGGAAACTAAGGAGATAGGACAATGATGTAAGAAACATAAAGTTAGATCAGGCCAAATTGATTGATATGAGCTTATTAAGCAAAAATTATGCATTCATTTCTTCAACTTGAGGAGTTAGAAAAGACTAACAGTTTGGTTGGTTGGCTGAAACATGGACCAGAAAGTGAACATTGGAAATGATGGACCTGCCTTAGATTACTGTATAGGAAGTGATGCAAAGGACTAGGGAAATTGGAACGTCAGCTTGCCTTTGCCCTTTTAAGAGCTACTCACCTGCCCTGGGAAAGTCCAGAAGATACATCTTTCACCAATCTGTAAAAAACTTCACCAAATGAAAATTGGTGAAATAACCACAAGCACTCTTTTTTTTTTTTAAATCTTTATTTGTTTTTGAGAGAGAGAGACAGTGTGAGCAGGGTAGGGTCAGAGAGAGAGGAAGACACAGAATCTGAAACAGGCTCCAGGCTCCAAGCTAGCTGTCAGCGCTGAGCCCGATCCGGGGCTCGAACCCACCAACCGTGAGATCATGACCTGAGCTGAAGTCGGCCACTTAACCGACTGAGCCACCCAGGTGCCCCATCCACCAGCACTCTTGAAGACTCTGTAATTGATCTTTTCTTTAGGCAAGACTTTACAGTGAGAAGTGATGTCGCTGAATTGAGAAACTTAAATGCAATTGAATACTTTGATTCCTGAGTGACAGGGGCCAGGTGGTAGCAATCACAAAAAGCAAGGTGGGTGTGGTAACTGCAATGGACAGCAGAGTCCAAACAGCACCAGGAATAGTCTGATCCTCACAGACCTATGATGGTATCTAGTTGATTATGGTGTTCCTAGAAATGAACTATATAAGAAGTTTATTAAATTATTGTCTATTCTATAGAAGTAGAAAAGTTCTAGGTCAGGTGAACAAAAGCCCAATCTTAATCATAAAAACAGAGTCACAGCCTTTCAATCAATTCTCAGATTTGAACCAGTTTGTAGACCCAAACTCCTTTAATAAAGAGGAAGACAGGTTCCCTTGAGAAAGAATCCCAGTACCCAAAACTCCACCACCCAAAATTGACATGATTAAATTATTCTCCCAGCCTTTTCCAAAAGGACTTATAGTGGCTCTTTGCCAGGGTAACTATGTATTGGGGGACAGTAAAACCTCTGAACTTTCAGAGAGCGGTGGACCCTGCCTCTAAACTGACACTAATTTCAGGGCACCCAAAATGTAATTGTGACACCCCCCCCCCCCCAGTTAGAGTAGGAGCTTATGGAAGTCAAATGATCAATGAAATTTGAGCTCAGGTTGATCTCACAGTAGGCCCAGTGGATCCTGGAAGCCTTGCTGTGATTATTTCCCCAGCTCTAGAACGCATTACTGAAATAGATGTACTCAGCTGGCTGGCAGAATCCACACATTGGCTCCCTGATTTGCGTAGTGAGTGTTACTATGGTGAGAAGTGCCAAATGGAAGCCACTAGTCCAGCCCCTACCTTGGAAAATAATGAAGGAAAAGGAAAAGGGGTTGCAGAGATTAGTGCCATCACTAAGGACTTAAAAATGTAGGGATGGGATGATTCTCACCACATCCCCATGCAAGCAGCCTGTTTAGTCTGTGCTGAAGATAGACGGATCTTAGAGAATGACAACGGTCCACTCTAAGCTCAACCACTGGTGACTCTTGCAGCTGATGCACCAGATAGGGCTTCATTGCTTTAGCAATTTAACATAACTCCTGTTGCCCAGTATGCAGCTATTCATCTGACAAATGTCCTTTTCTCCATATTTGCCCATAGACCCATCAAAAGCAGTTTGCTTCCAGCTGGCAATGCACCAATGCATCTTTCCTGGATTACCTCAGGGTTAATCTATTATACTGTAATTCAGTTTGCAGAGATTTTAATCGCCTTTACCTTCCACTGGATATCACACTGGTCCATCCCGCTGATGACATTATGTTAAATGGACGCAGTGAGCAAGAAATAGCAACTCCTCGACTCCCTAGTAAGACATTTGCATGTCAGAGAGTGGGAAGTAAATGAGATTAAAATTAAGGTTAAAATTTCTAGAGTTCCAGTGATGTGAAACATGATGAGAGACCTCTCATAAAATGAAAGATAAGGAGTCCCAGCTGGCATTTCCAACAACCTCGAAAGAAGCACAGCTCCTAGTCAACCTCTTTGGATTTTGGAGGCAACGTATTCTTCATTTGGATTATTAAATTACTCCACCCTATTTACTGAGTACCTCCAAAGCTGTTCTTTTTTATGGGGAGGGGGGGAGCAAAAATAGAAGCTTATGCAACAAACTACTGTCTCACTTGGGCCCTAAGGTTCAGCAGATTTGTTGGTGCTTGAAGTAGCAGTAGCAGATAGGGATGCTAATGGGAGTGTTTGGCAGGCCCATGCAGGTGACTCACAGCACAGATCCTTAGTGTTTTAGACAAAATCCCTGCCATCCCAAGCAAATAACAATTCTCCTTTTGAGAAACAGCACTTGGCATTCTGGGCCACCAACCCATAAAGTTTGGCATGTACAACATCACTCTATCATCAAGTGAAAGTGGGATATACTTGATTGGACCTGCGCAAACCCCAAAAACACAAATAAGTTACATGAAGAAGTAGCCCAAATGCCTGTGGTCCCCAATTCTGTAAAGCTAATTATTTTGCACAGCCTATACCTATGAACTTCTGGGGGAATTCCTTAACATCAGTTGACAGACCAAAAGAAGATGTGGGCCTGTTTTATACATGGTTCTTCATGAAATGCAGGAGAGCACTTGAGAGTAGACAGCTGTCAGACTACAGCCTCTTTCTTTACCCTGAAAGACAGTGGTAAAGGGAAATAGCCCAAGTGAGAAGAATGTCAAGCAGTGCATCCGGTTACTGATTTTATTTGGAAGGGGAAATGACCAGATGTGCAATTGTATACCTGTGGGAGCCCGACAGTGAGCACAAGAAAGCGTGGTTAGGGACGCGGGGATGTGCCTGCACACGGGGCTCCCTGCCTGGACAAGGCATTCCTGCAAACAGGGTGCTCTGCCAGGAGGCCTGCACACAGTATCCAAGTTTAATGGTCCGCTTGCAAACGAGGGAACATGCCCTCCTTAGAAATAAGGAGGAGGCTGGAATTGTGAGCAGGCCTCTTAGGAAACATGTTGTGGTCGCTTCCTCCCTTTGCTCCCCCCTGTCCTTGAAATGTGTTTGGCTACTTGCCCTTAATTGGTAAAGGAATGCATCTTGTAGATTTCAGTTTGTATCCAGTTACCGGGGTATAAAATAAACCGCAAGAGGGGCTTGCGTAGAATTGTTCCTCCGGCCGGAGTTGTGTCTGTGTCTGTCTTTTGTGTGTGTCTTGTCCTTTGTGTCATTTCGTCCGCAACATATACCAAAAGATGGGCTGTGTCCAATGGTTTAGCTGGATAATCAGCTGGATAGTAAAAAGTGCTCCACTCACTTTCATACCTAGTAATCCATTAGGAAAATTTTGTTTCTTGTTCCCATAACCTAGAGGTCTTACACCCAGAGGGAAGAATGATTCTATCAGGAAACACAATGATTTCATTGACCTGAAATTTAAGACTGCCAGTTGTCCACTTTGGACTTCTTGTGCCTCTGAGTCAACAGGAAAGGAAGGAAGTCACTGAATTGGCTGGAGGGATTGATCCTGACTGCCAAGACGCAATTGTGCTATTACTCCACAATGGAGGTAAAGACAATTATATATGGAATATAGTAGATTCTTTAGTATTACCATGTCCTGTGAGAAAGGTCAAAGAAACACTATAATGGGGTGCCCGGGTAGCTGGGTTTAAGAATCCGACTTTGGCTTAGGTCATAACCTCACGGTTTGTGAATTCGAGCCCCACATCAGGCTCTGTGCTGACAGCTCAGAGCCTGGGACCTGCTTTGGATTCCGTGTCTCCCTCTTCCCTCTGCTCCTCCCCCTCTTGCACTTTGTCTCTCTCTCAAAAATGAGTAAAAATGGGGGCGCCTGGGTGGCTTAGTAGGTTCAGCCTCCAACTTTGGCTCAAGTCATGATCTCACGGTTTGCGGGTTCGAGCCCTCATCAGGCTCTGTGAGGGCAGCTAGCTCAGAGCCTGGAGCCTGCTTCAGATCCTGTGTCTCCCTCTCTCTTTGACCCTCCCTTGCTCACACTGTCTCTCTCTCTCAGAAATAAATAAAACATTTAAAAAAATTATTTAAAAAATAAGTAAAAATTTAAAAAAAAACCTAATCCAGGTAGGCCTATTAATGGTCTTGGCCCTTCAGGAATGAAGAGTTGAATCATTCCACAAGGCCAAGAACTTATGACCAGCTGGGGTAGTGGCTAAATGCAAAGTAAATACAAAATGAGTAGTAGAAGGAGGTAGTTATAAATACCAGCTATGACCACATGACCATTTACAGAAATGAGGATTGTAATTGTCATAAATACTTTCTTTTTATTTTGTGTAAATACATTTATAAAAAGGCAGATAATAGATGATAGACAGAGAGATGATAGATAGATAGATAGAAATACATATTAAAAACATCTTTCTTTTCTTTTCTTTTTTTGGAGTGGAAACAATTTCATTGGCAAAGTTGTTTTTTTTTTTTTTACAAATAGTTTATTGTCAAATTGGTTTCCATATAACATCCAGTGCTCATCCCCACAAGTGCCCTCCTCCACGCCCATCTCCCCCCTCCCCCCCAACTCCATCATCCTCAGTTTGTTTGTCAGCATTCAAGAGTCTCTCATTGTTTGCCTTTCTCCCTTTCCCCCACCATTTCCCCCCTTCTTCTCCCTTTCGTTCCTCAGTTAAGTTCCTCCTAATCCTCCTATATGTGCAAACATATGATATTTGTCCTTTTCTGCCTGACTTACATCGCTCAGAATAACACCCTCAAGGTCCATCCATATTGCTACACATGGCCAGATTTCATTCTTTCTCATTGCCCTGTAGTATTCCATGGTATAGATAAACCACATCTTCTTTTTTTCTTTTTCTTTCTTTTTTTTTTTTTTAAATGAAGAGACATCTCATTTATTTGGCTAGCATTTCAGAGTTTTCTACTCGGATTTTCATTCATTATTTTCTTTCTTTCTTTCTTTCTTTTTTTTTTTTTACAAATAGTTTATTGTCAAATTGGTTTCCACATAACACCCAGTGCTCATCCCCACAAGTGCCCTCCTCCATGCCCATCCCCCCTCCCCCACATCCATCAGTCCTCAGTTTTTGTCAGCATTCAAGAGTCTCTCATGGTTTGCCTCTCTCCCTTTCCCCCACCATTTCCCCCCTTCTTCTCCCCCTTGGTCCTCTGTTCAGTTCCTCCTAATCCTCCTATACGTGCACACATATGATATTTGTCCTTCTCTGCCTGACTTATTTCGCTCAGCATAACACCCTCAAGGTCCATCCATGTTGCTACACATGGCCAGATTTCATTGTTTCTCATTGCCATGTAGTATTCCATGGTATAGATAAACCACATCTTCTTGATCCATTCGTCTGTTGATGGACACTTAGGCTCTTTCCAGGTTTTAGCTATTGTGGAGAGTGCTGCTATGAACATTGGGGTACATGTGCTCCTATGCATCAGCATTTCTGTATCCCTTGGGTAAATTCCTAGCAGTGCTATTGCTGGGTCATAGGGGAGTTCTATTGTTAGTTTCCTTAGGAACCTCCACACTGTTTTCCAGAGGGGCTGTACCAGTTTACATTCCCACCAACAGTGTAGGAGGGTGCCCGTTTCTCCACATCCTCGCCAACATCTAGAGTTCTCTGATTGGCTCATTTTAGCCACTCTGACTGGCGTGAGGTGGTATCTCAGTGTGGTTTTGATTTGTATTTCCCTGATGAGGAGCGATGCTGAGCATCGTTTCATGTGTCTGTTGGCCATCTGGATGTCCTCTTTGGAGAAGTGTCTGTTCATATCTTCTGCCCATTTCTTCACTGGGTTGTTTGTTTTTCGGGCGAGTAGTTTGGTGAGTTCCTTGTAAATTCTGGATATCAACCCTTTATCTGATATGTCATTTGCAACTATCTTTTCCCATTCCTTTGGTTCCCTATTAGTTTTGTGGGTTGTTTCCTTTGCTGTGCAGAAGCTTTTAATCTTGATGAGGTCCCAACAGTTTATTTTTGCTCTTGATTCCCTTGCTTTTGGGGATGTGTCAAGTAAGAGGTTGCTGCGGTGGAGGTCAGGGAGGTTGTTTCCTGCTTTCTCCTCTAGGGTGTTGATAGTTTCCTGTCTCACGTTCAGGTCCTTTATCCATTTTGAGTTTATTTTTGTGCATGGTTTGAGAAAATGATCTAGTTTCATTCTTCTGCATGTTGCTGTCCAGTTCTCCCAACACCATCTGTTAAAAAGGCTGTCTTTTTCCATTGGATACTCTTTCCTGCTTTGTCAAAGATTAGTTGGCTGTATACTTTGGGTCCACTTCTGAGTTCTCAATTCTGTTCCATTGGTCTATGTGTCTGTTTTTGTGCCAATACCATACTGTCTTGATGATGACAGCTTTGTAGTAGAGGCTAAAGTCTGGGATGGTGATCCCTCCCGTTTTGGTTTTATTTTTCAGGATTACTTTGGCTATTCGGGATCTTTTGTGGTTCCATACAAATTTTTGGATAGTTTGTTCTAGTTTTGAGAAGTATGCTGGTGCAATTTTGATTGGAATTGCATTGAATGTGTAGAGTGCCTTAGGTAGTAATGACATCTTAACTCAATTTATTCTTCCTATCCATGAGCATGGAATGTTTTTCCATTTCTTTGTGTCTTCTTCAATTTCCTTCATAAGTTTTCTATAGTTTTCATCATACAGATCTCTTGCATCCTTGGTTAGGTTTATTCCGAGGTATTTTATGGTTTTTTGTGCAATTGTGAATGGGATCAGTTTCTTGATTTCTCTTTCTGTTGCTTCGTTGTTGGTGTAATAAACCACATCTTCTTGATCCATTCATCTGTTGATGGACACTTAGGCTCTTTCCATGTTTTAGCTATTGTTGAGAGTGCTGCTATGAACATTGGGGTACATGTGCTCCTATGCATCAGCATTTCTGTATCCCTTGGGTAAATTCCTAGCAGTGCTATTGCTGGGTCATAGGGGAGTTCTATTGTTAGTTTCCTGAGGAGCCTCCACACTGTTTTCCAGGGGGGCTGCACCAGTTTACATTCCCACCAACAGTGTAGGAGGGTGCCCGTTTCTCCACATCCTTGCCAGCATCTAGAGTTCTCTGATTGGCTCATTTTAGCCACTCTGACTGGCGTGAGGTGGTATCTCAGTGTGGTTTTGAAAACATCTTTATTTTCTTTCCTCTCTGATTTCTTTATCATGTAATGTAAGATGTATTGACTTTATATTATAGTATTTAAATACCATGAATTTCACACCATGATGTTTAAGTTATGAAGTATCAATTAGAAGAGTAAACTTTACTTAAGCTTTTTACTCCTTTTTCTGAGAAAGGGGTTAGTATATTTTCAGTTGTTAATGGGAAAGGTACATAATGTTAAAAAGAATTATGACCATGTAAATGTCTTTATTTGGAGATTAAGCAAGGTTTAAGGAGGGGAGACTGGGTGGTTCAGTCACTTTGGCTTTTGACTCTTGGTATCAGTTTGGGTCCTGATCTTCTGGTTGGTGGGTTTGAGCTCTGTGTCAGGCTCTGTGCTGACAGCTCAGAGACTGGATCTTGTTTCGGATTCTTTGTCTTCCTCTCTCTGCTCCTCCCCTGTTCTCACTCTGTCTCTCTCTCAAAAATAAATAAACATTAAAAAATGATTTAAAAAAATATAGGATTTAAGATGTTTATGGGTACCAAGTTGACAAGAAATGGGCTTGTGATAGTTAATTTTGTGTCAACTTGACTAGGCCATGCAATGCCCAAATAATCCATTATTTCTTGTGCTTCTGTGATGGTGTTTCTGGATAAGATTAGCATTTGAATGGGCAGATGACTGAAGAAGATAGATTTCACCAAGGTGCCTGAGCCTCCTCCAATCCTTTGAGGGGCTGATAAAACAAAAAAGCTAAGGAAATGAGAATTCACTCTCTGTGTCTTTGAACTGTAACATCAGTTTCCTGCACTTGGCCCTGAAACTTACATCCCAGCTTTCCTGATTCTCAGCGTGTGAACTGAAATTGGAATTTACATCAGTGACTTTTCTCAGTATCTAGCTTGCTGACTGCAGATCATGGGACTGCTCAGCCTCTGTAATCATGTAAGCTAATTCCTCATAATCTCTTTCTTTCTCCTTTATATATAAGTTGGCTTCAGTTTTTTTTCTTCCCAGAAGATTAATGTTGTAACTATTAGTGTTTTTTTTTTTATTTCTGAGAGAGAGAGAGCGTGTGAGCAGTGGAGGGTCAGAGAGAGAGGGAGGCACAGAATCTGAAACAGGCTCCAGGATCTGAGCTGGCTGTCAGCACAGAGCTGACCCGGGGCTCGAACCCACAAACCACGAGATCGTGACCTGAGCCAAAGACGGAAGTTCAACTGACTGAGCCACCCAGGCGCCCAGGCGTTGAAGAATTTGGTATTTAGTACCCGAGAGTACATTCTTAAAACTATGCTTAGCAAATTCTGGCATTTCTACCTCATTGAGGATAGATCACTGTATGTTCCAGTTTCATATGGCCTTCCGAGCAGAGTATTAGGACTAGAAAAAATGTCCCTATGAGCATGTAAAATTTTAAGTTATGAATGAGGTCCCCCTTATCAATATGAATTAAGTGTCTCTTGTACCGCATTATGTTCCATCCCTCCTTAGGCCACACAACTCCATACATAATATCCCAGTTACTGCCAAACTCCATTATTTTTTTTTCACTATATAAGTTATAACCTCTCAAAACAGATACTATTCTTCCTTATTTAGATTATGTTCTTTGTCATCTGGAAGTTATTATCTAGAGGCATTGGTAATAAGGAGAAGAGTCATCCTATGAGGTCCCTGGTTAAGATAAGGTTGTTAAACGGTTTCCAGTCATAGAAAGACTACTATTCTTTGGCAGCAGAGTTTTTTAAAAAAAGTTGTAGTTTCTGAGGGCATGCAGGAATTTTGGAATCCCCTGAAGATCCAGAACAGGAAAATTTTCATCAGAGCTGCCTTAGAGACAACCCAGATTTGGTATAATGCATTCAATTTTCATCTAAGGTCTAGAACCTTTCATTTTCTTCTAGGTTTTCTATTATCCAGCCCTCATCACAATGCCTATCATTACCTCCATACCAACAAGGACCAACTTTCATATACCCCAGCTTTTTACGTTCCCTTGCACTCAGAAATTGGTGACGAGTGAATATCTTACTTTTTGACAAACCACTTACCAAGGTCATTACTGCTCTATTTGTCTCTAGTAATGGAATCCTCATTGTCCTCAGCCTAACTGACAGTTTAATTTCAAAATCCCATTTAGAAAATCCGCTTCTTAAAACTGCTCAGTTACCAGTGTTTCTGAGAGATGTGTTTCCTAGGGGAAAAAAAGCCTGAGTCAAAGGCATCTAACACTTTTTGCAGAAGTGCAACACAGGAAACAGGAATGAGTGAAAGGGGAATGAGACAGGACCAAAGAAAGAGTAAATAGAAATTGAACATTAATTGATATCAAGGATGATTTTTGTTTATCTCAGGATCATCTTAACGAAAGCCATTTAGACGACTTTGTCTCAACAGCACAAAACAGAATGAGAGAGCATTTTCTACTCAGTTAATCACAACATCCTGTCAATTTCACCCCCTGCACATTTCCCTAGTCAATTCATTACTGCCCATCTTAAGAGGTGTCATTTTAGTGCATCTTCCATCTTGGTCAATGCTTACTCTATTTCATTGTAACGTTTAGTCTACTCTGGCCCTGTCCCTTGGGTGACACATGCAAAACAAAAGGCAGAGTCATTCTATGTAATTCTATACTAAACGTTATACCAAATCAATGTGATGACAAAGAAAAGATGATAAAAAATAGGTTGTTGAAAATGTACACCTTTTATAAAATTCATATCATCATGTATGAATTAGTTAAGAGAAGAAAACTTTTATTCTCTCTAGAAATGTTGTAACTACATTCCCATTGAAATTAAGAGTTTCTCCTCACCCATACCAAATTATCATCTTAATCTTATAGGCACATTTTTAGTCTAATGAGCTGTTTCAGTATTCCACTTTACATTTCTCAGATTTCTTTTGTGTTTAGACACGTTTGGATACATTTATTGACTACATTTCTTTCATTGTTTGGATAAACTATTCATTCTTTTACTCTTTTTTTATTGTTGTTACTAACTTCATTATCATTTTGCTACATATATTCATCATATATTAATTCTTTCAATAAGACTGAATACATATGAACACATGCACACAAACACACGCACACACACCAGGCACTGTGCTAGGCACTGAGATAGACCAATAAATGAAACAGATAAAACCTTTTGATTTCATGGTTTCATGGAACTTCCATTTTCATGTAGGAGACACACAATTAGCAAAATAAGGAAGTAAACATGTATTCACACCATACATATGTATATGTTCTTGGAATTGAGACTTTCCTTTGCGAGTAACAAGTGGGGTTAGTTTGAGTTTGCAATTTAAATAGAATTATCATGAACAACTTCACTGAGAAGGTGACATTAAGCAAATGCTTTAAAAAAGTGATGCAATGAACCTTATTGATGTCTGAAGAAATAAATTTCTAGGCAGAAGGAACAGGAAACTCAAAGTTCATGAGACCATGAAGTCACTGTGGCTGGTGTAGAATGAGTAAAGAGTAGAATTGTACAATCAGTGAGTCCGGGAATATAAAACTAATATATGATAAGTACTTTGAAAGAAATGTGCTTGGTCACTAACGAAGATAATATTAAGAGAAAATGATCTACAACTTGAAGATTTGGAAAACTCTCACCTATCAATATAGCAATAATAATAATAATAATAATAATAATAATAAATAGTAAGCCTGAGTGTTCTGGAGAAAACACCAGAAGTGTGACTGGACAGTCCCTCCATAAAGAGATTACCCATAATTTTCATCAGCCATATCATTAGAAGCCAGAAAGAGAGATAGGAATGCACCAGAAGAGACACTGTGAATTTGAACTAATGGTGGAAGAGGCAGAATGAAATAAAAGAAAGTTTATAGTCTCCTAGGGTTCTGTAGAGCGATTCAACTATACACATACATTATCCTTGAAGAAATGGGAGGGATAACTCTGAAGACTGTAAGATCATCAGGGCCTTGACCACAAGCCCAGAACATACAGTAAGAGGAGGAAGTGGGGGAAGAGAGAGGGGCTAAGCTCTTTTCGCCTCCATTTGAGACTGTGAGACCACCACCTCACTTTCAGAAGCCCCTACTCAGGGCCTCAGGGACAAGGCTGCCCCTCAGAGCTGAGAAAGCAAGGCCACCACGGAGGGATCACACTGCTGTCCCAGGGGGCCCACAGCGCAGAGCATTCAGCCAAAGAGAATTACTCTTGAGCCCTAAGAATAATGGAATTTTCTTAAATTTTGGACTGGCTTGGGACCTGGCACCCCTTTATTCTTTCTGATGTCTCCCTTTTGAAATAAGTGTGTCTTTCTTAAGCTCCTTTGCTGGGAGCTGCACCGGCCTCTCTGGACGGCAGTCACAGCAAGGAAATGGCAGTGTTTGCACAGCTCCTGCCATGAGAAATGAAAACTGGTATCTCTTCTGCTACTACTGGCTCATGTTGGAAATGAGCCTGTTGGTATTGACCAGGCCTCACAATATTCCAGATCAGACCAATATTCTGAACACAGATACCTCATAAGGAAAAGCACATTCCTGCCTTTACAAAAGAGATTTTAGATGAAAGCTCTGTGGGTGATTGTCAAAAGCCTCTTCCTATGGGCCTTGCAGATCAAAGACAATTGAGCCTGGCCCCAAGACAAAGAGCCTAATTTAGAGTTAAGGAATAGATAAGGGCAAAACTTAAGTTAATACTTACACCTTTTCTAACCGGTGATGTATCTCAGTCCCTTCCCCAAGGCCTACTTTCTGCAAACACCCCCCCTTCCATGGGCAGCTGGGATGAGGATAGATAAGAGTAGCTAACACATAGCCCACAAACAAAAGGCTGACACATTTAGGGCCTCCATGGTGTTCACACATTCAGCATCAAATAGGTTTCCACAAACAACTCATTAACGGGTTCAGAAACCTTCGTCCTCTTGAGAGCCAGACCAAATGACTTCTAGCCTATCTATATACAAGTTAACATATATATGTTATCCTGTTTTTCACTAAGAACATCCTGTTATTTCCTTAGTTGTAAAATTCACTCAACCTTACTATGATTGGGGTAATTCTGCAAGAATATAAAAAACTTGTTATCACAAGAGGCTTCCCATTGTAAAAATTCCTTTTTCTGATCTCATGTTGTTGTTGAACTTTTTAAATAAAGACGCCAAAACCGACAGGACAGAGATGCCTGCCTAGTGATCAGAAAGAATCTTGGGGCTCTCTCACTCTCTCTCGCTGACACCGTCCATCCTTCAGGGACCCCTGGACCTGCTGGACCCGGCCTCTGGCACTCCTTCTACCATCGTATCTTATGAGTATAGAACTTATCTGGTTTCAGTTTCACAGCTAGAAGGTTGTTTTGTCTTGGCATGAATCACACTTGGAGGTTCACCAGACATAATTTAGATAAGACTTTGGATTTGGAAATGATGCAGGATAGGTTGACTTGAGGCTATTGGGATGAGATGAATGTATTTAACATGTAAGAAAGATATGCAGTTGGAAGGGCCAGAGGATGGAAGAGACAGAGAGACAGAGTGTGATCAGGGGAGGGGCAGAGAGAAAGGAAGGCACAGAATCCAAAGCAGGCTCCAGGCTCCGAGCTGTCAGCACCAACCTCAATGAGAGGCTCCAACCCACAAACCGCGAGATCATGACCTGAGACAAAGTCAGGCGTGTAAGTGATGGAGCCACACAGACGTCCCCGACTGATGTTTTTATAAGAAAGGATAAGACACCAATGAGAAAACAGTGAAAAAACAGCCATTTGCAGGGTAGGAAGTGAGGTTTCATCAGACATCAATTCTTTAGTACTTTGATCTTGGACTACCAGACCCCAAAACTGTGAGAAAATTAATTTCCATTATTTAGAACTACCACCAAGCTGCTGGTATTTTGAAATGACAGGGTGAGGGGCGCCTGGATGGCTTAGTCGGTTAAGCGTCCGGCTGTTGCTTAGGTCATGATCTCGCAGTTCGTGGGTTCGAGCCCCGCGTCAGGCTCTGTGCTGACTGCCAGCTCAGAGCCTGGAGCCTATTTCAGAGTCTGTGTCTCCCTCTCTCTCTGACCCTCCCCTGCTCACGCTGTCTCTCTCTCTCTCCTAGAAATAAATTTAAAAAAAAAAAGAGTTTTGAAATGGCAGTGTGAGAAAATAAATCCCTAATCTAAATCCCTTTGGCATTGGATTGAGGGAAGCATTATGATTTATACTAGCCATGGTATTGAAGGGGTTTTCTCTCTGAGGACTTGCCTTTTCCTTTAAAAACTGGGTCCTAAGTCAGAAAGCTGTGGTTTATCTATACCATGGAATACTACATGGCAATGAGAAACAATGAAATCTGGCCATGTGTAGCAACATGGATGGACCTTGAGGGTGTTATGCTGAGCGAAATAAGTCAGGCAGAGAAGGACAAATATCATATGTTTGCACATATAAGAGGATTAGGAGGAACATGATGGAGGAACAAGGGGGAGAAGAAGGGAGGAAACGGTGGGGGAAAGGGAGAGAGGCAAACCATGAGAGACTCTTGAATGCTGACAAAAACTGAGGACTGATGGATGTGGGGGGTTGGGGGGAGATGGGCATGGAGGAAGGCACTTGTGGGGATGAGCACTGGGTGTTATGTGGAAACTAATTGACAATAAACTATTTGAAAAAAAAAAAAAAGAAAGCTGGCTCAGGCAGAAGTAGGATGAGGTAATAGTTTATAACTTTGGGGGATGGTTTCCCTTAGCCAAGTGATCATCCATTTTTTATTTATTTTTATTGTAGGTTTTGAGAGCAAAACCCAGTGGTATGCTTGCAAGACCTGACTGTTAAATTTTCAAGATCTTGTGAGCCAATTAAATATTGTTATTAAAAATTACATTATCAGATGTCTGAGTGGCTCAGTCAGCTGAGCGTCTGACTCTTGATTTTGGCTCAAATCATGATCCCAGGGTCATGGTATTGAGCCCCAAATCGGGATTTATGCTAGGTGTGAAGTCTGCTTAAGATTCTCTGTCTTGGGGTGCCTGGGTGGCTCAGTCCATTAAGCATCCCACTTCAGCTCAGGTCATGATCTAGCGGCTTGTGGATTCGAGTCTTACATTATGCTGATAGCTCAGAGCCTGGAGCCTGCTTTGGATTTTGTGTCTCCATCTCCCTGTGCTCCTCCCCTGCTCACACTCTGTCTGTCTCTCTCTCTCAAAAATAAACTTTAAAAAAATTTAAGTTAAAAATTTTTTTATAAAAGATTCTTTCTTCCCCTTTCTCCCACTCATACTCTCTCAATAAAGTAAAATTAAAAAAAATAAAATATATAAACCTAAAATTAGATAAATTATATTAAAACAAAGACAATAGATATCTAGTATAAATCAATTTCTGGGTTTTTTAAATTACTATATTTTACCATTATCTACCCATGAAATTTTTTACATCTACTATGTATAATAGAAAGAACTATATAAGTATAAACTACTGCACATCTCTTTCCAACTTTGTTGTTTAGTGACATCCCATTGGTAGCTTGAAATCAACCAAGAGGGAGTTATTACATCACAGAAATCAGAATTGCATAATCTAGGGCTTTTTTCTTTTTTATTTCTCTGTAGCACCGGGTTAAAGACCAGCTCATTAGTAAAAATATCATTTTTAGCTATCAGTCTGTCTTTCCTCAGGAACATTTAACATTTCTATAACTTTCTCTTGGTCAGTAGTCTAGATGCTAGCCCAAACTCAACCTTCATTACAATATTGTATCAACCATGTTTTAGAGTTGAGCTATGCCATTTGACCTTTATGATACCAATGTCCTATCAGTCTCAGTGCTATCTGTAAATCCAATTCTGTGAAGACATCTACTATTGCAATCCTTGACTTAGAAAGGAAATCCTTAAGCTTCCTCATGACGCTTATGTTCTTATTGCTTTAAGAGGGTGCCCATAACACCATCCCATAGAACATTTGGTGAATTTTCTGTCCCATGCAGAGCACATTAACTATGGAATGCCAACTGTTCTAAGTATTTTTTATTTTTATCTTCTCTTCAACTATCTCCCATAGCAATTCTGGCATTTTACTCTGCTTAGCATGACATGTTGCTTTCCCCAATCTTCTTTGAGTTATTTCGGCAGTTTTCAGCACAATATTTTGTCAACTTATTAAATGTAATGTCCACCGTTGTTGATAAAATTTCCCTCATCCAGCGTTGTCTTTCCTGATCTAGCACCATTGGAATCCAATCCCACTGTGTACTCTCTAGGTTGTCATTATATATTGGTTAGATCTGAATTTCTCCTGAGTGTCAAGGGTAACAGTTAATCTTAGTTATTGGTTTTATGGTCAGTAGGGGAAGGAAAGGATCATCACAAGGAGGCTGTGTAGATGCTTTGACAACATCTATAAGCAAGGAGAAACTCTAGACTTTAACAACAGAGACAACAGAGACTATGCCACTTTCAAAGGTCTACAGAGCTCAACGTTTAGAGGATTCAAGATTTTTTCAAGGTTTTTGAGAAAGATTTTGTGAAAAGACATTACAAATGGTGGAAAGCATATATATATATATGCTTTATATATATGGCAAAAGAATGGTTTCCATATTGTTTAAATGCCATTTTACAATTTATTATATACATTTTATGGGATTATTTGCCTTCTTTTTAGTGAGATGTAAGATCTAATGGATATAAGACATATATATCTTACAGCTCACTAAAAAGAAGGCAAATAATCCTATAAAAATTGGCAAACTATTTGAATAAAGAATTCACCAAAAAAGACATATTAGTGTCTGTAAGCATATGGAAAAATGATCAACAGGTCTTCAGAGATATACAAATTCAAATTATAATTAGATATCACCAGAAAACTATATTTAGATATTAGATGATGAAAATCAAAAAGACTGACTGCATCAAATGGTGTTGTCGATAAAGAACAACTGCAACTGTTGTACATTAATAGAATGAATAGTACAAACTCCATGGAAGATATAATATGTTTATAAAAATTAAACATATATTTTCTTTTTAAAAGCAGCTTTATCAAAGTATAATATATATAGAAAAAAATCCGTACATATTTAATGTGTACAGTTTGATGAGTTTGGACCTATGGAAACACCCATGATACCATTCACCACGATCAAGGTAATAGACATATCCATTACTTCCCAGATGCCATGTTGTGTTCTTATCACACAAAAAGAGGGAGAGATACAAATATTTTATGATATTTTCTATATGACCTAGCAATTCCACTACAAGGTATTTCCTTAAGGGGCACCTGGGTGGCTCAATCGGTTAAGCATCTGACTTTTGATCCGGCCTGTGGTCATGATCGCAAGGTTTAATGAGGTCGAGCCCCACATCGGGCTCTGGGATGACAGTACCTAGTCTGCTTAGGATTCTCTCTCTCCCACCCTGTCTCTCCCTCTCTCTCTCCCCCTCCCTCACTCTGTCTCTCTCAAAATAAATAAATTAACCTTAAAAAACTTTTTTAAGGTATTTCCTTGAAAGATTAGAAAATAAATGTCCACAAAAAGCCTCCCAGAAATATTGTTGCTGGTTTTATTTATGATTGTCAAAAGTGGAGATAACCACATGGGGTAACTGATAAGCAAATTAGTATATATTCGCACAATGAAATTCTCCTCAACAATGAAAAGGAATGAACTTCTCAAAAACATTATACTGTACAGAAGATACCAGAATCACAAGAGTGCACACTGTGTGATTCTATTTATATAAAATTCTAAATCCAGCAAAACTTATTTCTGTTGGTGGTAGGTTAGTGGCTGCCTTGGTCCTAGGAAGAACTGCAAAGGTACATCACCGTACATATTATGGTGCTGGAAATGTTTTATATTTTGAGTCAAATTTGTATCTTGACTGTTTCTCTTCAGGAACAAAAACTAAATTTCACTAGCCATGATAGTGCAATCCCTATATTCTCCCCTGTATGCATTTCTAATAGACCTATAGGTAGAATATTCTGGTGATGAGATAGATTATGTTTGATTCTCCCCAAACTGGCAGTCTTCATTCTGTCCCAAAATGGAGGAACGATTTTGTTACTGCATTTCATTTTGTGTAATTTTGTTTCGGAGCAGATAGAAAGGAGCAGAGCTATATATTTAAGGCCATCCAGAAGAGTTTAATCCTGTGTTAAGCAGGATTATTCTCTTCCCATTTCCCCCCCCCTTTTCATTTCTTTGTACTCTACTTTCCTTTCTGTTCTCAATCCCTTTTTGCTTCACAGCATACCTGTCCAAACAAATGTGGTGTTAATCCTGAAACATCAACAGCGTGGAGGATGTCAGCTGTTTCTCTGTAGTTTGTTAATATATTTATTGAAAGAGAATAAGCAATCAGTTGAAAATTTTCGGAAGAGGTCTGTTTTGAGAAGGAAATTGTTTCCTACTAACCTAATACTAACCTACTAGCATCACCAATGTTCGATTTTGATGCGAACGTTCTGAATGCCTCTTAACTTGATTTTCCTTTATTTTTCTTTTGTTCTGTGTCGGGAGTGTGTGGGCATGTCCGTCAGTTTAATTGCCTTTGAGAAAGAAAACCCTGTTTTTGTTCTCATTTCAGTAACCAATTTGAAACACAGCTTTCTTATCTTTAATCTCATCACCTTTAAGACAGTCCTTCTAAACACATGATCATTGAGATCTGTCTTAAATTTTAATTGATTTTAATTGATTAATTGATTTAATTGATTTTAATTGATTAACATTCTTATCCCCTATGGCCCTGCAAGGACGATAGTTAAGTGCTACTCTTGAAAAAAACTGAAAAAATAACCTCTTGAATGTTTTTTGTTCGATGGTTTAGATGGAGATCCCCTGTTGAGAAAGTCAGATTCTAGGAGTGTGTTATTTCTTTACTGTTTAGTCCACTTCCTCCTTCTCTCTAGCAATGGGTGTGTGTGTCTGTATGTGTTTACAGGAAGAAATTGTGGTCAGAAGACAGTCTTATGACTCAATTATGGATGGACTGTTACTTTCATTTTGTTTTTCCAAAGTAGAGTAACTCTAGGTTGAAGCTGCTCTAAAAGAAATAAATAGTATTTTTACATTAAATTTAAAGCTCTGAAGAGAGATTTTGGAAAACATCACGCAAAGTCCTGTCGTTACCCAGACTATTGAAATTAACCAAGGAATTAATGAAAGGAGGCAAGGTAAGGACATTTAAAATTGTTCAGAATAAGGGTTATTTATGAAAATTCTGACATGTAGTGTTAAACCAAATCCTTCAAGAGTATGGGTTTGTTGTCTTTTCTTTTCCATCAAGGCAGAAAAATCCTTTTGTGAGTTAACATCTCCATAGAATGAAAATTGTGACACCAAAATTCAGACTGGCAATGGGCTTCTAGATGGAGATTTACTTATCGTATCTGAACTGATAGTGGAGAGGGATTAACCACAGCTTCAAACCGTTCAAGATTTAATTTCACTTTTACTAAGTATTTCATAAAACCAATACTGGAGAAAATGTTCAATTTGATCCACATCCTCATTTAGCGTGCAGAATGCAGACACGATAGGAAAAATCTGGCCAATTTGTCTAATGTTTTAAAAGATTGTTTATGGACAGTGAGTGGAGTCCAGATATATTAGACTCTAGGGGTACTTAATAGCAGAAAGAGTATCTCCTTCTCCTGCTCTTATCAAAACAATTGCTAGTACTCGGACGCCCTTGAGATGTCTCTGGGAACCTTACACAAGAAAAGGAAAGAAAATGTACTTAAAAAAAACTAGAAACTAGAAAACAACCAGGTTGCTTTGGATGTACTGAATAGCAAGTTCGGAATATGTAAGATCTAAACTTTAAATCTAGCAGAAAAATCTTTCAAAGTTATTTCAACAGGGGTCATAGTAACAGTGAAGAAGATAGATAATGAAACTAAAATGCGTTAAATACAACAATTGATGATTTAGAAACTATGGTGGGTTTTAGTTTTTTTTTTTAATGTTTTATTTATTTCTAGGAGAGAGAGAGGGAGAGAGAGCGTGAGCAGGGGAGGGTCAGAGAGAGAGGGAGCCACAGACCGAAACGGGCTCCAGGCTCTGAGCTGGCAGCCAGCACAGAGCTCGACGCGGGGCTCGAACCCACGAACCGTGAGTACATGACCTAAGCGAAAGTCGGACGCTTAACCGACTAAGCCACCCAGGCGCCCCGAAACTATGGTGGGTTTTAAACATTTGCCATTTAATTTCTTCTCAATCTACGAGCATATGCAACAGTCAAAAGTTATTGTTGTTACAGTTAATATTAGAATGCATAAATACTTTATTACTCCTTTTTTTTGACAATTTAATAACTCTCTCTGAGATCAAAGAGGGCTGGGAACAATGGAATCAAATATTAGCTGATCACAAGAAAATATCAGAACCAAAAGTTTTCAGAAAACTTTCTAGTCACTCATAATATCAGTGTTAATTTCTACCTTACATCTCAAACAGTGTGAATTTATATATTTTATATATAAATAAATTTTATATATGATGCATATTCTGTAACTTACTAAATAATATTATACATATTATATTTGACATGTAGAGATACATATTTTGAACTTCTGAACACCATTGTTAATTTAGTGCGTGATACAATTTATTTCTAAACATTTTATTTATTTTTAAAGTTTTCTTTTAATCTTTCTGCTTGTTGATAATTTATGATTTCTTTCTATAGCTGTCAACTAGGAAAAAGAATATTTTATTTGGTTTTTAAATTCACTGGTCACCCTGGGTCTTTCCTCTTATCTCTCTTTGGAGAAAATCATAGACGAACCCAGCACGGAGATCACAGTCAGAAACTGAAAGGAATTATTTGAGTCAGTGAAATTTTCTATGGGGAAAGTAACTGGAATCCTTAGCTTTTTAGACCACAATAGGGATGAGTGTAGAACTATGTTAACTGCATTATTAACTACATAGATTTTTACTGAGTTTTCCTGGGATGTCATGTTTCTTACTTTTTTTTTTTTTGTGGAATGCATTATGAGCAATTTCTTTGAAATTCATCTCTCAATACTAAATTCATAGTGGGAAAGCAGATTTTCAGGTTTTTCTGTTTTTTTTGGATAACCTGTGCAGCATACAGGTATTGATTATTGTATAGAAATAGAGAGTATAGAAATAGAAGGAACTAAAACTAGATTTTAGGGCCCAGGAAATGGACAGATTACACAGAGAGTAAACATGTAGCATACTTAAGTACATACCTGTGTATTCAGAAGTGTGATAAATGTCTAATTCATTAGTTTCTTAACTCAGACGAAGTGCCACGCCACATCCCCACCCACTGAGCAGGCAGGACATTTAATCTTTTCCATTTGGTGGTACTGAGAGAGTGTGTGTGTGTGAGAGAGAGGTGTTTCCAGGATTATATGAACTTTCCTAACTTTAGGCAACATGGAAGCACCCAGAGTCTTCAGACATCTCTCCTCTCAGATTATTTGTGAGCAGTTATATCCCACCATCAGCCAGGGAAAGGACTCTTGCTGTTTCGTAATGAAAATTAGCATATCTAACATTGTCAGGAAGTACATGCCCTTCTTCCTTTGTGTTGGCTTCAGAGGTATTTTAAAACCCCTCCATGATTCTTAGATTCAGCCAGTTAATAAGCCTAGATTTTTTTTTAAACGAAGGGTCATTGATTTCAAGCAGCTTTTGGTTTCTTTCAACAAACATTGTGGAGGAAAGGATTCCAAAGAGCCTGGCTACCTACTTAAAATAATAAGTAGAAAAATTACATTAAAAAATTTCACTTAATATTACTGTAAATAGGGGCGCCTGGGTGGCTTAGTCGGTTAAGCATCCGGCTTTTGCTTAGGTCATGATCTCGCAGTTCGTGGGTTCGAGCCCCATGTCAGGCTCTGTGCTGACTGCCAGCTCAGAGCCTGGAGCCTGTTTCAGAGTCTGTGTCTCCCTGTCTCTCTGATCCTCCCCTGCTCACGCTGTCTCTCTCTCTCTCTCCTAGAAATAAATAAAAAAATATTTTAAAAAAATATATTGCTGTAAATAATCTTCACATACAATAAGTAAACTATGGAAAGACAAGAGAGCTATAATACAAGAAAAAAAATAACACAAGCTTTCTTTTATTTAATCACTATTATAAGCCTGACAGTCTGAAAACACATCACATATATATTCTTTAATTTAAGAAAAGAGAGACAAGGGCACCTGGGTAGCTCAGTCGATTGAGCGTACAGCCTCCACTCAGGTTCACAGTTCGTGGGTTCGAGCCCTGCATCAGGTTCTGTGCTGACAGCTCGGAGCCTGGAGCCTGCTTCGGATTCTGTGTCTCCCTCTCTCTCTAACCCTTCCCTGCTCATGCTCTCTCTCTCTTTCTCTCAAAAATAAATAAACATTAAAAAAATTAAAAAAGAGAGACAGTGTTATTTAACGGATAAAGAGATAATAGGCTCACAATAGGTAAGAAAATACTTATAGACTATAAAATTTTTATCAAGATTTTTAACCTGATCCTCTTTTGCCCACTCTGCCAATTTCTAGACAAATAGAATGTCATAATGACATATTGATTTAACTGGTGACATAGAAAAAGGAGAAAACTACTCCTTTTTAGAGAAATTAATAATGTGGGTACTTGAAAGGTGATTAAAACCCCATTAGAAAGAGTGTGGACTCGAGTTCTGAACTGAGGCACCAGAACCAAAAGGTTGAAAAAACAGATACAAGTTTTTTTTCTTCTCTTTTTGACTTTGCTACACTGGATATAGGGTCATTTCTCATACCCAGGAATCTCCCCTTCATTTATACTTCAGATCAAAACCCCTCTGTCCTCTGCAAGAATTATTTTTTTAAAAATGTTTATTTATTTATTTTTTAGAGAAAAAGAGAGAGCACGCCAGGGAGAGGCAGAGAGAGAGAGAGAGAGAAAGAATCGCAAGCAGCCTGTGCTGTCAGCATAGAGCCTGAGGCAGGACTCAATTTCACAAACCGTGAGGTCATAACCCGAGCTGAAATCAAGCGTAGGACGTTCAACTGACTGATCTTCCCAGGTGCCCCAAGAATTCTTCTTTTGAATTTAAGTACTCCCTCCCTCTGCCTGCATTAGCAATGTATCCCTTCCATATTAACCAAACCCAATTCATGGAAACATTATGTGGAATATCCTTTTTACAAAAAATCCTCGAACAACCACTCACTTCTAACTACCTACCTCTCTGCTTAACTCTACACACCGCCCGAGTTTTCGGAGTCTATGTACTGATTTCACTTCCTTACTTTCAGCCGTCTAATGTTCTTCTGTGTCACTCTGAAAGCATTCTACCAAGGATACCAGAGACCTCCAAAGAGCTCCATTTTTTCTTCTATCTCCACTGTAGCACACCACATCTTATGGTGATGTTTAAGAGATCACTATAATTTGATTTATTAATGTTAGAGCTCCCTAAGTAGTCTCTTTGCTCACGAGTCATAGACAACTTTAAAAACTTAAATTTGGTAATACCAAACATCCACCTAAAACAATTCAGTGGTTTCCTGTTATACATTGAAGAAACTCAAGTTCTTTCTCAGGGCTTTTAAAACTTAGCATCATTTCACTTCTAAACTAGTCGTTATTCTCTGCTACTTCGTACCTTATCACACTTGTACTTGGCCACATTCTTTTCAATCCTTTCCTGAATCAAGTTCCTTGTATTTGCTGTTCTCTTTGCTTAAAATGTTCTCTCTGGTTTATGTCACATAAGTGGCCACTGCTGATGTTTTATGTGTCTGTGTTAATGTCATTTCCACAAATTGGCACTCCTGACTATCTCTCACTGTCATTTTCCCTTTTCTTAATCAGAGCACCCTGTTTATTGCCTTCCTGCACTTGATGCAACTTGTAACTTTTAAATAATTCATTTTTATCAGTTTATTGAGTCTTTTCCACCAACTATGTTCCAGGAGGGCATAGGTTGTGTATATCTTTTTTTGGGGGGGGAGGGGGGGTTACTGTTAAATTTATGGAAACAAGCACATAGTAAGTGATTACTAAATATTTGTCAAAGAATGAAGAAAAAAATAAACACAATGTGGGTTTAAAAGTGATGCATCGCAGATACTACGTCCATGCTGATTTCGTAGATTTTGAAATTCTGGATGCTCAGAAGAAATGCATAATTACTGACAAGACTTTTCAGAAATGTGGCAGAAATACACAAAGTTAGGGGCACCTGGGTGGCTCAGTTGGTTGAGCAGCCAACTTCAGCTTAGGTCATGATTTCACAGTTCACGGGATTGAGTCCCGTGTGGGGTTCTGTGCTGAGAGCTCGGAGCCTGGAGCCTAATTTGGAATTCTGTCTGTCTGTCTATCTCTCTCTCACCCTCCCCTGCTCACACTCTGTATCTCTCTATCTCAAAAATAAATAAACATTAAAGAATTTTTTTTAAATAGAAAGAAATACATAAAGTTAGACATGATTCCCAATGATAGTTCTCACAGAGTTTGGGGGCGCCTGGGTGGCTTAGTCTGTTAAGCGTCGGACTTTCGCTTGGGTCATGATCTCGCTGTTCGTGGGTTCGAGCCCCGCGTCGGGCTCTGTGCTGACTGCCAGCTCAGAGCCTGGAGCCTGTTTCAGAGTCTGTGACTCCCTCTCTCTCTGACCTTCCCCTGCTCACGCTGTCTCTCTCTCACTCTCTCTTTTAGAAATAAATAAAAATATTAAAAAAGAAAAAGAAAAAACAAATAGTAACAGTTTGGTAGCCCAGAAATAAAGCTAGATTTCTCTTTGCTGCATTCCCTCTCCCTCCTTACAGTACTTAAAAAAATTACTTTATTGTGAATTTTTATGAGTACCAATATCTTCGTATGTTATTCAGGATAATGTAGATTACTGCAATACTTTGGGAAGAGCATCTAATAGATAGAGGGCAATTTGTTTATTTTTGAAATTTTTGTCTTAACTTAATTAGACAAGAATGTGAGATATTAAACTACACTCATGCTAGTTTTGGTTAAAACTAAAAAGTGTGGGACAACTTAAATACCCGTCAGAAGAAGACTTTAATTTTTTTAAACAACATAACTACGTGAAAGAATTATCAGCCAGTAGAACTATTCTGTTAAAAGGGGCACCTGGGTGGCTCAGTCAGTTTAGCGTCCAACTTCGTTCAGGTCATGATCTCCAGTTTGTGAGTTTGAGCCCCACATTGGGCTCTGTGCCAACAGGTCAGAACCTGGAGCCTGCTTCGGATTCTGTCTCCCCCTCTCTCTGCCCCTCTCCTGCTTGTGCAGTCTCTCTCTCTCTCTCTCTTTCTCTCTCTCTCTCTCTCAAAAATAAACATTTAAAAAATCCCATAAAATAGTTAGATAGACAAATAAATAAATAAGATTATCATGTCAAATTATTCTTTTACTTGATGTATGAACTTAGCCATTGCTCTGAGTGAACAACCACCTCCAAATTTCAGTGATTGAAGACCATCGTTGTGTTGCTTATGGTTTAGTAATATGAATAGATTCCATAGGGATGGCTTCTGTCCCTATGTGATGCTGGGCTCCAGAACTGTGACAGTAGAAATTATACGGTCTCTTAAGGCCTGGGCTTTAAAGTTTCAGTGTCTCTTCTACCACAGTCTTGGTTAAAGCAAAGCACAAGGCAATTCACATTCAAGTGTTGGAAGACACAGTATATCTCTTGATGAGAGGATTAGCAAATCGGCAGTGGACTGGGTAGGGAGGCATGATTCACCGGGGGCCACTCTTAATAGTCTACCACACAGGAGAAGAACAAATTGTTAACTGAAAACATTAGAATATAAAACTACCTGATAGAATATAAAAGTACCTGATGATTGTACTCATTTGAAATCACGTATTTGTGTGAAACTATGGAAGAAGAATGTTAACCCAAAAGATAATGCTGTTTATTTCTAAGTAGTACAAATTTATATGTGCGTTAAACTTAATCTCTTTCATACATCTACAAAGGAAAAACAATTATTCAACAAAAGACCAGTTCCTCACTAAGTTAAAAAGATAGGAATGATAAATGCCCTCACTAAGTATGCCCGTCTCTATTAAAATAATACTTGTAATTTTTAGAATTTAATAAAACTTTACAATAAGGATGGATACTTTATAATCATATAAAATAATACAAGTGTTTTATTTCAAAAAACATAGATACCATTTTTCCCCACATGGGCACTCATCAAAAAAAGCAATTCCTCATAAAGAATTTATTCTGTCTACTGACTTAGCAGACGAGGAAATATCAGACCAGAAAAAAAAAAGGTTTGTCCAAGTTCCCTTTGCTTGTTTCTAGCAAAAAGCTCAATTCAAAATCTTTATGAACTTTCAAATATGCTATGCTAGCTAAACTTTAAAATAAACTTTTTGTTAGTTAGAAAGTAGATTTTCTTAGAAATATTTAATGAGTGTTAGGATGTGCTGATATTGCACCATGAAGAAGGATACTAAAGGCCCTGGAGATGGTTCCATTCCTAAAGAAATTCTACCCTGAAGAATTCTATGTATTTGATCCCTTCATCTAGGCAAGTAAAATTCATGGTAAGATTTAGATTGAATGTAAGCAACCTGAGAAATTTCAAAAAGAGCAAGATCTTTTTTTTTCCCATATGACACACAGAAACAGTATGTTTGTGACATCTTGTGAAATACCAGAAAAACTGCCCAAAAGAAATTTATTAGTTATGATTATGAATGCAAATTTAGTCTTTCTTTTACCTGTTTCTAAATTTAATTTTTTTTTCAGTTATCATGGACAAGTAAGTGTAAGACGTATGGAATGTTGATATTATTGATAATATTAATTATCTCCATCATTCTTAATATTCTAACTTATTGCATGGGTGAGTAAATTACATTACTCTCTACTATTTTATGTCTTTACTATTTTTTTTTACCTTTTAGGGCTTCCTACTGAATGATCATTTTCTTTTCTGCCTCCTTCATGATCTTTTCTGAGTATTCTCACTCTTTTCCCGTTATTCATGACCTATAACGAGTATCAATGAATGGATTGTTATGAGTTACATGACCTACGTAAAGCATTGGGAGACATGAAAGAAATGAAGACATAATCATTCATCCTGATAATTTCACATGCCATCAAACATTCCCATACCAAAGGCAATCATTATTTGGATTTCTGTCACTGAGGTTAATTTAGCCCATTTAAACATTTTTCTAGAAATAAGATCATGCAATTTTTATATATTCTTTGCATCGTGCTTTCCTTGTTCCACATCATGGTTGCAAGACTCTTTCATGATATAACACTTAGCAAGAGTTCATTGACTTATTGGAGGCAGTTGGGAAAATGTTTATGCAAAGAGCATGAGAGTCAAAAAGTTGACATTGTTAGCCATACAATCTGCATCGCAAGTACTCCATTCTGTATTTGTTGTACAAAAACATTGCCCACGATATACAAACAATGGAACTTGGCTGTGTTTCACTGAAACTAAACACGGAAATTTGAATCTTGTATAATTTTCACATGTCACAAAATATACTTCCTCTTTTAATTGCTTTGATTATTCTATTAGTTTTTATTATGTTGATTATTTTAAAATATAAAAACATTTTCCTTTCTGATTTTGGCTTCCGATTGTACCTTTCAGATACTTGCCATAGCATTTTTCGTGTTCTATAACAATTACTCTATTTTTTAAATGCTAATTTAATTTTGAGAGAGACAGAGTACGAATGGGGGAGGGGCAGAGAGAGAGAGACACAGAATCTGAAGCAGGCTCCAGGCTATGAGCTGTCAGCACAGAGCCTGACGCAGGGCTCAAACCCACAGACCATGAGTTCATGACCTCAGCCAAAATCAGATGCTTAACTGACTGAGCCACCCAGGTGCCCTCCAATCATTCTATTTTGATGGACATTCAGATTATGCCTCTGTCTGACTAATGCAAATGATGCTGCTTTGAACACCCTTATACTTTTAGTCTTTTAGTGACTAATGGATATTGTTTGAGATATACTCATGAAAAGAATTATTAAACCATGGAATATGCATAGGTCAGCTTGAGTGAATAATTCCATAGATAGTAGATAGTCCAGCCCAAAGTGTTTGAGAATGCCAGTTTTTTTTACCATACTGGTCAATGCTTTGTTGCCAATTTTACCCATCTTTGCCATTCTGATGAGTGTGTGTTGATACCTTACTGTGACTTTAATTGACATTTTCCTCATGACAAATACTATTAAGCTCCTTGTCATATTTATTGCTCACTTGAGCACAGCATTTTGTGATGGGCATATTCAGATACTTGGTCCATATTTTTGTTGAGTTAGTTCTTTGGTTTTTGTTTGATTCATAAGAGTTATCTAATACAGTAGATAAAACAATTTTGTATTTCGATTGCAAATGTCTTCTACTATGTAAATATTATAAGTATAGTAAAAACCTTTAACTATGAAGCTTAAATTTATTTTCTGTATGATGTCTTCCAATGAATGGAAGTTCTTAATTTTTAGGTAGTTTTAACTTAAAAATTTATTTTCTCAGATGCCAGGTGGCTCAGTCAGTGAAGCGTCCGACTTCAGCTCAGGTTATGATTTAGTATTTAAGAAACAAAACAAACAAAGGGAAAGAAAGGAGAGAGAGAGAGAGAGAGAGAGAGAGAGAAACTAAGCAATAGACAACTATAGAGAACAAACTGATGGTTATCAGAGGGGAGGGAGGTAGGGGATGGGTTAAAGAGGTGATGATGATGATGATTTAGGACTGCTCTTGTCATGATGAGCACAGGGAGATGTATGGAAGTATTCAACTATGTATTGTATGCTTGAAATGAATGTATGTTAACTAACCGGAATTAAAACTTTTTAAAAAACGGTGTTAAAGCTTTCACCTTCCACGGGTACATTAGGTGACTGTAGGTGATAATTTAATTGTTTTACGTTCACATCTCGCCAGCATCCCATTTATGACTCATATTTGAATCAATGCCTTTAAAGTGAATCACATGGGAGGGGCAAGATGGCAGAGAAGTAAGGAGCTCCATACTTGTACTCGCACCCATACCTTACACGGAAAAGATCTAAAGCCATTGGAAAACTTATGAAACCTGAGAGATTGGGAGAAAAAGGATGCAGAATTCACTGAGAAAGGCTTCTAACATGAGTGGGAACTGGGGAAGATAAAATCGGGCAGGGATTGGAGACTCCAGGATCAGAGGCGATCCCCCGCTGCGGGGAGTGAGAGGGGAAAGACCGAGAGTCTGAAACAGAAATACCTCCGCTCAGTGAAAAAACCTCTGCTCGGGGAATAGAAAGACCCTGCGTGCCAAATATCTGCACGCCAAGTCCCATCGCGCCAACTGGTCCCAGAGGGGCTGAGCGCACAAAGTGCTTCTTTGTGCTTGCTCCTGGCTGGCTGGACTTCTAGAGTAGTGGCGCGCCTGCCGCCATTGTCATCCCGGCGGTCTTGGGCCCCTGAAAGAGCCGCGCGTGGACAACGGGCGTCTGCGCCCTTGGCAGGCGGGAAATCTAGAGGGAAGGCAAAGAGCTAAAAACTGGGAGATTTGCCCGGGAGTTCCTGTTTTGGGGGACAAGACCTGGTTATCCTCATTCCAGCGGGCTCCGCACACCCAGCAGGCAAGCCCCCGTCCATGTTCGTCAGCCCAACCCAGAGAAGGAAGCATCAATTCTGACGCCACCCACATAGCTAGGAAAGAGGCCTGGAATTGCCCCAAGGGGGTTGCCTGGGAAGTTGTGTCTAAGGCAATTTCAGCGGGGTGCGCGGACTGGGATTTGCAGATTGGGACCGGCCTGAGTTGAAGAGTGCAGGCAACTTTGGCTGCGCCCCCAGTACAGGGAGTTTACACGCCCAAAAGAGCGAGGTGCAGCGCTTGGTTCAAGAAGGGACTGGACCACCGCCACTCTCCTTCCCACAAACGCCAAGGCAGAACTCCCGCCTGAGGCATTGGATCACCCCACGCGCATCCCTGCTTGAGAGCTGCCTTCCTCACCCTTTTTTGTTTCTCTTTTCTTTCTTTTTTCCCCAGAACACTGACCTGATTAACTCCGGTCACTGGCTTGCTGAAACAGTCACAACTAGTCCATTCCGTAGATGTAAATTCTACACCTACAGACATTTTCATCTCTTTCTCTCAGGAGTAATGAGACTATATAGTCTCTCTGGATAATACCAGCGTCCTTCTCTCCCCTATCCAACCCTATTCTACCCTTTACCTCTATGAAAAAAGCTTCTTATCCCTTCTGCCTGTTCATTCTGTTCATTATCCAAAATTGGATAATTTTGCCTCATCCCCGCCCTGTCTTCTCTCTCTTTCTCTATGCTCTTCAACCAGCACTGCATACACATGGCTATTTATCTGTAGCTGGGAAATCCAGTTATATGCTTTAACCCGTTCTTTGTCCATCACTTTTCTTCTTTTCTTCCTTTTCTTTTCTACTTTTCGGCCTTTTTATGTATTTTATACTCTCTATTATTTGCCCTACCTCCTCCATCTTTTCCCTTAACTTTTTCATTTTCCCTCTCAGTTTGCATGTTACATGAATTAGTCTGGGCGTTTGTGTGTTCCTGATCCCTGTGTGTTTGTCTGTCTGTTTTCTTTTCCAGGACTACCTCAAGAAACAAGCCAGAATACACAAGGTGGAGAGTCCCAAATATCATTACGAGGAAGAAAATAAAATAACCATGGTCCCAAAAAGAGAGACCAGGAGATAGCTATCAAAAAAGCTCTCTGAAAAGATAGGCCCTGGACAGTCAAAGAGCCTTCTTGGATACAGCAGCACTCATAGATACAGAGAGCATAACAGATCTTTAAAACAAACAAGAGCCAGAAAGCTAACTAAACGACGAAACGCAAGAGCTCTCCTCCAAAGAAACTCCAAGAAGAAATGAGAGCTAATGAACTGCTCAAAACAGATATCAGCAGCATAAAAGAATAAGACTTTAGAATAATAATGGAAAAATTAATAGCTGGGCTTGAAAACAAGTTAGGGGACATCAAAGAAACTATTGCTACAGACAAAATGGAGAATATAAATAGGCATGAAGAATTTAAAAATGTGATAAACGAGATATATAATAAATTAGAGGTCTCCAATGCACGGAATGAAGAGGCAGAAAGGAGAATAGATGATTTAGAAGACACCATTATAGAAAAACAAGAAGCTGACAACAAAAGAGACAAACTGATCCAGGAACAGGAAAGAAGAGTTAGAGAGCTCAGGGATATGGTCAAACGTACCAATATCCGTGTCATAGGAATCCCAGAAGAGGAAGAGAGAAGAAAAGGTGCTAAGGGAGTCCTAGAACAAATGATAGCAGAGAACGTCCCCGACCTGGGGAAGGAAGTCAATGTTGAAATACAAGAGGCTCAGATGACTCCCCTCAGATGAAATTTGAATCGATCTTCTACACGGCATATCATAGTGAAACTGGCAAAATATATGGACAAGAAGAGAATTTTGAAAGCAGCTGGGGAGCAAAGGGCCCTAACATACAAAGGGAAACCTGTCAGAGTGGTGACAGACCTCTCTACTGAAACGTGACAGGCCAGAAAGGAATGGCAGGAGATCTTCAATGTGATGAACAGGAAAAATATGCAGCCAAGATTCCTCTATCCAGTAAGCCTGTCATTCAAAATAGAAGGAGTGCTAGAAACCTTTGCAAGTAAACAAATGGAAAGAATTTGTCACCACTAAGCCAGCCCTACAAGAAATCCTGAGGGGGACGCTCTGAACGAAAGATTGCAAGGAAGAAAGATACCAGAGACACCACCACAAACATGAACCCTACAAAAGATACAAAGACTCTAAACCCACATATTTCAATCATAACAATGAATGTAAATGGGCTGAATGCTCCAATCAAAAGACATAGGGTAGTAGAATGGATTAAAAAAAAAAACAAACCAAAATCCATCTATATGCTGTCTACAAGAAACTCATTTTAGACTGGAAGATACCTTCACATGAAAAGTAAGGGGGCGGAGAAATATCTATCATGCTACAGGAAATCAAAAGAAAGCCGGAATAGCTATACTTATATCAGACAAACTGGATTTTAAATTAAAGACAATAACAAGAGATGAAGAAGGGCACTACATAATAATTAAGGGACCATCCATCAGGAAGAACTGACAATCATAAAGGTCTACGCATCGAATATGGGAGCACCTAAATATCTAAAGCAATTAATCACAAACAGAAACAATCTTATAGATAAGAATATGCTAATAGTACGGGACTTTAATACTCCGCTTACAGCAATGAAGAGGTCAAGCAGACAGAAAATCACTAAAGAAATAATGGACTTGAAAGACACATTGGACCAGATGGATCTGACGGATATATTTAGAACTTTACATCCTGAGGCCAGGGAATTTACGTTCTTCTCAAGTGTGCATGGCATATTCTCCAAGATAGATCACATACTGGGACACAAAGCAGCCCTCAATAAATATTAAAGAATGGAGATCATACCATGCACACTGTCAGATCACAATGCTTTCAAACTTGACATCAATTACAGGAAGAAGTCTGGAAAGCCTCCAAAAACATGGAGGTTAAAGAACACCCTTCTAAAGAATGAATGGGCCAATCAGGCAATTAGAGATGATATTAAAAAATATATGGAAACAAATGAAAATGAAAACTCAGCAATCCAAATTCTATGGGATGCGACAAAGGCAGTCCTAAGAGGAAAGGACATGGCTCTACAGGCCTATTTCAAGAGATTAGAAAAACCGCAAGTCCAAAATCTAACAGCTCACCTAAAGGAACTAGAGGCAGAGGAACTAGAACGCCCTAAACCCAGTAGAAGAAGAGAAATAGTAAAAATCAGAGCACAAATAAACAACATAGAGACCAAAGAAACAATGGAACAGATCAAGGAAACCAAGAGTTGGTTTTTTGAAAAAATAAACGAAATTGACAAACCTCTAGGCAGGCTTCTCAGAAAGAAAATAGAGAGCACCCACATAGACAAAATTATGAATGAAAATGGACTTATTACAACCAACCTCTCAGAAATACAGGCAATTATCAGGGAATACCATGAAAAATTATATACCAACAAATTGGACAACTTAGAAGAAATGGATAAATTCCTAAACAGACACTCAGTACAAAAATTCACACGGGAAGATATAGAAAATCTGACCAGACCCATAACTAGTGAGGAAATGGAGTCAGTCATCAAAAATCTCCCAACAAATAAGAGCCCTGGACCTGATGGCTTCCTGGGGATTCACCAGACAGTTAAAACAGAATTACTCCTAATTCTTCTCAGACTATTCCAAAAAACAGAAATCGAAGGAAAACTCCCGGACTCATTTTATGAAGCCAGCATCACTCTGATTCCCAAGACAGACAGAGATCCAGCAAAAAAAGAGAACTATAGGCCAATATCCTTGATGAATACGGATGCAAAAATCCTCAACAAGATACTTTCATAACGAATCCAGCAACACATAAAAAGAAACATCCACCAAGATCAAGTTGGATTCATCCCTGTATTACAGGGCTCATTCACCATTCACAAATCAATCAATGTGATACATCACATCAATAAAAGAAAAGATAAAAACCATATGATCCTTTAGATACATGCAGAAAAAGCATGTGACAAAATACCGCATCCCATCTTAATAAAGACTCTAGAGAAGTCAAGATAGAATGAACCTACTTAAACTTCATAAAAGCCATCTATGAGAAGCCTTCAGCTCACATCATCCTCAATGGGGAAAAACTGAGAGCTTTCCCCCTGAGATCAGGAACACGACGGGGATGTCCACTCTCACCACTGCTGTTTAACATAGTGCTGGAAGTCCTACCATCAGCCATCAGACAACAAAAGGAAATCAAAGGCATCAGAATTAGCAAAGAGGAAGTCAAACTTTGGCTCTTCACAGATGACATGATACTCTACATAGAAAACCCGACAGACTCCACCAGAAGCCTACTAGAACTGATCCAAGAATTCAGCCAAGTTGCAGGGTACAAAATCAACGTACAGAAATCGGTTGAATTTTTATATACCTACAATGAAGCAACAGAAAGAGAAATCAAGAAACTGATCCCATTCACAATTGCACAAAAAACCATAAAATACCTCGGAATAAACCTAACCAAGGATACAAGAGATCTGTATGATGAAAACTATAGAAAACTTATGAAGGAAATTGAAGACACAAAGAAATGGAAAAACATTCCATGCTCATGGATAGGAAGAATAAATATAGTTAAGATGTCATTACTACCTAAAGCACTCTACACATTCAATGCAGTTCCAATCAAAATTGCACCAGCATACTTCTCAAAACTAGAACAAACTATCCAAAAATTTGTATGGAACCACAAAAACCCCGAATAGCCAAAGTAATCCTGAAAAATAAAACCAAAACGGGAGGGATCACCATCCCAGACTTTAGCCTCTACTACAAAGCTGTCATCATCAAGACAGTATGGTATTGGCACAAAAATAGACACACAGACCAATGGAACAGAATTGAGAACTCAGAAGTGGACCCAAAAGTATACAGCCAACTCATCTTTGACAAAGCAGGAAAGAATATCCAATGGAAAAAAAAACAGCCTTTTTTTTTTTTACAAATAGTTTATTGTCAAATTAGTTTCCACATAACACCCAGTGCTCATCCCCACAAGTGTCCTCCTCCGTGCCCATAAAAGACAGCCTTTTTACCAGATGGTGTTGGGAGAACCGGACAGCAACATGCAGAAGAATGAAACTAGATCATTTTCTCACACCATGCACAAAAATAAGCTCAAAATGGATAAAAGACCTGAACGTGAGACAGGAAACTATCAACACCCTAGAGGAGAAAGCAGGAAACAACCTCCTTGACCTCCACCGCAGCAACTTCTTACTTGACACATCCCCAAAAGCAAGGGAATCAAGAGCAAAAATAAACGATTGGGATCTCATCAAGATTAAAAGCTTCTGCACAGCAAACAACCAACAAATCTAATCGGCAACCAACGGAATGGGAAAAGATAGTTGCAAATGACATATCAGATAAAGGGTTAATATCCAAAATCTATAAAGAACTCACCAAATTCCACACCCGAAAAACAAACAACCCAGTGAAGAAATGGGCAGAGGATATGAACAGACACTTCTCCAAAGAGGACATCCAGATGGCCAACAGACACATGAAACGATATCAGTATCCCTCCTCATCAGGGAAATACAAATCAAAACCACACTGAGATACCACATCACGCCAGTCAGAGTGGCTAAAATGAGCCAATCAGAGAACGCTAGATGCTGGCGAGGATGTGGAGAAACGGGCACCCTCCTACACTGTTGGTGGGAATGTAAACTGGTACAGCCCTCTGGAAAACAGTGTGGAGGTTCCTAAGGAAACTAACAGTAGAACTCCCCTATGACCCAGCAATAGCACTGCTAGGAATTTACCCAAGTGATACAGAAATGCTGAGGCATAGGAGCACATGTACCCCAATGTTCATAGCAGCACTCTCCACAATAGCTAAAACATGGAAAGAGCCTAAGTGTCCATCAACAGATGAATGGATCAAGAAGATGTGGTTTATCTATACCATGGAACACTACATGGCAATGAGAAAGAATGAAATCTGGCCATGTGTAGCAACATGGATGGACCTTGAGGGTGTTATGCTGAGCAAAATAGGCAGAGAAGGACAAACATCATATGTTTGCATATATAGGAGGATTAGGAGGAACTTAACGGAGGACCATGGGGGAGAAGAAGGGGGGAAATGGTGGGGGAAAGGGAGAGAGGCAAATCATGAGAGACTCTTGAATGCTGAGAAACAAACTGAGGACTGATGGATGTGGGGGGGAGGGGGGAGATGGGCATGGAGGAGGGCACTTGTGGGGATGAGCACTGGGTGTTATGTGGAAACCAATTTGACAATAAACTATTTGTAAAAAAAAAAAATAAGAAAGAAAAATAGTAGATAGAGCACACTAGATAAATCCTTGGATGTCAGTGTATGTTTGGTTGTTTTTCTATGTGATTAAGGCAGCAAACAGCATTTCCATATTTCTATTCCATAGCTTAGTGATTATTAATTACATCGTCGTGTGCATAGTGTGGTCTGATGCTATTGTGTATGTCTGCTGTTTTATATGTGTCCTAGTAAATATATAGTAGACTTGTTCAAAGAGTCCATGAATTTGTAAACTGTCATTTTAATAAAGATATGAACGCCTAAAAAAAAACCAATGCTACACTGTAAGTTAACTAACTTGGTTGAAATAAATAATTAAAAAAAAGAAAGAAAGAAAGGCTGTGTAAGACATCACTTGCAAACTCTGACTTTCCAGAAGTTTAAAAATTTAAAATCCTGGAGGAATAACTTTCCATATTGAATATTTATCAATTTGGAATTGAAAAAGTATCGCAAAGAAATTTACCTGACATCTTTGTTTACAGTTAAGAAATCTAAGGATCAGAGGTTTAAACACATTTTCAAAATCCCATAGCTCCTTTGGTGTCACCTGTTGTCTTGCTCCCCATAAACTGCAAAGCAAGAGGAACACAATAGCTTGTACTAAAAACTAAAAAAACATATAAATTTATTTTCTCTCTAAAGGATTTTCTTGGGCAATACAAATGCACTTCTGATCACTGGATTGGGCTGGAGATGATGGATAATCAAATACCACAATGGGTAAATGGAACCACAGCTGAAATATTGTGAGTTTATTTCTTTGGGGAATTATTTAACTTTAGATAGCACAGCCTTTTGTAGAACCTTAGCATTAGCTAGATTTCTCTAAAGCTCACGATGTGGGTATGTGTTGGAAAAATGAGACAGGGATAATTATATCATGTATTGAGATCAGTTCAAAGAGTCAACCAGGGAGGTTGGAAATCAGGGTCTAAGAGGCAAATTATGAACTTTGCGATTCATAAACACAGACCAAGAAAAATCCCAGCCTCTTTTGCCTGATTCTAACCTATCTTCTCCAAATTGGATCTATTCTTCAAACTTCCTGCTACATGTTGGCTGAGATCTCTTTCAGTTCAAGTTAAACTTACTGTTCATTTTAACTTGAATATATGTGCTTCATGTCTTCCATTCTGCAATGTAGAAAGTTGGATCTAAAAACCTAAGTTTACCGCACACATGACCTTAGCATAACAACCCAAATGGCGACTGCCACCTACTTACTCACTTAGTTTATATTAGAATTTGTCAACAGCAACACGTTGACATTTTGGACTGAATAATTCTTTGTTGTGGGGAGGGGGTACTGTCTTGTGCATTTGAGGATATTAACAGTATCTCTGGTTTCTTCCTATTAGGCAATCCCCACCCCCCCCAACCCTCCTCTTGTGACAAAGCAAAGTGTCTCCAGACGTTGCCAAGTGTCACTTGTGTGCGTGTGTGTATTTGGGGAGGCTAGGGAACAGAAGGTAAAATCACCCTGGGTTAAGGATTATTGGTTTGTTTACACTGATAGTTCCACTAATTACTCAGAACTATCTTTTAAAAAATGTTTTTAATTTTTTTTTTTTTCCATTTGAGAGACAGAGATAGAGAGTGAGCAGGGGAGGTGGAGAGAGATAAAGACAGAATCCAAAGCAGGCTCCAGGCTCTAAGCTGTTAGCACAGAGCCCAACAAGGGGCTCAAACCCACCAGCAGTGAGATCATGACCTGAGCTGAAGTCGGATGCAGTCAATGGACTGAGCCACCCAAGTGCCCCTTCACAGAACTATTTTTTAAAATATTTTTTTATTTATTTCTAGGAGAGAGAGAGAGAGAGAGAGACAGCGTGAGCAGGGGAGGGTCAGGGAGAGAGGGAGTCACAGACTGAAACAGGCTCCAGGCTCTGAGCTGGCAGTCAGCACAGAGCCCGACACGGGGCTCGAACCCACGAACCGCGAGATCATGACCTAAGCGAAAGTCGGACGCTTAACCGACTAAGCCACCCAGGCGTCCTGATCACAGAACTATCTTAATCTCAGTTTAATAAGTATAAACTCTTGGAAGAGAGACTCTTAAAGTCTAATTTGGTACAGATATCTTCCCCTTAACAAGAGAGGACTGATCCACAGCACATTTTTTTAGGACTCTGGACAGATATATTTTTTTAAAGGGGGTCATTGGACAAGGGAGAAATCACAGGATTAAAAAAAACTATTTTTATTTTTATTTTAGACAGAAAGAGTGCAAATGGGGGAAAGAGACAGACGGGAAGAGAGGGAGAGAGAATCTTTGTTTTTTTTTTTTAAGTTTATTTATTTTTGAAGAAGAGAGAGAGTGCAAGCGGGGTAGGGGCAGGAGGGGCACAGTATCTGAAGCAGATTCCTGCTCTGAGCTGTCAGCACAGAGCCTGACCCACAAGCCGTGAGATCATGACCTGAACTGAAGTCAGACAGTTAACCAACTGAGTCACCCAGGCGCCCTTAGAGAATCTTCACCATGTTCTATGCTCAGCACAGAGCTGGATGCAGGGATCCGACGACTCTGGATCATGACCTGAGCCAAAATCAAGACGTGGTCACTCAATAGACCGAGCCATCCAAGTGCCCCCAAATCATAGGAGTTTTTAATACATGGTGTTTAAGCCCTTTACCATAGGTTTTCTGTGAGAGGAAATGAAAGATGTGCTTACCTCGATAATGTTGGTGCAGCAACAGCCAGATGCTACACAGACAGAAAATGGATTTGCAGGAAGACAATGCAGTAAATTCATGTTTCGATAGTGATGTTACAATACAGGTACAATGGGTGATTTTTTTTGTAATTGTTTTTCTCTCCCTCTGTATAAGTTAATTTTCAACGCCACTGCTTTCATGTTATAACGCGACAATCTGTCTTGATGGTTGCTCAAATAACTTCCTCCAACTTATTTTTCTACTTTTCAGATGGCCTGGATCTTTGGTTTTCTGCAGTATTTTAGAAGAATCTTATAATTTCACAGGATCTATAGGCCACTTTGAGGAGCATTGTGTTTACGATGTTATTCTTTATTCATTTATTCTTTTTATTTTTTATTTATTTTTTTTAAAATGTTTTATTTATTTCTAAGAGAGAGAGAGACAGCGTGAGCAGGGGAGGGTCAGAGAGAGAGGGAGTCACAGACTGAAACAGGCTCCAGGCTCTGAGCTGGCAGTCAGCACAGAGCCCGACGCGGGGCTCGAACCCACAAACTGCGAGACCATGACCTGAGCGAAAGTCGGACGCTTAACCGACTAAGCCACCCAGGCGCCCCTCTTTATTCATTTATATGTTTTGTATTGGTGTTGGTCTTCCTGTGTGATTTGTAATTTTTTAATGATTCATGTATGTTATTTATTATATGTGCCCCTATTGAATGTATCTGCTGTTTATGTTATTGCAATTATGTTATTTTATTAATTTTTAAAATAGTTCTTTTATATATGGAAATGTAACTGTTTTGATTATTCTGTTAAACATACATTCTGAAAACTCTTAATTGCTAATAATTTGTGGATTCTTTAAAATATTGTAAAACATAACCCTAATGACAGCAGTTTTATTTTTTCTTACAACTGTTACTTAATTCTTATCTTATTAAAATGTGTAGGACCATCAGGATAATATTGACAGTGAACATTTTGTATTTGTTTCACATTTTAAAGAAAATCTTTCTAACATATCAACATTACCAGTGTTTTATCTCATTTTTTATACACTTTTTTAAGCGAAGGCTAATGTTTTCTCTTCTTGTTCCCTAAAAAAAAAATTTTTTTATAGAAAGGTACTTTGAATTTTCTTATCTGTTTTTTGTTTTCTGTATCTATTTTATTTTTCTTCCTTAATCTTTCAATGTGGTTAGTGACGCATAAGTTTTCTAATGTTAAATAACTACATAGTATTGCTAGATAAAATTTAAATTGGTCATAATGTTATATCATATTTATTCTAAATTGATTTATTCTGATATTTATTTTTTAATATTCCTACATATAAATTCATGAATGTGATTGTCCTAAAATGTACTCTAATTTTTTAAAATGTTTTTTTATTTATTTCTGAGAGAGAGAGACAGCGTGAGCAAGAGAGGGTCAGAGAGAGAGGGAGACACAGAATCTGAAACAGGCTCCAGGCTCTGACCTGTCAGCACAGAGCCCGATGCGGGTTCAAACTCATGAACCATGAGTTCATGACCTGAGCTGAAGTCATTCGCTTAACTGACTAAACCACCCATGTGCCCCCCTAAAATTTACTCTAGATAGGCAAGGAGTAAGGTTCCAATAAATCAATGAAGACATGATTGGAAAATGTGTTTTTTTACCTGTATAGTATCAAATTGTGAATGATAAATTGAACATAACTAAAAAATTACTGTTCACATTTTATGCATATTTTAGATTTGATTTACATTTGTAATCACCAATGTACCATAGCACCAACCTGAGAATCACTGGAAAAGAATATTTATGAAGAATGTGATGTGATAATGTAATCCGAATGAATCACATGCGAATTCAAGGAGATGCATGTTTTAAGTGCTTTTGTTTAAAAACATTCACTTAAAAACAAATATTTAAGAGCCATGATAGTGTGAATAATAACAGCATTGCTACCTTTTTCTCATGAGGAATGAATGTAGCCAGGAGAGATGCACTTAGCAATAAAGAAGGCAGAGATGCTTCTTGGACCTGACTGTGAAGAAGTGATGTGTGGACACTATGAAAAACTTCCTTGCACACTCACTGGACAAAAAGCGAAGGCATGATTATGCATCTCCTCTTTCCCCTATTCTGAATATTTATAGATAGATTGCAATACCTCTCATGGGCTCGTGAATTCTGTAATACATTTTAATCAGATTGTTTGAACAGAAGCTATGCCCAACCCCCCCCCCACCATAACGTCCTAGAATCTGTCGGACCTTTACAAGATCAAATATTTATCAGTCAGTAATCACATAGGTTCTTTTTAGTTGTAAATCCTAATAATCTTGTTCAGTTATTTAATAGTTATTTATACATATTTAATATGAAAAACAGTGAATTCTATTCCATATGGTAGAAGTCATATTTATAAACTTTAGTCATGTATAGTTTTAATAAAATTTTACTTCCTCTCTGTTATAACTTTAATTACATCCCCAAGTTGAAGTCCTAACCTTCAGCACCTCAGAATGTGACCTCATTTACACAGTCTTGAAAAATGTAATAGATAAAATGAAATCATTAGCATGGGCCCAGATCTCTATAAGACTGGAGTCCTTATAAGAAGGGAAAATTTGGATTCAGTGACAGACACTCACAAAGGGAAGATTATGTGAAGACGCATGGAGAAAAAGCAGCCACATGACTGAAATGATATGTTTATAACTCAAGAAATGCCAAGGCTTACCAGCTATTGTGAGAAGCCAGAAGTGGCAAGAGCGGATTCTCCTTTAGAGCAGTATGAGAGAGCGTGACCCAGTAGACACCTTGATCTTGGACTTTTAGTCTCCCCAACTGTGAGACAATAAAATTCTGTTATTGTAAATCCTTCAATTTGTGGTACTTTGTTATGGCACCCCCGGCAATCTGATACTTTGTATTATCAAGATCAGCTTATTTCCATTTCTATGTTTCATCTTTTCAGATATAAGCCTAAGGTAGGGTATCCTTTCCTTGTTTTAGGAGCCTTCTTTAAATTAAGAAAAATATGTCCTCTCAGTCTCCCAGCCTAGTCACATGTAGTTTTATCTACCATTTTGCAAAAGGGCCCAAAAGTGGCTCTCAAGTCACGCCAATCTGCACTTCCATACCCAGTGAACATGCTTCAGGTAACATCTCACATGTCGTCTCAGGCCGAATTTTGCATTTCTTTTCTAGTCCTTCTTTAAATACTGTCTTCCAAGAATTCTGTGACATCATATTCCCCTGATTTCTCTGCTCTTTTAGATTTCTATCCCTGCCATATTTGTTAGTCTTCCTATTATTTTAGGTCTTTTGTGTTATCTCTTCCTACTCTTTCTTAGGGAATGTCCTTTTTTTTTCTTAATTAAAACATTTTTATTGAAGTATAGTTGACACACAATGTTACAATAGTTTCAGGTGTACAACATAGTAATTTGACAACCCTATATATTGTGCTATGCTCAACACAAATGTAGCCTCCATCTTTCATCATGCTATGTTATTACAGTACCATTGACTCTGTTTTAGGGAATGTCCTTTATACATTAGGGATCAACATCTACTTTAAGGACTTCTAAATTTACATATTCAACAATGATATCCAACCATGGACTCCATTTCAACAACTTACGTGTATCTTCTTTTTCCCTTAAACTTTTATTTAAATTCTACCTAGTTAACACACAGTGTATTTTTGGTTTCAGGAGTAGAATTTAGCAATTCATCACTTACATACAACACCCAGTCCTCACCACAACGAGTGTCCTCCTTTATACCTATCACCCATTTAGCCCACCCCCCACCTACATCCCCCCCGTTAACTCCCAGTTTGTTCTCTTTTAAGAGTCTCTTAAGGTTTGCCTCTGAATATGTCTTTAATTTATAATGTTTCTCTCAAGTTAAGGCTCTCCTCAGTACTCTAAACATAACCACCGTCCACTAATTGTATAAAAACAGAGACCTGGTATTACCCTTAACACTGGCGTTGTTCCTCATCTTCCATTTTTAGTCAACTGAGTAGGAATAAATAGAAATACTCAGCAGATAACCCACGAGCAGAGCTGTTTGCTGGGAGAGGAAGGTGTGAACTTGAGGTGAAAATTCTTGGAGTAAAGTGATGATTGAAGGAGTAAACAAAAGAAATACATTCTCAAAACCTAAGCCCAATTTAAGATTGTCTGTCGGGTTTTCGATGTAGAGCATCATGTCGTCTGCAAAAGTAAAAGTTTGACTTTTTCTTTGCCAATTCTGAAACCTTTGATTTCCTTTTGATGTCTGATGGCTGATGCTAGGACTTCCAGCACTATGTTAAACAACAGTGGTGAGAGTGGACATCCCTGTCGTGTTCCTGATCTCAGGGGGAAAGCTCTCAGTTTTTCCCCATTGAGGATGATGTTAGCTGAAGGCTTCTCATAGATGGCTTTGATGATGTTTAAGTAAGTTCCTTCTATCCCGACTTTCTTGAGGGTCTTTATTAAGAAGGGATGCTGTATTTTGTCAAATGCTTTTTCTGCAACTATGGACAGGATCATATGGTTTTTATCTTTTCTTCTGTTGATGTGATGTATCACATTGATTGATTTGCGAATGTTGAACCAGCCCTGTAACCCAGGAATGAATCCCACTTGGTCTTGTTGGATGATTCTTTTTATGTGCTGTTGAATTCGATTGGTAAGTATCTTGTTGAGGATTTTTGCATCCGTATTCATCAAGGATATTGGCCTATTGTTCCCTTTTTTAGCTGGATCTCTGTCTGGTTTGGGAATCAGAGTGATGCTGGCTTCATAAAATGAGTCTGGGAGTTTTCCTTCGCTTTCTATTTTTTGGAATAGCTTGAGAAGAATCGATACTAGTTCTGTTTTAAACGTCTGGTAGAATTCCCCGGGGAACCCATCTGGTCCTGGACTCTTATTTTTTGAGATATTCTGATCACTGATTCAATTTCCTCACTAGTTATGGGTCTGTTCAGATTTCCTATCTCTTCCCTTGTGAATTTTGGTAGTGCCTGTGTGTTTAGGATTTTGTCCATTTCTTCTAAGTTGTCCTATTTGTAGCATATAATTTTTCATTGTATTCCCTGATAATTGCCTGTATTACTAAGGGGTTGGTTGTAATAAGTCCATTTTCATTCATGAGTTTGTCTATTTGAGTGCTCTCTATTTTATTTTTGAGAAGCCTGGCTAGTGGTTTGTCAATTTTATTTATTTTTTCAAAAAACCGACTCTTGGTTTCCTTGATCTGTTCAATTATTTCTTTGGTCTCTATGTTGTTTATTTGTGCTCTAATTTTTACTATTTCTCTTCTACTGGCTTCAGGGCGTTCTTGTTGCTCTGCCTCTAATTCCTTTAGGTGAGCTGTTAGGTTTTGGATTTGCGCTTTTCCTAGTTTCTTGAAATAGGCCTGGAGAGCCACGTACTTTCCTCTTAAGACTGCCTTTGCCGCATCCCATAGATTTTGAATGGTTGTGTTTTCATTTTCGTTTGTTTCCATATATTTTTTTAATTTCACCCAAATTGCCTGATTGACCCATTCATTCTTTTTAGGGTGGTCTTTAACCTCCATGTTTTTTAGGGTTTTCCAGGCTTCTTCCTGTGATTGATTTCAAGTTTCAAAGCATTATGATCAGAGAGTGTGCATGGTATGATCTCGATTCTTTTATATTTATTGAGGGCTGCTTATATCTCAGTATGTGATCTATCTTGGAGAATGTGCCATGCGAACTTGAGAAGAAAGTAAATTCCCTGGTCTCAGGATGTAGAGTTCTAAATATATCTATCAGATCCATCTGGTCCAATGTGTCTTTCAAGTCCATTATTTCTTTAGTGATTTTCTGTATGGTTGACCTATCCATTGCTCTACGTGGAGTATTGAAGTCCCTTGCTATTAGCACATTCTTATCTATGAGCCTGTTTCTCTTTGTGATTAATTGTGTTATATATTTAGGTGCTCCCATATTTGGTGCGTAGACATTTATGATTGTTAGTTCTTCCTGATGGATAGACCCTGTAACTGTTATATAATGCCCTTCATCTCTTGTTATTGTCTTTAATTTAAAGTCCAGTTTGTCTGATATAAGTATAGCTACTCTGGCTCTCTTTGGATTTCCTGTAGCATGATAGATATTTCTCCATCCCCTTACTTTTTATCTGAAGGTAACTTCCAGTCTAAAATGAGTTTCTTGTAGACAGCATACAGATGGAATTTTTTTTAATCCATTCTACTACCCTGTGTCTTTTGATTGGAGCATTCAGCCCATTTACATTCAGTGTTATTATTAAGATATGTGGGTTTAGAGTCTTTGTGTACTTTGTAGGGTTCATGTTTGTGGTGGTGTCTCTGGTATCTTTTTTCCTTGCAACATTTCCCTCAGAGCGTCCTCTTCAGGATTTCTTGTAGGGCTGGCTTAGTGGTGACAAATTCTTTCCATTTCTGTTTATTGGGAAAGGTTTTTATTTCTTCTTCTATTTTGAATGACAGGCTTGCTGGGTAAAGGATTCTTGGCTGCATATTTTTACTGTTCATCACATTGAAGATCTCCTGCCAGAAGATTCTTTTCTGGCCTTCCAAGTTTCAATAGATAGGTCTGTCACCACTCTGAATGGTTTACCTTGGTATGTTAGGGCCCTTTTCTCCCTAGCTGCTTTCAAAATTCTCTCTTTGTCCTTATATTTTGCCATTTTTACTGTGATATGCCTTGCAGAAGGTCGATTCAGATTACATCTGAGGGGAGTCCTCTGAGCCTCTTGTATTTCAACGTTTACTTCTTTTCCCAGGTTGGGTAAGTCCTCTGCTATAATTTGTTCCAGGACTCCTTCAGCTCCTTTCCCCCTCTCTTCCTCTTCTGGTATTCCAATGATATGGATATTGTTGCGTTTGACCGTGTCGCTGAGCTCTCGAACCCTTCTTTCATGTTCCTGGATCAGTTTGTCTCTTTTTTTGTCAGCTTCTTGTTTTTCTATAGTCGTGTCTTCTAAATCACTGATTCTCTCTGCCTCTTCAATCCGTGCATTGGAGGCCTCTAATTTATTATGTATGTCATTTATCGCATTTTTAAATTCTTCATGCCTATTTATATTCTCCAGTTTGTCTGTAGACATAGTTTCTTTGATGTCCCTCATGTTTTTTTCAGGCCCAGCTATTAATTTTATGATTCTTAATCTAAAATCTTGTTCATCTATGCTGCTTATATCTGTTTTGAGCAGTTCGTTAGCTCTCAGTTCTTCTGGGAGTTTCTTTCAGGGAGAGCTTTTTCGTTTTGTCATTTTAGTTAGTTTTCTGGCTCTTGTTAGTTTTAAAGACCTGTTATGCTCTCTGCATCTGTGAGGCCCTCTGTATCCAGGAAGACTCTTTGACTGTCCAGGGCATATACTCTCAGATAGTGTTTTTTGAATGGTATCTCTTTGTCTCTCTTGTTGAGACCTTGGTTATTTTGTTTTCCTAGTCGTCATGATATTTGGGCCTCTCTACCATGTGTACCTTGGCTTCTTTCTTGAGGTAGCCCTGGAGAAGAAAACAGACTGACAAACACACAGGGAGCAGGGGCACACAAACGCACAGACAAATCCGACTAACATGCAAACCGAGAGGGACAGCAAAAAAGTTAAGGGAAAAGACGGAGGAGGGAGGGCGAATAATAGAAAATCAAAGAATACATAAAAAGATCAAAAGGAGGAAAAGAAAAGGAAAAAAGAAGAATACCAATGGACAAAGAACGGTTTATAGCATATAACCGGATTTCCCAGCTATAGTTAAATATCTGGATGTATGCAGTACTGGTTGAAGAGCATAGAGACAGAGAGAGAGACAGGGCGGGGGTGGGGGTGGGGATGAAGCAAAATTGGAAATAGAATGAACAGGCAGAAGGGATAAGAAGCTTTTTTCAAAGAGTTAAAAGGTGTAGTATGGTTGGTTAGGTGAGAGAAGGACGCTGGTATTATCCAGAGAAACTATATAGTCTGCATATATATAGTTTCTATATAGTCTATAACTATATGTAGAAATTACTCCTGAGGGAAAGAGATGAAAAGTTTGGGAGGTGTAGAATTTACATCTACAGAATGGACTAAATTTGATTGTTTAAGCACACCAATGACCAGAGCTAATCAGGTCAGTGTTCTGTGGAAAAAAAGAAAAAAAAAAGAAAAAGAAAAAACAAAAACAAAAACAAAGAAGGGGAAAGGGAGGACGGCAGCTCTCAAGCAGGGATGGGCGTGGTGTGATCCAATGCGTCTGGTGGGGGTTCTGCCTTGGCGGTTGTAGGGAGGAGAGTGGTGGCGTTCCACCTCGCTTTTATAGGTGTGTAAACTTCCTGGGCCAGTGGCTCAGCCAAAGTTTGTTGCACTTTTCAACCCAGGCCAGTCCCAGCCTCCAAATCCCAGGCCAAGCACCCCCCTGAAATTGCCTCAGGCGATCTCCTGGCAACCCCCTCAGGGCAACTCCAAGCTTCCAGGCTAGCTCTGGGGGTGGAGCCAGAAGCTGCTGCTCCCTTCTCCCTGAGTTGGGCTGGGGAGGCTGGGCGGAGCTGGAGGCTTTGTTTGCCGGTGTCTGAACCCACTGGAGTGAGGAAATCAAGTTCCCTCTGTGACTCGTCACCCAAAACATGAACTCGTGGTCAAATCTGCCAGTTTTTAGCTCTTTGCCTTCCCTCTAGAGTTCCAGTCAGCTAGAATAATGGACGCCAGTGTCTGTGTGCGCCTCTTTCAGGGGTCCAAGCCCACCAAGAGGGCAATGGCTGCAGGCGCGCAACCTCTCCCAGCCAGCCAGTAGCCAGCACAAAGAAGCAAACTGGGAGAGCAGCCCCGCCGGGGCTAGTTGGAGTTTGGGGGGACCCTGAAGCGCAGGTATTTTGTATGCAAAGTTTTTCTACACCCCGAGTGGAGGTTTTTCTGTTTCAGACTCTCTTTTTCCCCTCTCATTCCCCACAGAGAGGGGTGGCCCGTCCCTCCAGTCTCCTATCCAGGCCCAATTTTATCTTCCCCAGTTCGCACTCACGTTAGAAAGCTTTCTCAGTGGAATCTGCATCCTTTTTCTCCCAATCTCTTGGGTTTGGTACGGTTTTCTATGGCTTCAGATCTTTTCTGTGTGATGCATGGGCGTGAGTGCAGGTACGGAGCTCCCTACTTCTCCACCATCTTGCCCCTCCCTCTTGGAGCACGTCTTCATTCCCTTTTACAACACCAGGAGAGTATCTCCAAATCCCAAAACTGACCAGATTACTCTGCTAACTCAAAACTTTTATTGGCTTCTATATGCTGTTGAAATGAAGGTGGAAATAGTGACATACAAGACGTCTCTTATTTTCCAGCCTAATTACACCCAGTTTATTCTTTCTTGGCTTCCAGTAGCACTATCTTTCCAGTTTTGAAAAGCATAACATTCCTGGGGCGCCTGGGTGGCTTAGTCAGATAAGCGTCCGACTTTCTCTTGGGTCATGATCTCACGGTTCATGGGTTCGAGCCCCACGTTGGGCTCTATGCTGACTGCCAGCTCAGACCCTGGAGCCTGTTTCAGTCTGTGACTCCCTCTCTCTCTGACCCTCCCCTGCTCATGCCGTGTCTCTCTCTCTCCTAAAAATAAATAAAAAACAAAAACAAAAAAGAAAAACATAACATGCTTGCTTACAAATCCAAAAGGTTCTTTCTTTCTTTCTTTCTTTCTTTCTTTCTTTCTTTCTTTCTTTCTTTCTTTCTTTCTTTCTTTCTTCCTTCCTTCCTTCCTTCTTCTTCTTCTTCTTCTTTCTTTCTTTCTTTCTTTCTTTCTTTCTTTCTTTCTTTCTTTCTTTCTTCTTTCTTTCTTTCTTTCTTTCTTTCTTTCTTTCTTTCTTTCTTCTTTCCTTTTTCTCTTCGGTTATTGTTGTTTTATCTGGGACTCCTTGGAAACTTCCTCTTTCTTCTACCAAATTCTCCTCACTTAGATCTCAGTTCTTTGTCACACATTTAAAGATGTATTAGCTGAATTAAGGGAAAACATTAGATCCCCCTACATTATATTCTCATATGTAACATACAACTTTTCTCCACAGAACCTGTCAAATACTTTTCAACCAATACTTATTGAGCATCTATTATGTATCAGACATTGCTTTAAATAATAGGGATATAATAGGAATCAAAACAGGGAAAAAACTCTTGCACGTAGAGCTTAAATTGTAGATGAGGATGCAGAAAATAAAATATAACATTTTAGAAGGCACGCAGGAAAGCAAATTATTTGGACAAACAAAAAATATATTTTATAATTTGTTAATCATTATATTAGTATTTGTGAACCCGACTAGAACATAAAGGTCAATTCAAACATTGGAAAAAAATGGTTACTGGTATTCTGTTGATGTTATTACCATAAAACAAACAAACAACACTACAAACCGGAAAAGGATTATGGCGATCAAGAATATAAATGTCACCTCAAAGCTAACTTCTATGACTAGGTCTCGAAAACTTTGACCTCCCAAAATAGAGTACACAAATTGAACAAAATATGAAAATGAGTGTCCACAAAGATGCAAATACAAAAAGGAATAGATTGAAATTCTAATGACGAATGGGATACTTACAAAATCCAAAAGCACTTCTTGTCAAAGCAAAAATTGCACCAAACAATATTCCACTGAAAAAGACTTTATTCGGTGATATTGCGATAAAGATGATAGGCTGGAACTCAATCTGAACTAAAATCCGCTGAGAAAAAGAGGAGGAGAGTTGTGAGAAGTAAGGGAGATGATTCATTTTCAGAAATAGGAACTAAAAGGGGCACCTGGGTGGCTTAGTCGGTTAAGCCTCCGACTTTCGCTTAGGTCATGATCTCGCGGTTCGTGGGTTCGAGCCCCGCATCGGGCTCTGTGCTGACTGCCGGCTCAGAGCCTGGAGCCTGTTTCAGTCTGTGACTCCCTCTCTCTCTGACACTCCCCTGCTCATGCTATCTCTCTCTCTATCTCCAGAAATAAATAAAACATTTAAAAAAAAGAAAAAAAAAAGAAATAGGAACTAAAAGCTGTGCTGTATAGTTAATAAGTTTACAACCTATTTTTTAAATGTTTTATTTATTTCTAGGAGAGAGAGAGACAGCGTGAGCAGGGGAGGGTCAGAGAGAGAAGGAGTCACAGACAGACGGGCTCCAGGCTCTGAGCTGGCAGTCAGCACAGAGCCCAACGCGGGGCTCGAACCCACGAACCGCGAGATCATGACCTAAGCGAAAGTCGGACGCTTAACCGACTAAGCCACCCAGGCGCCCCAACAACCTATTTTTATAGGCTTTGCAATGAGCATGAGCTCTGTCACCTCAAGGAATGTACATTTGTTCCAATCAGACTACTTTTTGCCTTATATGGACATAGGTGACGTCCCGGTGAGGCTGTAACCTCTGTAGTCCTCAACCAACTAAGAACCAGGGGAGGAGGGACTCCAATGCTAAGAGATAAATTGTCTGCTGTAACTTCCCTGAGGGTGCCTGTCCATCAGATGCCTGCTCTTGCAAGAACGTTGATTAAAGTCTTGCTTCATTGGGTTCAGGTCTTTGTATCCCTCCCTTGATTGGGTCAGTGGACTTATTTCTCACAGGGTTCTGTGAAGCTGGGGTGAGGGGGAGATCGTACACCATCTTTGTCTGCTAAACGGCCGTACCCAGAGGGAAATTAAACTTTTCAAGGTCATCGTGATAGGAGATAGTTTTAAAACTTGGAGGTAGGTGCCCACTGAAGTCAACCTCCTACCTTCCCCTCCTACCTACTCTTAAATAGAGGTGTTACTTTTCTTTTATTGCTGTTGTTATTTTTTTCATTTTATACTTTATTTTATTTATTTTTTATATATTTACTTATTTATTTTATTCTCCAGTTACTTAACATACAATGTAGTCTTGCCTTCAGGAGTAGAACCTGATGGGGTTTTGGAATGGGGTGTGTGGGGGTGTCCAGAGCCGATGTTCAAGAAAGAATTCTTGAGATGTCGTTGAGACACAAAAAAGGGTGATTTTATTAAAACACAAGGACAGGACCTGTGGGAAGGAAGAGCCACCCTGGGTTCAAGAAGAGAGACTGATTATATACTTGGCAGTTGGGGGGACATAAAGTCAAGGAGAAATTTCCAAAGGGACTTTTATTTATTAAAGAAGACTCCCAGAGTCCTGGAGGCCTAGCTATTGTCAAGCTAAGGGTATTTTCCTCTCCAGCAAAGCATTACCATTAAGACAGTAGGGAGTTCCTGGCGACTGTTTTACTCTGCCAGCCTCAAGTTATTTGTCAATGGGCTGCAGGTTATAAGGAAATTAAATTTTATCTACCATTGCCTTCTGCCTTTGTTTCCCACATCAGAACTCAGTAATTCATCACTTACATATAACACCCAGTGCTCATCCCAACAACTCATTTTATACCCAACACTCGTTTAACCCATCCATCCCCGACCCCATCAACCCTCAGTTCTCTGTATTTGTCTCTTATACTTTGCCTCCCTGTTTGTATCTTATTTTTCCTTCCCTGCTCCTATTTTCATCTGTTATGTTACTCAAATTCCACATATGAGTGAAATCATATGGTATCTGTCTTTCTCTGACTGACTTATTCCACCCGCATTTTTGCAAATGGCAAGATTTCTTTTTTGATGGCTCCACTTCAAAGGAATGGCTCTCTCTTCCTTAAGAAAGACACTTCTCGGTTGTAAAACCTTTGAAAACTTTTTTTTAAAAATGTTTTTTAAATTTATTTCTAGGAGAGAGAGAGACAGCGTGATCAGGGGAGGGTCAGAGAGAGAGGGAGATGCAGACTCAGAAACAGGCTCCAGGCTCCGATCTGGCAGTCAGCACAGAGCCCTACGCGGGGCTCGAACCCATGAACCGCGAGATCATGACCTAAGCGAAAGTTGGACGCTTAACCGACTAAGCCACCCAGGCGCCCCTTAAACCTTTGAAAACTTTTTAAAAGAAAAAAAGTGTTAAAAAAAATTTTAAGTATAATAAAATGTGTCAATCTGGCAAGAAATTCTCCAGAGGTTCAGAAAAAAGGAAAGTGCTTTTGCTCTGTTCCTGTAATCTTATAGGTTTGTAACAGTTTCCAAATTTAGATTAAAATTGTATAAAATCTAAAGCAAACAAAACATTTAATATTTTTAGTCAAAAATTTCCCCTTTAAGGTTTATGTCAAAGAAAAAGAAATAAAAGTTCTATTTAAAAAGATATTCATGGGTGGCTCAGTCAGTTATCCTCCGACTCTTGATTTCTGCTCAGGTCATGATCTCCTAATTCTTGAGATCTAGCACCCTATGTGGCTCTGCGCGGACAGTATGGAGACTGCTTGGGATTCCTCTTCTCCCTCTCTCTCTCTGCCCCATCCCCCTTCTCTCAAAATAAATAAATAAACTTTAAAATCAAATCAAATAAAAAGATACTCAGAATGTTTATTGCAACATAGCTTACAATAGCAAAAACCTGAGAAGGAAGTTAATGGTCAACCAAAATCCACACTGTAAAATATGCAAGTCCACACTGTAATGCAACTCAGAATTATATGAAATTAACATAACATATTGTTACAAATAAACAAGCAAAATACAGAAAAGCAGATACGTTGGATCCCATTTGTTACAAAATGAAAAATGACTAAAAGTCCTAAGTATAAGTCCATGGACTCATACTGGATTAAATATAAAAATAGTCACATGGGTTACTATGAGATTAGGATGAATGTAGATGATGGAGGGAAAATAGAGAAGAAATTTTGATGTTTTCAGTTTTAAAGTCTTATTTCTTAAGACTAATATTAGAACCTAATAGGCAAAAAGCTTTCATCATTGATTATTTCACTATCAATGTTTTTAAAAAGCCTCTAATATTGGCAAATCCATTTGGAAACACTGCTGCAAGTTTCAGAGTAAATTTTGTTATCTTTGGGGGCAGCACAGCTATTTTTTTTCGCTGGTCCTTTTATGACATATCTGTAGAAAAAGTGATGAAAACATTATTAATCATCGCTGCTAATGACATCCATTTGTGTTTTCGGCTAATTTTGTCCCTTAATCTAAAGGTAATTCCAATTTCAGGGCATTTTCAAATACTTTGAGTCACTGAAAGTTAGAATATCTTAGTAACTTAATATTATTTTCTGTGATTTGGCAGAAATTTCTAGAGAATCTGCTTAGAAATTATAGAGCTGAGAGTACATTTGTTCCTTTGTCCTTGTTCTTGTCTTTCCATTGTTCTATGTGGTGTAGTTTTAAACAATAACTGCACATGGGGCGCCTGGGTGGCTTAGTCGGTTAAGCGGCCGACTTTCACTTGGGTCATGATCTCGCGGTTCGTGGGTTCGAGCCCCGCGTCGGGCTCTGTGCTGACTGCCAGCTTGGAGCCTGGAGCCTGTTTCAGTCTGTGTCTCCCTCTCTCTCTGACTCTCCCCTGCTCGCACTGTCTCTCTCTCTCTCTCCTAGAAATAAATAAAAAAACATTTTAAAAAATTGAAAAAAAAACAATAACTGCACATTACTGTTTTCAAATCTTTTGCTTTGAAAACAAAACCAAAGTATCCATCATTACTCCAGGGAATATTAACTTGATTTTCATCCTTTCAAATTCTTTAGTATTGAGAACTATTTAAGAGTTAATTTTGGTGAACTTAGAGGTGCTTTATGAAGATAAGTTCTACAATAGGCAGCAAATTAGATAGTCTTTTGGGAAAGACTCACGTCTTTGAATCTAAAGGAGAACCATCCACCCAGGTCCATGTCCTTTCCAGGGATGTAAAATTAAGCCCAATCCACACGTAGCTTGATTGTTTTAGGTTTTTCTGTATAAAAGCCTAAAAAGTGAGTAACAAATAAATGAACAGAATATTTTAATAGTTCAGACATATGAAATAAGATTTAGAATTTTATTGGGCAATTAGCATCCTGCATGAGCATTTTCTTATAGCAATCAATTCATAATTAATTTGCACACACTGTACATTTGTTATAAGTGTACATATACACGAATACACGTATTCAGTCCAGGGCTAGCATGAGTCAAGTGAGGCACTGGCTTTGAGCACAAAACTTAGGAAGATGCCAAAAACTCAGTAATCAAGATAAATTATAATTTACTGGAAGCGTGGGAAGAAATGTATGGTACACCATTTTTAAAAGTTATTTATTTATTTACTTTTGAGAGAGACAGATACAGCATGAGTTGGGTAGCAGCAGAGTGAGGGGGAGACAGAGAATCTCAGGCAGGCTCTGTACTAACAGTGCAGAGCTGGGACCCCACGAAACTGAAATTATGACCTAAGCTGAAACCAAGAGTCAGATGTTTAACCGAGGGGAGCCACCCAGGTGCCCTGACTTCGGTCATTTTTAACAACACAGAAACTTTAATGCCCTAACCCTGACCCTAAACCACTTACCAGTTCAAGTTCATCCTGATTGGTAGATGAGATTTTCTTCCCAAACAATACCCATAACTGTCACTCCAACTTTACATTTCGACAGAGAACCAATAACACTTTTCTTGATATTTGAGCCATTCCAATGGACACAATCCTGTAGCGAAACAAAGGAAACAAATAAAATTAAATTATATGTGTATCTCTGAAAATTGAATATTTACGTGTCATATGAATAAGAGTGGAACTGTATGATATAATCACTCACAGCAAAGTGTTCAGAGTTACAAGGCGTCCAAAAACAAATGATAATTCTTGGGAAACCAATTTAGTAAGATGAAGCAAGACTTAGACAAAAGGGGATTTCTTTTCATGCCCAAATCTAATGTAATTACTAAAATAACATGAACCATTAAACTGCATGTTACATTAATGTTACTTTAGAGATTAAATATTATTTATATCATTTTCTTATAATTTAACCATATAAAGCTTTAGGATTTCTCTCCATGCTTTATGTGCATAAATCCTTAACAATTCCTTTTTGATATTAAATAATATCAGGAATTTAGTTTTTTCAATCACTATATAATTACAAGTTTATATTCCCCAGTTTTCTTTTTTTTTAAATGTTTTATTTATTTCTAGAAGAGAGAGAGACAGCGTGAGCAAGGGAGGGTCAGAGAGAGAAGGAGTCACAGACTGAAACACGCTCCAGGCTCCGAGCTGGCAGTCAGCACAGAGCCCGACGCGGGGCTCGAACCCACGAACCGCGAGATCATGCCCTAAGCGAAAGTCGGACGCTCAACCGACTAAGCCACCCAGGCGCCCCATCATCAGTTTTCTTAAATTAAAATTAAACTGAGGTCTTAAATTGAAAATATCTGAGACTTTAGCATAACAAGGAGGGAAAGTAAACTGTAGGTATATTCAAATTTATGGCCATTAAAATCTCTTTTTTTGTGAAAATTTATGTAACTTAAAATTCACCATTGTAACCATTTTAAAGTTCATGAGTTTTTAGTATGTCCACAGTGTGCAAGTATAACTACTACCTAATTCCAAAATATTTTCATCACCGTGAAATGAAATCCCATAAATATTAAGCAATCAGTATTCATTCTCTCCACCCCCATTAAGTTTTGATATTGGACAATGTGAATCTTCCAAATATATTCTTCTTTTTCAATATTGTTCTTGCTATTCAGGATTTCTTGCAATTTTATATGAATTTTAAGAACAGCTTGTCCATTTGCTCAAAAAAGGCCCCTGGAAGTTTGACATTCAAATGTCCTAGTGCCATTGAACTGTATTATTTTAAATGGTTAACTTCATAAATAAATAAATAATTGTATTTCTTCAATTAAAAAAAAGTAATAGGAAATGAATATCCTACAGTCAGATATACAGTATTTAGACTGACTTTAAAACAGTTTCATGGTTCTTAACTTCTGAAAAAGCTCTACTGCAATACCCAACACAATGATGCAAATTTAGTCAGAGTGTAAAATATGTGTTAAAATTATAGTATGGAAATTATTTGGTCATATGTGACCAAGAGAACCACAAACTAATGGGGTAAAGAAAATCCTTTGATAAATAATTATAAGATAAATTAATCAGCACACTTTTCACATAGATCATAAAGTAAATGTTGAAGGCTCAGAAAGGTAAGTGTTTTAAAGTTAAACTGGAAATAATCGGAAGCAGAAAGGAGAGTTTTCCAAAATTTTATGTGATTGTAAGTTCTAAGCATAAAATCATAATAGATAATTTGTGGTGTATAATTGCTTTTATTCATTTTATATTTCAAAACAGAATAAATAAGAAACATAGTTATTTACAGCTTATTTATATACTGCCTTATAATTACAGTTAACTTTCCGTGTCTCAATTTGATTTTAAATTCCTGAAGGGAAGAGCCTATTTGTTTTGTTCTTTTTTAAATAATTTTTTAATGTTTATTTTTTGAGAGAGAGAGACAGAGCATGAGCAGGGGAGGAGCAGAGAGAGAGGGAGACACAGAATCTGAAGCAGACCCCAGGCTCTGAGCTGTCAGCAAAGAGCCCACCACAAGGCTCTAATTCACAAACTGTGAGATCATGATCTGAGCTAAAGTTGGATGCTTAAATGACTGAACCACCCAGGCACCCCTATTTTGTTCTTTTTTTACAGCTATCTTCCCACTGAAGAAAGAATAATCAATTATACATAGATGAAGCTTTAAATAAAAAAACAGATTTATATCAAATATTTCTTAATCTATTGCATACCTGTTAAGTACGATTTTTCAAACTTCAAAAGCCAAAACAATTGGAATCAAGACAAGCCAAAGCCTGGGGAGATACCTGTGTGGTCCGCAGCTTTTGAACCACAGTGGTTTCTGTCCTTATTACTCATATCTCCTCTTGTGCCATTCCTCATTTTTGGGTTTCCAATGTCATCATGTTGTGTGAGATTTGAATTATTTCTTCTTTGGCATTTTTGCAATACTCCCTGAGAAACTTAAAACCAGTATTATTTTAACATAGGGCAAATATCTTTTCAGTGCAATGTTCAGAGACAAATTCTTTGGAATGATTCTGATGATTGGATCAAGAAACATCTGAAGGACTCAGGCAGAGAAGGACAAATATCATATGTTTGCACGTATAGGAGGATTAGGAGGAACTTGACGGAGGAACAAGGGGAGAAGAAGGGCGGAAATGGTGGGGGAAAGGGAGAGAGGCAAACCATGAGAGACTCTTGAATGCTGACAAAAACTGAGGACTGATGGATGTAGGGGGAGGGGGGGATGGGCATGGAGGAGGACACTTGTGGGGATGAGCACTGGGTGTTATGTGGAAACTTTTGACAATAAACTATTTGTAAAAAAAAAAAAAAAAAAAAGAAACATCTGAAGGACTAACTAGAATGTTTCTTATTTTCATGTTCATTTAATGAGAGTAACTTCATGTATGACACAATTAATTCATTTGCACAATACGTATTGGCTGAGGATCTATTCTGTGCCAGGCATTGTCCTAAGAACTGGTGATGTGGTAGTAAATCAAGCAAAATTCCCGCTCTGGAGAGCCTATATGCTCTTGCCATGCTTTCTTAATGTTTTGTTGAAACCTATCATTCTGTGTTTAGCCAAACCTACCATAATTATTTATTTAAAATCTATTTCCTTCATTAAGGATTCCTGAGCTTGATTATTCCTTTTTGGGGGGTGGAGGAGGGCATTAAATATTTGTAATAATGCTTGGGGTATATTAGTTGTTCAGTAAATATTTATTGGACAAAAGAATAAACTAAATATAATCTTAGATAAAACCTTTAAATATTTTTTTAATGTTTTTATTCATTTCTAGGAGAGAGAGAGAGAGACAGCATGAGCAGGGGAGGGTCAGAGAAAGAGGGAGTCACAGACTGAAACAGGCTCCAGGGTCTGAGCTGGTAGTCAGCACAGAGCCCGACGCGGGGCTCGAACCCACGAACCAAGAGATCATGACCCAAGCGAAAGTCGGATGCTTAACCGACCAAGCCACCCAGGCGCCCCTAAAAACCTATAAATATTTTTAAGAAAAATCATGGAATTCTATTTATTCACAGGTTTCTAAGAAATTCAAAAATACGGTTTCCAAACACATATTTCACACAGACACACACACACACACAGACACACACACACACACACACATTTTCTTCCTAATAGATTGTATGCCACTTGACAACAAGAAATCACCTGATTTGACTACATATTAAACACAGTACTATGGAGAATGATATAGGGCTTTATACAGAGTAGTTTCTAGTTAAGCCTTTGTTAACATAACAGAAAATAAGTGAATGAGTGAATATGATAAAAGTAGTAAGAAAAATGAAACATTTAGATATTTTTATCTAAAAACTTTCAACTTACCCAGTAAAAACAGGGAGATCAAAGTCAAAACCAGAATATCATTTATTTTTTTTTATTTTTTTTTTCTAAAAAGTTTTATTTATTTTTAGGAGAGAGAGAGACAGCGTGAGCAGGGGAGGGTCAGAGAGAGAGGGAGTCACAGACTGAAACAGGCTCCAGGCTCTGAGCTGGCAGTCAGCACAGAGCCCGACGCGGCTCGAACCCACGAACCATGAGATTATGACCTGAGCAAAAGTCGGACGCTTAACCGACTAAGCCACCCAGGCGCCCTCAGAATACCATTTATTATTCCAGATATTCCAAGTAAGATTTTATACCCGTGCAAATTCACAGAAGAATCTGAGGGATTAATAAAATGGATTAGCTTAGAAAGGTACATTTCTAAGAAGTGAAAACAACTGTAAGAATAGAATTGTAAATAATAGTGTTTTTGAATCTCAAATGATATCAGGCAGTCAAAAGCTTAAAACCTGGGGCGCCTGGGTGGCTTAGTAGGTTAAGTGTCCGACTTTCGCTTAGGTCATGATCTCGCGGTTTGTGGGTTCGAGCTCCGCGTCAGGCTCTGTGCTGACTGCCAGCTCAGAGCCTGGAGCCTCTTTCAGAGTCTGTGACTCCCTCTCTCTCTGACCCTACCCTGCTCACGGTGTCTCTCTCTTTCCTAGAAATAAATAAAACATTAGAAAAAAAATTTTTAAAGCTTAAAGCCTAAATAAATAGAAACATACACATCTATTTAATTTAGTAATGTTAGCATTACAATGTTAGAATGCATGTTATATCAAATCTTAAGAATTTGCTGATATTTGAAGAAACTGACCAGTGGGATAAAGAATTTTATTTTTTTATTTTATGTTTTTAATGTTTATCAGCATTTTTATTTTTTTAATTTTTTACAAATAGTTTATTGTCAAGTTGGTTTCCATATAACACCCAGGGCTCATCCCCACAAGGACCCCCCTCCATGTCAATCTCCCCCCTCCCCACCCCACACCCATCAGTCCTCAGTTTGTTCTCAGCATTCAAGAGACTCTCATGGTTTGCCACTCTCCCTCTCCCCCACTATTTCCCCACTTCTTCTCCCCCATGGTCCTCCGATAAGTTCCTCCTAATCCGCCTATACGTGCAAATATATGGTAGCTGTCCTTCTCTGCCTGACTTATTTAGCTCAGCATAACACCTTAAGGTCCATCCATGTTCCTGCACATGGCCAGGTTTCATTGTTTCTCATTGCCATGTAGTGTTCCATCGTATACATAAACCACATCTTCTTAATCCATTTGTCTGTTGATGGACACTAGGACTTTCCATGTTTTGGCTATTGTTGAGAGTGCTGCCATGAACATTGGGGTACATGTGCTCCTATGCATCAGCATTCCTATATCCCTTGGGTAGATCCCTAGCAGTGCTATTGCTGGGTCATAGGGGAGTTCTATTGTTAATTTTTTGAGGAACCTTCACACTGTTTTCCAGAGGGGCTGTACCGGTTTACGTTCCCACCAACAGTATAGAAGGTGCCCGTTTCTCCACATCCTTGCCAGCATCTAGAGTCCTCTGATTTGCTCATTTTAGCCACTCTGGCTGGCGTGAGGTAGTATCTCAGTGTGATTTTGATTTGTATTTCCCTGATGAGGAGGGATGCTGAGCATCATTTCATGTGTCTGTTGGCCATCTGGATGTCCTCTTTGGAGAAATGTCTGTTCATATCCTCTGCCCAATTCTTCACTGGGTTGTTTGTTTTTTGGGCGTGGGTTTTGTTGAGTTCCTTATAGATTTTGGATATTAACCCTTTATCTGATATGTCATTTGCAACTATCTTTTCCCATTCCATTGGTTGCCTATTAGTTTTCTGGATTGTTTCCTTTGCCGTGCAGAAGCTTTTGATTTTGATGAGGTCCCAACAGTTTATTTTTGCTCTTGATTCCCTTGCTTTTGGGGATGTGTCAAGTAAGAAGCTGCTGCTGTAGAAGAAGGTTCTTTGCTGCTTTCTCCTCTAGGGTTTTGATGGTTTCCTGTCTCACGTTCAGGTCCTTTATCCATTTTGAGTTTATTTTTGTGTATGGTATGAGAAAATGATCTAGTTTCATTCTTCTGCATGTTGCTGTCCAGTTCTCCCAATACCATCTGTTAAAGAGGCTGTCTTTTTTCTATTGGATATTCTTTCCTGCTTTGTCAAAGATTAGTTGGCTGTATATCTTTGGGTCTAGGTCTGAGTTCTCATTTCTATTCCATTGGTCTATGTGTCTTTGTGCCAATACCATACTGTCTTGATGATGACAGCTTTGTAGTAGAGGCTACATTCTGGGATGGTGCTACCTCCCATTTTGGTTTTCTTCTTCAATATTACTTTGGCTATTCTGGGTCTTTTGTGATTCCATACAAATTTGAGGATAGTTTGTTCTAGTTTTGAGAATATTCTGGTGCAATTTTGATTGAATTTGCATTGAATGTGTAGATTACTTTGGGTAGTAAATGACATTTTAAGTATATTTATTTTTCCTATCCATGAGCATGGAATGTTTTTCCATTTCTTTGTGTCTTCCTCAATTTCCTTCATAAGTTTTCTATACTTTTCATCATACAGATCTCTTATATCCTCGGTTAGGTTTATTCCTAGGTATTTTATGGTTTTTTGTGCAATTGTGAATGGGATCAGTTTCTTGATTTCTCTTTCTGTTGCTTCATTGTTGGTGTATAAGAATGCAACTGTACGTTGATTTTGTAGCCTGCAACTTGGCTGAATTCTTGGATCAGTTCTAGTAGGCTTCTGGTGGAGTCTGTCGGGTTTTCTATGTAGAGTATCATGTCGTCTGCGAAAAGTGAAGTTTGACTTCTTCTTTGCCAATTCTGATGCCTTTGATTTCCTTTTGATGTCTGATGGCTGATGCTAGGACTTCCAGCACTATGTTAAACAACAGTGGTGAGAGTGGACATCCCCGTTGTGTTCCTGATCTCAGGGGGAAAGCTCTGAGTTTTTCCCCATTGAGGATGATGTTAGCTGAAGGCTTCTCATAGATGGCTTTTGTGATGTTTAAGTAAGTTCCTTCTATGCCGACTTTCTTTAGAGTCTTTATTAATAAGGGATGCTGTATTTTGTCAAATGCTTTTTCTGCATCTATGGACAGGATCATATGGTTTTTATCTTTTCTTTTGTTGATGTGATGTATCACATTGATTGATTTGCGAATGTTGAACCAGCCCTGTAACCCAGGATTGAATCCAATTTGATCTTGGTGGATAATTCTTTTTATGTGCTGTTGGATTCAATTTGCAAGGATCTTGCTGAGGATTTTTGCATCCGTATTCATGAAGGATATTGGCCTGTAGTTCTCTGTTTTGGGTGGATCTCTGTTTGGCTTGGGAATCAGAGTGATGATGGCTTCTTAAAATGAGTCCGGGAGTTTTCCTTCGAATTCTATTTTTTGGAATAGCTTGAGAAGAATTGGTATTAATTCTGTTTTAAGTGTCTGGTAGATTTTCCCAAGGAAGCCACCAGGTCCAGGGCTCTTATTTGTTGGGAGATTTTTGATATATAAGTTTTCATAGTATTCCCTGATAATTGCTTGTATTTCTGAGAGGCTGGTTGTAATAAGTCCATTTTCACTCATGATTTTATCTTTTTGGGTGCTCTCTCTTTTTTTCCTGAGAAGCCTGACTAGATATTTGTCAATTTTGTTTATGTTTTCAAAACACCGACTCTTGGTTTCATTGATCTATTCAGTTGTTTCTTTGGTCCCTATTAGTATATTTCTGCTCTGATTTTTACTATTTCTCTCCTTCTACTGCGTTTAGGGCATTCTTGTTGCTCTGTCTCTAGTTCCTTTAGGCGAGCTGTTAGATTTTGGTCGTGCACTTTTTCTAATTTCTTGAAATAGGCCTGGAGTGCAGTGGACTTTCCTCTTAGGACTGCCTTTGCCGCATCCCATAGGTTTTGGATTGTTGTGTTTTCATTTTCATTTGTTTCCATATATTTTTTTAATTTCCTCTCTAATTGCCTCATTGGCCCATTCATTTTTTAGTAGGGTGTTCTTTAATCTCCATGTTTTTGGAGGTTTTCCAGACTTCACCTGTGATTGATTTCAAGTTTCAAATATTAATATCTGAGAGTGTGCGTGGTATGCTCTCAATTCTTTAATATTTATTGAGGGCTGCTTTATGTCCCAGTATGTGATCTATCTTGGAGAATGTGCCATGAGCACTTGAGAAGAAAGTAAATTCCCTGGCCTCAGTATGTTAAGTTCTAAATATATCCGTCAGATCCGTCTGGTCCAATGTGTCTTTCAAGTCCATTATTTCTTTAGTGATTTTCTGTCTGGTTGGCCTATCATTGCTGTCAGTGGAGTATTAAAGTCCCCTGCTAATAACACATTCTTATCTATATGATTGTTTGTGACTAATTATTTTAAATATGTAGGTGCTCCCATATTCGGTGCATAGACATTCATGATTGTTAGTTCTTCTTGACGGATAGACCCTGTAATTATTATGTAATACCCTTCTTCATCTCTTGTTATTGTCTTTAATAAGGTCCAGTTTGTCTGATATAATTATAGCTACTCCGGCTTTCTTTTGATTTCCAGTAGCATGATATATATTTCTCCATCCCCTAACTTTTAATCTGACGGTATCTTCCAGTCTAAAATGAATTTCTTGTAGATAACATATAGATAGATTTTGGTTTCTTTATCCACTCTGCTACCCTTTGTGTTTTGATTGGAGCATTCAGCCCATTTACATTCAGTGTTGTTATTGAAATATGTGGGTTTAGAGTCCTTGGGTCCTTTGTGGGATCATGCTTATGTTGGTGTCTCTGATATCTTCGTTCCTTGAAACACTTCCCTTAGAGCGTCCCCCAAGGATTTCTTGTAAGGTTGGCTTAGTTGTGACAAATTGTTTCAATTTCTGTTTATTTGGAAAGACTTTTATGTCTCCTTCTATTCTAAATGACAGGCTTTATGGATAGAGGATTCTTGGCTGCATATTTTTTCTGTTTATCACATTGAAGAAATCCTGCCATTCTTTCTTGGTCTGCCAAGTTTCAGTAGATAGGTCTGTCACCACTCTGATACGTTTCCCTTTGTATGTTAGGGCCCTTTTCTCCTTAGCTGCTTTCAAAATTCTCTCTTTGTCCTTATATTTTGCCATTTTTACTATGATATGCCGTGCTGAAGTTCGATTCAAATTACGTCTGAGTGCAGTCCTCTGAGCTTCTTGTATTTCAACGTTTACTTCCTTCCCCAGATTGGGGAAGTTCTCTGTTATAATTTGTTCCAGGACTCCTTCAGCACCTTTCCCTCTCTCTTCCTCTTCTGGGTTTCCTATGATATGGATATTGTTGCGTTTGACCATATGCTGAGCTCTCGAACCCTTCTTTCCTGTTCCTGGATCAGTTTGTCTCTTTTTTCTCAGTTTCTTCTCTTTATATAATGTTGTCTTCTAAATAACTTACTCTCCTTTCTGCCTCTTCAGTCCGTGCATTGGACGCCTCCAATTTATTATGTATCTCATTTACCGCATTTTGAAACTCATCATGCGTATTTTAATGCACCAAGTTGTTTGTAGCCATAGTTTCTTTGATGTGCTCTATGCTTTTTTGAAGCCCAGAGATTAATTTTATTATTGTTGTTCTAAAATCTTGTTCAGTTATGCTGCTTATATCTGTTTTGAGCAGTTCTTTAGGTGTTAATTCTTTTTGGAATTTCTTTGGAGGAGAGCCTTTTCGTTTCATCGTTTTGGTTAGCTTTCTGTCTCTTGTTAGTTTTAAAGACTTTTTATGCTCTGTACACCTTTGAGTGCTGCTGCACCCAAGAAGACTCTGACTGTTCAGGGCCTATCCTTTCAGAGAGTGTTTTTGAATGTTATCTCTTGGTTTCTCTTGCTGAGACCTTGGTTATTTATTTTCCTGCTCGTAGTGATATTTGGGACTCTCCACCATGTGTACTTTGGCTTGTTTCTTTAGGTAGCCCTGAAGAAGAAAACAGACAGACCAACACACAAGGAACAGAGGCACACAAACACACAGACAATTCCAAAAAAAATCCAAACCGAGAGGGAAAACAAAGTTAAGAGAAAAGACGGAGGAGGGAAGGTGAATAATTGAAAATAAGAAATACATTAAAAAGTCAAAAAGAAAAAAATGAAAAGGGAAATGGAAGAAAACTGATGGACAAAGAATGGCTTAAAGCGTATTACCAGATTTCCGAGCTAGAATTAAATAGTCGTGTGTATGCAGTGCTGGTTGAAGAGCATAGAGAAAGAGAGAGAAGACAGGGTGGGGATGAGGCAAAATTGGAAATAGAATGAACAGGCAGAAGGGGTAAGAAGCTTTTTTCAGCGGCGCCTGGGTGGCTTAGTCGGTTAAGTGTCCAACTTTCGCTTAGGTCATGATCTCTCGGTTCGTGGGTTCAAGCTCTGCGTCGGGCTCTGTGCTGACTGCCAGCTCAGAGCCTGGAGCTTGTTTCAGTCTGTGACTCCCTCTCTCTCAGACCCTCCCCTGCTCATGCTGTCTTTCTCTCTCTCTCTCCTAGAAATAAAAAAAAATTTTTTTAATTAAAAGCTTTTTTCAAAGAGTTTCCACCATAATGGGTGGAATATGGTTGGAGAGGTGAGAGAAAGACGGCGTTGCTATTCAAAGAAACTAGATAGTCTAATTACTCCTGAGAGAAAGAGATGAAAAGGTAGGTAGGTGTAGAATTTACATCTAAAGTATAGACTAAATGTGACTGTTAAGCAAGCTGGTGACCAGAATTAATCAGGTCAGTGTTCTGGAAAAAAGAGAGAGAGAGAAAAAAAGAAGGGGGCAGCTCTCTAGCAGGGATGGACGTGGTTTGATCCAATGAGTCATGTGGGAGTTCTGCCTTGGTGGTTGTGGGGAGGAGAGTGGTGGTGCTCAAGTCCCTTCTTTAACCAAGCCCTGCACCTCACTTTTTTGGGTGTGTAAACTCTCCATGTCAGAGGCGCAGCCAAGGTGGGTCACCCTCTATATTCCCGGCTTGGCCTACTTTCCAAATCCCAGTCTGTGCGCCCCACTGAAATTGCTATAGACACAACCTTGCAGGCGATCCCCTCACGGCAATTTCAAGCCTCTTGACTAGCCTTGCAGATGGATCCAGAATCGCTGCTCCCATCTCCTCCAGGTAGGGTTGGGAGCAAGGGCAGGAGTTTTTCTGGGGGGTGCCTCAGGTCTGCTGGAGAGGGGGAAACTGTGTCCCTTTGTGTCTTGTCACCCGAAACATGAACTCGTGGGCAAATCTCCCAGTGTTAAGCCCTTCGTCTCCCCTCTGGGGGTCCAGCTGAGCCAGAACCACAAAGGAGCAGTTGGCACACGGCCCCTTCAGGACCAGTTGGCACACGGGCAGTTGGCACGCAGGGATTTGGCGTACACGCGATTGTTTTCCTGGGGATTGTTTGGGTCAGCTGGAACGCCAGCGTCCGGGTCCCTCTGTGCCCTGAGCGGAGGTTTTTCTGTTCCCCAGCAACAGGGACCCTGTCTTGAGTAGTTTCAGCCCCTCTCTTTCCCCTCACTCCCTGCAGAGGGGGATCACCCCCGTCCCTCTGAGTCTCTGATCCTGGCCTGATTTTATCTTCCCCAGTTCGCACTAACATTAGGAGGTTTCTCAGAGGATTCTGCATGCTTTTTCTCCCAATCTCTTGGGTTCTGTAAGGTTTCCTATGGCTTTGGATCTTTTCAGTGTGAGATATGGGGGCGAGTGCAATGTATGGAGCTCCCTAGTTCTCTGCCATCTGGCCCCGTCTTTTCTGGGATAAAAAATTTTAAAGTATACACCTAATAATTCCCCAAGCATGAATGCATGCACATACACACACACTCATTTGTGCATGAGCACTTACAGATACACCCATATATATCCACACATATATACTTTCTAATTAATAAATTTGCTTTAATGTAATCATATTCACAAGTCATTCAACCCATCTCATTTACTAAGGAAGTAAATATGACTTCCTTTGTATGAAAATATTCATTTTATTTTCCATATACTGCAAAGTTCAATATAAGATGTGCATTCAGTGATGGCTATTATCAACAAACTGATATCATAATACAGAAAGTAAATAGTCTCATCCAGGGGCTTAAGCATATATGTTGCTATTTTTCTCAACCTCATTAAAAAGGACTTAGTTGGTAGACATTAGCATGGAATTAGATGAGCAATTAGTTTATACTGAATAAATGAACATCTATATTTTGCACAATAGTTTATGTTATCAAAGTTAATTTTTGCAAATGCATCACAATAACTGATAAGAAGCCATACCCATAACTATGATCATTCTTATTGTTCAGTCAATAAACTGAGTTATAAATACTGAAACTCATATTCCAAATACCCTTTAAATCTGTGGGAATAAAAACACCGCATTTGAAGATGCTCAACTCTGTCTGTCAAGAAAGAACATCCTAGGGGCGCCTGGGTGGCTTAGTCAGTTAAGCGTCCGACTTTCGCTTAGGTCATGATCTCGCGGTTGTGGGTTCGAGCCCCGCATCGGGCTCTGTGCTGACTGCCAGCTCAGAGCCTGGAGCCTGTTTCAGTCTGTGACTCCCTCTCTCTCTGACCCTCCCCTACTCACGCTGTCTCTCTCTCCTAGAAATAAATAAAACATAAAAAAAAATTAAAAAAAAAAGAAAGAACATCCTAAACCATATAAAACAATATGTGATAAAAATGGTACACAGCTTTTATCTTACCATAATGTTGACAAGATAGTAAAATAAGATTTATTATATTCATTCAATTAATGAACTCCCTTCATTTCCCAGATTATTTTTTAATATTTTGGTATATTAAACGTCATCATCAAAAAATTCAAAGTATTCAACATACGTAATATTTATTCATTTAAAAAAATCAAACACATGATTATCAGAAAACATTAGGAGAAAGGGTGCAGAAACCTTTTTAAATTCAACTCAGACTCAATTATTTCTCCTAAGCATTGTGAAAAGAGTTTCACAGGATGAATTTGAGGCATATTAAGGTTCATGTTTTCAGAAGAAATAACATTTTCATTATCTTGTGTTTTTTCCTGTGGAGAATTTGTAGAGAATTCTCCCGCACAGAATTTCACTTACATCAGAAAATAAAAACAAACATAATTTTAAAAATCCACAATCATTCTGAAGTGTCCACACAAAATCTTAAATATATTATTAGTAGCCCAAACACACCATGACCATGATGGATTTATTCTGGAATGCAAGGACTATTCAAGAGTAAGAAATTCTTTTTGTCCTATTAATAGAGCTAGAGAGAAATGTATCATCATCTCAATAGCTGCACAAAAATGCAATTGATAAAACTCAACAAATTTATGCTGGAAAATAAAGCAGAAATTAATGGATTCTCGTTCCATATGTACAACAGTAACAAGTGTCTTTTTTTTTCCATCTAATGAAGTTAATTGAGAAACACTAGAAGTTTTCCACAGACATTTCAAAAAAATTAATTAACTCATATAAAGGTTAAAGGGGAAGAGAGTCCTAAAAATAACTAAAGATAACAATAATTTGTTATTGAATACATAATATAAAAAGAGGTAAACTGTGACATGAAAAACATAAAAGGCGAGCATTAAAAAGGAAGAGTGTTTGTATGCAATTGAAATTAAGTTGTTATCAGTTTAAAATAGACTGTTATAGCTATACAGTGTTTTACAGAAGTGGATGGTAACCAAAGCAAAGCCTACACATTAGATGCACACGTTAAAAGCAGAAGGAATCAAAGCATACCGCCATGAGAAACCAACTCACAAAGGAAGGCAGCAAGAAAAAGGGAAAAGAATAAAGGAATTATAAAACAGCTAAATAACAGGTCATAGGATGGCATTTCATATCAAGAATTCTACTAATTATAAATGGATTAGTTACTCTAATGAAAAGACATGGAGTGTCTGGATAGATTTAAATAAAAAACAAAACAGGACACAACTATATACTGTGTACCAGAGACTCACTTCTTTCAGGATGTACATAGGCTCAAAAAGAAGGGATAGAAAAAGATATTCTATGCAAATGGAGACTAAAAGAAAGCAAAGGTAGCTACAATATAGACATTAAGTCAAAAACTATAACAAGAGACAAAGAAAGCCATTATATAATGATAAAAGGGTCAGTTTATCAAGAGGATATAAATATATACGTATACATATCAAGAGGATCATAAATATATACGTACCCAACATCAAAGTGGCTAAATACGTTAAGCAAATATTAACATATGCGAAAGAGAAAAACAGACAACAATACAATAGTAATAGGGGACTTCAGTACCTCACAGTCAACAATGGATAGACGATCCAAACAAAAAATCACTATAAAAATGTGGAACTTGAAATATTACTTTAGACCAAATGCACCTAACAGACATACACAGAACATTCCATCCAATAAGAGAAGAATACAATTCTTCTCAAATTCAGAGGACATTCTCTAAGATGGATGATATGATAGGTTACCAAAAAAAGTCATAACAAATTTAAGAAGATTGAAATCATATGCAGGATTTTTTTTCCCCAGTGACAATGGTATGAAGCTAGAAATCAAGATAGTAAGGTAACAGGAACATTTACAAATATGTCAAATTAAGCAACACACTCCTGAACAAATAATGAGTCAAAGGAGAAATCAAAAGGGGAAGTTTTTAAAATCTTGAAAGAAACAAATATAAAAATGCAACACACCAAAATTTATGTACACAGCAAAAGTATTTCTTTTTTTTAATGCTTTTTTTTTATTTATTTGAGAGACACAGAGAGACACAGCATGATCAGGGGAGGGTCAGAGAGAGAGGGAGACACAGAATCTGAAACAGGCTCCAGGCTCTGAGCTGGAAGTCAACACAGAGCCCGACGCGGGGCTCGAACCCACGAACCGCGAGATCATGACCTAATCGAAAGTCGGACGCTTAACCGACTAAGCCACCCAGGCGCCCCACAGCAAAAGTACTTCTAAGAGAGATGTTTATATCCATAAAACCTATATTGATATTAAAAGAAAGCTCTCAAAGAAACCATCTAAATTTAAGCCATGAGGAATCAGAGGAAAAAACAAGGAGAAAACATTTGAAAATCCATATCTTATCTGATATCTAATCTGTATAAACAACTTGTACAACTCAATTGCAAAAAATAAATAAATAAATAAATAAATAAATAAATAAATAAATAAATAAAAATAAATCTTATTTTAAAAGGGGCAGATGATATATGAGTAGACCGTTTTCCAAAGAAGACATACAAATGACCAAGTACATAAAGTTGTTCAACATCACTAACCACCAGGGAAATACAAACAATACCATAACGAGATATTACTTCATGTCTGTTAGAATGGCTATCAAAAAGAGATAACAGGTATTGGTGAGGGTGTGGAGAACTTTGAACTCTTGCACACTGTTGGTGAGAATATAAAATGGTCCAGTCACTATTGGAAATAGTAGAGTTACCATACGATTCAACAATTCAACTTCTGGGTACACCAGAAGAACTGAAGTCAGTATTTTATTTTATTCTACTTATTTTATTATTTTATTTTATTTTATTTTATTTTATTATTTTATTTTATTTTTTGTTTATTTTTGAGAGAAACAGAGACAGAGAGAGCAAGCGGAGGAGGGGCAGAGAGGGAGAAAGAATCCTAAGCAAGCTTTGCACTGTCAGCACGGAACCCAACATGGGGCCCAAACTCACGAACCATGAGATCATGACTTGAGCTGAAGTCAAGAGTCAGATGCTTAATCGATTGAGCCACCTAGGTGCCCCATTCAAGTCCGTGTTTTAAAAAGATGTTTGCCACTATTATATTCATTGTGATATAAAATGGTACACTCATGTGGAGGGGAATTTGGGGGGAAACTAGCAAAACTTTATGAGCATTTGCACTGGCATCTAGCAATCTCTCTTCTACTAACATATCCCAGTGACATAGTGGCAAAATATAAAAACACATATGTGTAAGGTGTTGTAGTGCTATTTATAATAGGAATACAATAGAAAAATATTGCAAACATTTTACATGTCCAATAATGGAACTAGTGGAACAGACTAGGGTACATCCATTTAATAGAGAAATATTAGACTGTATGTAGGATTTAAGTGTGTGGGAGGGAGAGAACAAGGTGAAAGCAAAAGATCGAAGTTGAATTTTGGGGAGTTGGAGATCTCTGAAAGTACCTTGTTATCTAGTTTTGACATTGAAAACATATAAATGTTTTAAATTATTATAAAATAATTATAATTATATTGTATAACACATATTACATATATTATTATGATTGCGCAGTATGTCTTGGTCTCAGAGAGGGGGCCCAGGGCCATTTACCCTGACTCTTATCTCATTCCTCTGCCCTCAAATCCATTGTCTCAAGGCAAGTGCAAGCCACGGGGCAAAGTTGTGTCCACAAGTCAATCTCCTAGGGCAAAGAATGAGATGTAGAAGGTGGGCAGTGGAGAGGGGCAAGCTAATGGTACCTGTGCAATTGTCCTTTTGAATTTACTGGTGACTTAATGATGTTATTTGATACTTTTACAGTTATAGTAGGACTATTTTGCCTAAAAATTCATGGTATATTCCTGCTCTACATATTCTAGCTAGAGTCCTCAACTTTTGGTTTATTTATCAATAATTGGGTGGACAATGTGGATGTCAATCGGCCTCTTTACTCAGACATCCTGGAATTGATTAAATAAACACCTGTAAAATTATCCGGACAGTAAGAATGGAAGCTATATTTGCTCAGATAATAAGGTCCTCCCCTATCATGGCTGATTTTATTAATACCTCCGCTGAATGCCTAACCTGTCAAGGGCAAGAGAAGAACACAACATTCAAAGGAAAGCAGCCAATGACCTGATGGCAGAACTGTTACTTACTTCCATCATGGACTAGATAGTGCTTTGTGTTTGTCGGAAGAATTACATATTTTAGGAGCATATTTGATTTCTGTACCTGTAATAATTCTGCTGGGACCACCATTCACAAAGTTACAGAATGTCTCATTTGTTGCTATGACTTTCCACACAGTCTTGCATTTGACATTTTGCAGAAAAGTTTGGTAATTAGTTCATGCCTGAAGAATTTACTTTACTTAACTATATTTAACCTGCTGGGCAGGATGCTGAAATGACTTTCTGAAGGTGCACTAGTGATACCAGCTGGTGCCATAAACAGAGAGTACAGGTTTGTGAATCAAAGCATGGAGTTAGGATTCACATTCAAAGTGCCCCTCTCCCATTATTACACCTAACTTCTTCCATATGAAGAAAATTCTTTCCTTTTCCCAAGATCTTGAGGGTTTTTTTTACATTTTCAAAAGTTTTAATTTAAATTCCAGTTAGTTAACATATGGCGTAATATTAGTTTCACGTGTACAATATAGTGATTGAACACTTCCACCACCCGGTGCTCATAACAAGTGCATTCCTTAATCCTTATCTCCTAATTAACACAAGACCTTGTTTTTGTTGAGTGTGGAGCTTCTGATGCCCAAAGGGAGACTGTTCTAATAAGGAACATGATCAAGGGACTGATGAATTAGAAACTAAGACTTCCTTTCTTGCATTTGTGCCTTCTCCATCATTGAAACAGAAAGCAGAGAACAACATCATTGCAGTTGAGTTACTGTTATACAAGGTGGTTAGGAGAACTATGCCTGGAACCCAGGGGATTTATAAAACCAAGTTTTATTACCCTTTCCCCTGATAGTTTTGGTAAATGAAAGGCTAAGCCAACACAGTAGAAATACCACCAAGTACTTAGATCCTAGATAATGATAATCTGGGTTATTATATGAGGGGCACACTTTGTACAATTAGGTTGACAGAGAATAAAAGGAAAAGGAACACGAAATGGATAACAATCTAGGCCTTGTTTCCTGTGCCTGGAGTGGTGGGTGCCTGCTGACAGAGAAACAGACCTCAACGATTTAAAAGGACCAGAGAATTCCATTTGTGGATTAAGTACAATCATCCTAAAGGTAGGTTGCTTCTAGGTTCCAGAGTCCTATCGTCAAATCTTCTCTCAGAGTTAATGTAGTGATGATAAAATAAATGAAATCCATCGCAAGTTGAGAAGTTTCTGTTGTTCCCACAAAGCACTTTTGGATTTATTGTAATAACTGGCTTTCTAAACTTAAATTAGAATCTAGAAAACTTGTACGATTTAGGATTTGCCATGCCAAGCTAATCTGAATGTATACTTTCTGTAATTTCAATTATTTACATTCAAAGTTTACATCAAAATGTGTTTTTTGGTATTATGGAAATATGTAAAAGAATCTAAAGTGTCACATTATAAGATTATTATAGCATTTGGAGCACCTGGGTGTCTCAGTCGGTTGAGCATCCAACTTTGGCTTAGGTCATGACCTCAGGGTCTGTGAGTTCGAGCCCTGCGTTGGGCTCTGTGCTGACGGCTCAGAGCCTGGAGCCCGCTTTGAATTCTGTGTCTCCCTCTCTCTCTGTTCCTCCCCTGCTTGCACTCTGTCTTTTCTTCTCTCAAAAATAAAGATTAAAAAATTTTTAAAAAGGATTATTATAATATTTACTAAAGCTGCTGCAAAGGTCCTAGAAATAACTGATAAACTGGAAATCATTAAGACTAAAAATGGCTCTATCAATGACACTGTCAAAAGAGTGAGGAGGTAAGCCACTGAGTAGCAGAAAATAATTGCCCTTCACATTTGATAAAGGATTGTTCCCAAAATGTACAAAGAACTCTTAAAGGTTGACAATAAGAAACAAAAACCTTAATTAAAACTGAGCCTAAGACCTTAGCAGGCACTTAACTAAAGGTAACATACAGACGGCTAGCAAACATGAAAACTCCACATCGTCTGTCATCAAGGCCATGTCATTAAACAAGGTGGTGCCATTACACACCTGTTAGAATGGCCCAAGTCTAAAACACTGGAAACACCAAATGGCTGGCCAAATCGTGGAGCCATAGAAACTCTCCTCCATGGCTAATGAGATTGCAAAATGGGACAGCCACTTTGGGGGGACAGTTTGAAAGTTCCTTACAAAACTAAACATACTCTTACCATACAATTCCATGGTTACGTTCCTTGGTATTTACTCAAAGGAACTGAAAAACATGTATCTACACAAAAGCCTGGATGCGGATGTTTATAGTATCTTTATTTATGATTCTCAACACTTGGAAGCAACCGGGATGTCCTTTGGTAGATAAATGGATACATAAGCTGTTGTACAGGCAGACGCTGAAATATTATTCAGTACAATAAAGAAATACATAGCAAACCACGAAAGGACAGAGAGAAACTCTAAGTACATATTACTATATAACAGAAGCCAATCTGAAAAGCCAGCCTACTAGCATCCTACATGATTCCACCATGACATTCTGGAAAATGTGAAACTATTGAGGCACTCTAAAGATCAGCAGTTGCAGGAGTAGAGAGAAGGATTAATAAGCAGGACACAGAGGACTTTTAGGGCAGCGAAACTATGCTGTATAACACTATACTGCTGCATACAGGTCATATATATTTATCTAGACCCATAGAATGCACAGAAACAAGAGTGAACCCTCATGGAAACTACTGTCTTGGGTGCTAACAATGGGCCAGTATAGGTGCATCAGTTTTAACAAATCAATTTGGGCAAGTATTGATAGAGGGAGATAATGCACATGGGTGGTGGCAGGGAGGATATAGGAAATCTGTATACCTTTCTCTGATTTTACTGTGAACCTAAAACAGCTCTAAAAATACAATTGTTTTTTTTTTTTAATCTAGCATTCTAAAATTAACTTGAAATCCAAGTAACCACAAATAGTTCTAACAATAAAAATCCACCTCAGTATACTACGAAAACACTGATACAACCAAGGTACACTAGGATATTTTACCAACTAACCCTACTAATTAGATACTTTAAATAGAGCTAAATTCTCCATAAATGGATATACAATTAGGCTTGAAAAGGCCCTCGATGATGAGAAAATCATCTGTTGCTGAAGTACACTTCTTCTAAGCATTTGTATAAATTCTGCCTTTTGGAGCCAGTAAATCAATTGTAACCTCCTTTTAACATGATACTTATTTGAACAATTGAAAACAACAAATTTCTTCCCAACAACCCCATTCCTGGTTCTCACCAAGTAGTTTAGCTATAACTATTTGTGTTGATTTGATCTAAGATTTCTTCATTACTTTAACATTCTCTTATCTTATATTGAACTTGGTCACTGAATTTCCCCTAGTGCTTTCTTAAGCCTCTATAAATTAAAGTAATTCTCCTCTGGTTACTTTTTCAGTCTAGATTTTAATACAAGCTTCACTCATCTTGTCAGATTCTTCATTCTCTCTGAATTTCAGAAGGTTTGGCGTGTATGAATCTGTCATTCAGTGCATTAGCTATTCAAGTTGTGTGCCTTCTACAAATTTATTTATGTTAATTGGAGTATCCATAAAACGTGAAAGAAGTTGGGACCGAAGACGATGCAGATGGTATGTAGCAAATGAACCCCCTCTATCAACTAATGACAGCTAATCTGAGTAAAACTGATTTCACGCAGGTGAGTATTATTTTGTCAACTATCTCAAAGAAAACCACATACTTCATCATGAGTATTTTTCACACCCATTAGTGTACATATACCAAGAATATGATCTCATTCCGGTATGACTTGTCTACATACTCGTATTATACACATGACTATTTACTAAGACTTAGCAAACTATATTTTTATTTTTATTTTTTTTAATGTTTTATTTATTTCTAGGAGAGAGAGAGCGTGAGCAGGGGAGGGTCAGAGAGAGAGGGAGTCACAGACTGAAACAGGCTCGAGGCTCTGAGCTGGCAGCCAGCACAGAGCTCGACGCGGGGCTCGAACCCACGAACCGCGAGATCATGACCTAAGCGAAAGTCGGACGCTTAACCGACTAAGCCACCCAGGCGCCCCAGCAAACTATATTTTTAATAATTCGTTCTGCCCACTGTTGCCCTAAAGTTCTCAGCTCCAAAAATATCTGATATTTTTTGTCATATCTGCTACAGAGGACTTGTTTAATGTCTACATATTTGTGAATTTTCCGGTTTCCCTTCTGTTACTGATTTGTGATTTCATTCCTTTGTGGTAAGAAAGACAGTGCGATGTCAGTCTTAAAGGTTTTAAGACTCGTTTTGTCACCTAACATGTAATCTATCCCAGAGAATGTTCCATGTGTGCTTGAAAAGAATGTGTGGTCGGCCGCTTTTGAGTGGAAGGCTCTACATGTCTATTAGGTCGTTTGTTCAAGTTTGTTGTTTTCCTTATTGACTAAATGTTTTAATCTGTTGCTGAAAGTGGGGTAGTGAAATATCCTACTATTGTGTTTTTGTTCTATTTCTGCTTTCTGTTTGTCAGTGTTTATTTATATATTTAGGTGTTCTGATATTGAGTGCATATATTTTAAAATCGTTATATATTCTCAATTAATTGATCTTTTGTCTCTAGACAATGTCCTTCTTTGTCTCTTGTGAGAGGTGTTTTTTTTTAAGAAGAGGGGGCAGAGGGAGAGAGAAAGAGAGAAAGAGAGAGACAGAGAGAGAGAGAGACAGAGACAGAGAGAGAATCTGAAGCAGTCTCTATGCCCAGCATGGAGTCCGACCCAAGGCTGGATTCCATGACCCTGGGATTATGACCTGAGGTGAAATCAAGAGTCAGACACTTAACCCACTGAGCACCCAGACACCCCAGAGAAAGAGACAAAGAAAATCTTGAGCAGGCACCACACTCAGCACCGAGCCTGATGTAGGGCTTGATCTCACAACGCTGGGATCATGCCCTGAGCTGAAAACAAGAGTTGGACACTCAACCAGCTGAACCACCCAGGCGTCCCCTGGGTGAAAAAGTTTTTGTAAGAGTGAGAGCTTTTGACTTAAGGCTATTTTACTATATATATATATATATATATATATATATAGTATATATATATATATATATATACACACACACACACCACCACCTCCACCACCACCCCTGCTGTCTTTTGTTTGCCATTTGCATGAAATATCTTGTTCTAACTCTTTACTTTCAGTTTATGTGTGTCCTTAAATCTAAAGTGAGTTTATTTTAGAAAACATACAATTGGGTCTTGCGCTTTGTCTGTTTGTTTATCCATTCAAGTACTTTATGGCTTTTTTATTGGGGAGTTTAATTATTTACATTTAAAGTAATTATTGATAAAGAAGGAATTACTTTTGCCATTTTATTCTTTTCTGTTAGTCTGATTCTCTCTGTATTTTCCTCTTTTGACGTCTGCCTTTGTGGTTTGCTAATTTTTTGCATTGATATGCTTTTAGTTCTTTCTCTTTGTGTGTGTTCAACTTCTCTACATATATTTTTTTTTTGGTTGTGGCTGAGGCTTACATAAAATATGGTACAGTTGTAACAGTCTATTTTTTTGTACCAGATATCAGAATTTACTGGAAAGCTATATGCATTCAAACCATGTAGTATTCATGTAAGGATGACAGACCAATAAAAGAAAAAAAGATCTCCAAAACAAGAGCACAGATTTACAGACAATATATGACAGAGGTGGCTCTGTGGATCAGTGCAGGAAGGCCTGACACTTTAACAAATGATGGTAATACCTATGGGTGTCTACATGTGAAAATAGAAAGGGAAGTAGGTAGGATAATGGGTGGAATAGATAAAGGGGATTATGAGTGCATTTGTCCTGATGAACATTGAAAAAAGGCATACAATGGTTGTATCATTTTATTGTACACCAAAAATGAATATACTCTGTATGTTAATGATACCTGAATGAAAAAGTCTTTGCAAATGCGTAATATTGATCTATTTTAAGTTGAACTATCTTATTAAATAGCCAAAACATCTGTAATAAAATAACATTTTGACTTATAAAATTCCTTAAATAATTTAATACTGTATTTCACAGCTAACATATGCAGTAAGAAGCTACTTCCTGATTTCCTACAGCTTTTATTTAATTATTTTCAAAACCGTGATGTATACTTACGGAAGTGAATCATGAAAGGAATCACTTTATGCCATAAGGTTTCCTACTGACATTTTCTGGTACAGGAATCAATTCAAGGATTTTGTTATCACTGAACTCAAATACACCCATTACTCTACTGAAAAATGTCCATGTATATGATGGATGTACCAATATTTATTCTATGTGCCTCCTTGATTTGTATTAATAATATAAGTAATATGCCTCAAGGTGTCACCTTAAGCATCATTTCCTCAAGATCTTCCTTGACAATACAAACCAGAATAATTCTGTTATTGTTTTACTTTCTTGATGACATTTATGTAAATACAGCAATAGCAAAAGTTTCTTAAGAGGTTAAGAGATGGTTGAGTATCTGACTCTTGATTTCAGCTCAGGTCATGATCTCACAGTTTGTGGGATCAGGCCCCTTGTCAGGCTCTGTGCTGACAGCTTGGAGCCTGTTTGGAATTCTCTCTCTCCCTCCCTCTGCCCCTCCCCTACACATGCTCTCTCTCAAAATAAATAAACTTTTAAAAATATTTTATTTATTTTTGATGGAGGCAGAGAAAGTGTGAGGGGGGGATGGGTAGAGCTAGAGGGAGAGAGAGAAAAAGAATCCCAAGCAGGCTCCACACTGTCAATACAGAGCCAGACATGGGCCTGGAACCCACGAACTGTGAGATCATGACCTGAGCCAAAATCGAGAGTTGGACACTTCACTGACTGACCCACACAGGCGCCCCTAATATGAAGTGATTTTGAAATGCGTTCCACATGCATTATATCATTAGAATTTATGACCACACTTTCGTGTCATCTTAGATTGTTATCATTTTGAAAATGAAGAAAAGGAACCTAAGACAGATTGTCTTATTTTCCCAAGATAACCCAGGGATGGTGATAATTTGAGGCTATAGAACTCAGAGGCCTCAGAATGGTCCCTCCACCCTAGCTCTCCCTCCAGTAACAGGTAAAACAACTGATACCACACCCTCTCAAACCTTCATCTTTGTCCTCCACAGCTGCAAACACACTGCTCTACAAACCAGATACCTGCTTAAATTAGACTTTTTTCTCCTTATGTAAACAGTGACTTCCAAAATGAAGAAAGACCCTTTAATACTTGTATGTGTCCAGAAACAGTACACATTATATAATCAAATGCAATGGATGATATAATCTTTGAAAAACTTTACATCATACAAAAATACAAATTATACACAAAAATAGATTAAAACCATATGATTGAACACTCACAGAAAGTCGAAAAAAGACGGATTTTAGAAAATGAATTGTGAAGTTCTCTCTTCCTTGTTTTTGCTCACATATCTGAGCCTTTTCTCTTGGTCCATAAATTCTGAAGAGACAGAACAGGCAGCTCTCTTCTGAGTATTAAAGGCTGTTCTCTCTAAAATGGTTTCTACTATACATGCATTCATTCATTTGCTCAGTGTCAATTTAATATCTAGAATGTCCCATGTCTTGAAAGCACAATAACTTAAGAATAATAACTAATTATTAAGAAGTAAATGCCAAAGGTCAGCAATAGAATTTATACTTAGCTAATCTCTACTCCTTTTTTCAGACATAAAAATTGATAAAACACGTGAAATAAAAAAGAGTCTGTGATTTTTATTTTTGTATTCCCAACATCCATCAGTCCCTGGCCTACTAGCTTGTTTCTAGTTTAGTGTTTGGCTAATGACTGGATGGGAAGGTGGGATTTGGTGATGGTGTTCAGTGGGAGGGAAGGAGGCTGTCTGCAGGAAGAGCGGCATGAGAGGAGGGGGGGAGGGAGGAGAGACAGGGAGGAAATAGGATGTTTGCAGGAAGAACAACCTGTACCTACTCTCCACAGATTTTCTCAGGATCCCATAGGAGCAGATCTGGTTTAAAGCCTCACACAACCACTAGGGGGCACCAAGTAGCAAGCAGAACTGAAGGTCAGCCAGTGAGAAACCTTGCTGGAATGAATACACAGAGCAAGCCTGATAGCAGCGTCGTGTTAGCCATCCCGTTGCAGATCTCACTTACACAGAGACGGTCATTCAGAACACAGAATCATCACGTGGTGTGCTCACTTACTGACTCGTGGTTTCTTTGAATTCATCCGATTAATTTTTAAGGCATACAAAAACAATCGATCAACTTATGCTTGCTTAACATTTAATAATTATCTATACTGATCTGTTGGTCATTCCTCTCAGTACCACCACATCGTTCACCAACAGGCTATGCTGGATAATCAATCATTCTTTGAAAATTTAGTGTTTACAGGGCGCCTGGGTGGCTCAGTTGGTTAGGCATCAGACTTGGGCTCAGGTCACGGTCTCACGATTGGTAGGTTCGGCTCGCCCCAGGCTCTGTGCTGACAGCTCAGAACCTGGAGCCTGGAGCCTGCTTCAGTTTCTGTCTCCCTTTCTTTTTCTACCCCTCATCTGCTCATGCTCTGTCACTCACAAATTAAAAGGTTAAAAAAATTTTTTTAATGTTTATTTATTTTTGAAAGACAGAGAGAGACTGTGAATGACTGGGGAAGGGGCAGAGAGAGAGAGGGAGACGCAGAATCCAAAGCAGGCTTCAGGCTCTGAGCTGTCAGCACGGAGCCCTATGTGGGGCGAGAACCCACAGATGTGAGATCATAACCTGAGCCAAAGACAGCCACTCAACTGACTGAGCCACCCAGGCGTCCCCCCCCCAAATATTTAAATTTAGTTTTTAGGAGACACCTAGGAAGCTCAGTGGGTTCAGCTTCTAAACTTCCTAATTTTGGCTCAGATCAGTATATCCTGGTTTGTGGGTTTAAGTCCACATGGGGTTCCTCACCTGCTTGGAACCTGCTTGGGATTCTCTCTTTCGATCTCTCTCTTTTCCTCCACTGCATGCTCTCTGTCTCTCTGAAAATAAATAAATAAACATTAAAAATAAGTAAACAAACAAACAAACAAATAAATGAAATTGAGTCTTTAGGACTAACTTCCCCAACAATCAAAGTTATTAAAATAAAATAAAGCAATTTAAATTTAGGATTTTTCTGTATTATTAAATACTGCATGAAATATCTGAATATGCATTTCAAGTTATGAAAATAGTACCTAAAAGTAGAAAACATCTATGCTATTGATTCATAATTCCATTAAAGTCAACCTCTCTGAAACCAGTAATGAAATTAGTTTCCTTTTTTCAAATTGATTGCATGAGAAGTATATATGCCACAAATAAACAAATTTCATTGTTTTATAAAGCTATTTCCCTTTCAGAATGCTAAGTAAAAATAACTTACAAAAGTTTAAGTTGAAATACTCTCAGTGCTAACCTGATTCAAACACTCTATGTCATGTACCTTTCAACCGGCCTAGAGATTCTGACAATCCTGTACAACTAATTAATTTTCTTTCTATAAGGGTTAAAAAATAGAACAAATGAGTTATGTGTTAGGTATTTTGCCAAAGTAAGACACGCTAAGATCTGTGTAAACCTTTGTTAAAAAGTAACATTTCAGAAGTTGCATGAAATAAAAATATGTAATTTTAACAATTTTCTGAGAAGCCATTTTCCTAACTGATGTTGACTTCCTGTTTCATATTCTACCAAGAAAACAAAGTGGAACAGTGAAGTTTTAACACAGCTCAAGTTAAATGATGGAGTTAGCATTAGAGCTCATCTCATTAGAGCCGATTACTTTTGCTCAGGATATAATAAGAGTCAAAGACTGATTACTTGCCCTGCCCACTTCCCCACTCCCTGCTTTTTGAAACAGTTACTAACTGTAAACTGAACCATTTAGTTCCACTGGCCTAAAGACTGCGGTGGAAAATTTTGCCAAAGAAGAAAAAATTTATTAGCAGAGGTCTGAAACCAGCCAGTCCAGATCATATTTGAATGTTTTATATTGTTTTGAACTGAGAACAAAGGAGCAGTGAAAAAATAAAACAAATCTAAGTCTAGTTTGAATTTATTCCATATCCTGGAATTAGTCTACTGTTTGTTTGCTTGTTTGTTTTACATAAAAATTAGGTCTAACCCAGTGAATTGAGATATAATCCTGGCAATGGACTAATTATATACATGGAAGTGCTTATTGGAGAAAATTAACAAAAGAAATCTCACCAGTGAGTGTGAAATTTCAAGAGAGGCTTATGAAAAGACCAATCTACATAAATCCTCCACTGTCAAATCAGATCACATAGGAAATCACTTATTATACTTACAAATATGACTAATTTTTTAAAAAGCACCCAAGAAAGTCAATATGAAACAAAGAACTTTTACACAAATTTCACACGGGAAGATTGAGTTTTGGAGGCAGGGGAAGTGCTGGATGTAGTGAAGATGGTGATTTTGATATTAATAGTATTGCTAATACTAGTTCCCTAGCAGCCAAAGGAAGGAGAAAAGGGAAATATCAATTGTGTCAAATTCTTCAGAGCAGTCCGTTAAGAACAAAATTGAGTATTAAATATAGAATATAGCAACAGATTAATAATGACCTTGACGATATCATAAAAATAATTTTAAGATTAATCCAAAAGATGGGGTGCCTGGGTGGCTTAGTCGGCTAAGCGTCCGACTTTTGCTTAGGTCATGATCTCGCGGTTCGTGGGTTCGAGCCCCGCGTCGGGCTCTGTGCTGACTGCCAGCTCAGAGCCTGGAGCTTGTTTCAGTCTGTGACTCCCTCTCTCTCTGACCCTCCCCTGCTCACGCTGTCTCTCTCTCTCTCTCTCCTAGAAACAAATTAAAAAAAAAAAAGATTAATCCAAAAGAGTACAGCAGAATGGCCGAGATTCCGCCTCCCCCCTGCCCAAAGAAAGAATATTATGGTGTCTTCAATGATCAGAATTAAATAATAATAATAATAGCAACCAGGATAATACTGATGTTTTCATAAACTAAAAAACAATCACCATCTGGGTTTCAGCTGAATTTTAAATTTTTGAACAGTCAGACGGGATGTGAAGACAACATTTTTGGCCCAGTGGATCTTCCTAAAAGCCATGTAAAGGCCAATGAATTCATCCTCACTGTAGCTCAGTGGTGTACATATCACTGCTCCTTAACTCTCCATTAGTCTCCTTTGGTCAAGACATGGAAAGTCTTGAAAATGCAAATTTGACTCATGATAAATGTTTGGTGGTTAACTGACACAAGAGGAATCAATATAATACAAACTGTGAAATATTTTGATCGTTCAGGCTAGACTCTCTCCTAAGGTATTACCAATTTCATCTGACTGGGGTGGGGGTTGGGGGTAAAAGCGGAAGATTTTTCAGCTCAAACTCAAGTTCAAGCTGGATATATAAATGAACCATTGAAAGTGAAGTTTTTGAGAGCTGCCAAGTCATGGTACCTTTCAAAGCAGGGTACAACAAAAAAGAATTCATGGTGCCCCAAAGTTATAAGGCTCTGTGTCTTATTTCTCGGCACTGGTATTTGCACACTACCTTGAAAGTGCCCAGTTCTTTCCTGGGCACTACTGTAGTACAAATGCAATGCCTAGAAAATATCTGAATTATTCAAGGAAGTCCTTTATGAACAGTGTTCCTAGTATGACCACTGCAATCGACTCACTTTGTTGCTTACTCTTCTACACACACATCGATTTAGTCATTAATTCAACAAATAATGTTTGAACACAGATGGTGTGCCTGTCGATGTTCCAGTGGATATAGCAAAGCTGTTAATGCCATGCTGCTTACATATAATGGGGAGAGGTGGCAACAAAAGTTCTTAAAAATACAAAACAACTAGATAGCAATTCAGTTGGTGAGCAGGTGCCTTGAAGAAAAATAGAGCATAAAAAAGTATAAAAATAAGGAATCTCTTTGCAATTCTGCAAGGGCAGGAGAGAAAGATCCCAACTAAAACATTATGGTGACAGGCAAGAATTTGTGTTAGCTTGAAATGCAGAGACAGCAGGGGAGATGGGTTCTCTATGTATGAAGGAAGAACCCCCAAAACTCATAGATATGTTCAATGTAGAGTTTAAGAAAAAGAAAATAGGAGCAGAGCGCCTGGGTGGCTCAGTCAGTTAAGCATCCAGCTCCTGATTTAGACTTAGGTCATGATCTTTAGGTTCCTGAGGATCTTTAGGATCCTTTAGGTTCCTGAGGTCAAGCCCCTCATCAGTCTCTGGGCTGGCAGTGCAGAGTTTGCTTGGTATTCTCTCTCTCCCTCTCTCTCTCCCCCTCACTTGCTCCCTCTCTCTCTCTCAAAATAAATAGTTTTTTTTAAAAAAAGAAAAAGAAAAGAGACAGAAATGACTCAGTATTTTTTTTTTTGGCTCTGTTACCAGGATGAGAATACCATTGAGATATGAAAAACTAGAGAATAATTTGGTATGAAAGACAAAATTTCAAGATCAGTTTTGAACATTTTAAGTTCAGGGTGTCTATTTGACATTGAAGTAGTGAGGGTGACTATACAGTTGAGAGAAGTATGGAATGTAGCAAAGAGATCATGGCTAAAAATATATAGGTTATAAGAATATGGATAATATGAAAGCCAAGGGGCTAGATGGAGTCATCTAAGAAGCTGATGTAGATAGTGTATGAAAGAAGGTGAAAGAGAGAGAAAGAGTTCTGGAAAGGAAACAGAAGGGATGTTCAGTGACTTGGAAAGTTTTATGCAAGCCAAATAGAGAAAATGAGGGAGAGAAAGAGAGAGAGAGAGAGAGATGGGTGGAGGAGGGAAGGAGAGGTTAGAGGGAGAGGGGTAAGGGAGGAAAGCAGAGAAAGAGAAAATCTACAAGGTCATAACCTGCTGGATTAAACAGATAAGAAAAGAGACTCAGTCATTGGTTTTGCAAGGTGAGGGTCATTGGTAATCCTGACAGAAACAGGATAAGGCAGAATGCTATAAAAGCCTGTTTAGAATTGTATATGCCTTTACAAGGAAACATTTCAACATGGTTTTATACTATACCTCAGCTAAATGGATCTATTCAGGTGCTATTCAGGTATAGTATAAACAGAAAAGTGGATTCAGTTGCAAAGAAATAGCCAAATGATATTAATCAAGTCACACAGCTATGACAGGAGACACTGATTTCACTACTGACATGATGCACGGGTGATCCTGCTGTCCCTAAAATAATTTTACAATCCCAGTCCACTTGAAATTTTTTGCTTCACTGAATTTTAAGGTACATGGAGTTCTATTGTATACTCTTTGTTAATGTTCTCATTCTTTATATTCTTTAAAATTAATTCAGTTATTTGCTTGTATGGCATACATTTTGTATTAGGGTTCTCTTATACTAATAAGAGTTATAGGGCACCTGGGTGACTCAGCTGTTAAGCATCTATCTGACTTTGGCTCAGGTCATGTCATGATCTCACAGTTGGTGAGTTCAAGTCCCACATTGGGTGAGCTTGGGTGAGCATGAGCCCTGCTTCGGGTGAGCCTCTCTTCTCTCTCTCTCTGTCTCTCTGTCTCTGTCTCTCTCTCTCTCTGCCCCTCCCTCACTTCTACCCTCTCTCTCTCCCTCAAAAAAGAAAAGTTGGGGCTCCTGGGTGGCTCAGTCGGTTAAGCGTCCAACTTTGGCTGGGGTCATGATCTCATGGTTTGTGGGTTCGAGCTCTGTGTCGGGCTCTGTGCTGACGGCTAGCTCAGAGCCTGGAGCCTGCTTCAGATTCTGTATATCCCTCTCTCTCTGACCCTCACCTGCTCACACTGTCTCTCTCTCTCTCTCTCTCTCTCAGAAATAAGTAAAATAATAAAAACATTTTTTTAAAAGTTATACACTATGACCTTAATTAAATCATTTTTCTTAAACACAAAATAAAGTTACAAACTTCCAGCACCCCTAAAAAATACCCCTGAAATTTTGTAACTTCTTGTTTCTAAGTAAAGAAGTTAAATTGACTTCCCATAAATTACGTAGCTTTTGTGGTGAAATCAAAAGAAACGTGTAAAGGAAACAGATGTGTAGGCGTTACATCCTTACTTAGCTGCGAATGAATTCTGAATGTTTAATGAAAAGCGAAAGGTAGGCTTTCCTAAAATCTGGCCAGTTGAAAAAATTGTTTCAACATTGAAACCAAGATTGTTAAGTTTATTATGTACAGCTAGTTTACGGTGCGGTCTCTTAGCATGGCTTATTAATAGATCTTTCACTTTAACCATATTGTGTAATTATAGCATTTTACAATTATGCTTTTATAGGTAAAGTGATTTATATATGAGGCTTATAATCTAAAATTAGACTGTAGACATCCAGGGAAGGAATCATGGCATTCATCTTTTTCACACATGGTTCTTAATTTTCTGTTTTTATTGAGAAACATAGGACACTAGTGCTTTGCAGTTGAAAGTCTGGACAAATAAAAATATTTCCTTTTTATTCATTAAATTGATATTGGATATGCTCTGTTGTACTTCTGGATACTTAGGTGATTGGCACCCTTATCATTTAAATCAGTCATCTGGTCAATGAAAATAGCCTCAGCTATGATAGTCATGCTGGTAAATTATGTCTTCATATCATCCTCCTTCCTATGTCTTTGTAAAAATCACTGGCTCACATAGCATAGTCGTAAGACATTGTATGCCAGAGTATAGCATCCCCTGATTAGTGATTACTTAAAAATGGGCAAATGAAACAGACACATGAAACGATGCTCAGCATCCCTCCTCATCAGGAAAATACAAATCAAAACCACACTGAGATACCACCTCACGCCAGTCTGAGTGGCTAAAATGAGCAAATCAGAGAACTCTAGATGCTGGCGAGGATGTGGAGAAACAGGCACCCTACTGCACTGTTGGTGGGAATGTAAACTGTAAACTGGTGCAGCCCCTCTGGAAAACCGTGTGGAGGTTCCTCAGGAAACTAACAATGGAACTCCCCTATGACCCAGCAATAGCACTGCTAGGAATTTACCCAAGGTATACAGAAATGCTGATGCATAGGAGCACATGTACCCCAATGTTCATAGCAGCACTCTCCATAATAGCCAAATCATGGAAAGAGCCTAAGTGTCCATCAACAGATGAATGGATCAAGAAGATGTGGTTTATCTATACCGTGGAATACTACATGGTAATGAGAAAGAATGAAATCTGGCCATGTGTAGTAACATGGATGGACCTTGAGGGTGTTATGCTGAGTGAAATAAGTCAGGCAGAGAAGGACAAATATCATATGTGCACGTATAGGAGGATTAGGAGGAACTTGACAGGGGAACAAGGGAGAGAAGAAGGGCGGAAATGGTGGGGGAAAGGGAGAGAGGCAAATCATGAGAGACTCTTGAATGCTGACAAAAAGTGAGGACTGATGGATGTGGGGGGAGGGGGGATGGGCATGGAGGAGGACACTTGTGGGGATGAGCACTGAGTGTTATGTGGAAACTAATTTGACAATAAACTATTTGTAAAAAAAAAAAAGGGCAAATGAAACTGGTGACAAGATAAACTATGAATCTACCCACTCAGATCTCAGTAAATCGAACCATTTTTGCTTTTCTTTTGTAGGAATCATTGTTATGGCTTCTGAAAACATGATACGTCTCATGCAAAATGTTCATTTCTCTATGTTTATTGAAGAGCCAAAATAGTCATTATAACCATTCTTCCAAAATGTCACATCCAAGGAGGAGCTGGAAAAGCAGCATTCGTCAAGTTAGAGGCTGCAGAAAAATGCTACATTTGCTCATTCCTTTGTAGTACTAGCTCCTAAGGAGTAAAGATTGCATGTGTCATTCAAAACATTAATAGATCAAGGATGGAACTCTACATTTTTTTAAGATATGTTCCTGATAGCTCTTCAGATTGTGTTGTAGGTAATGTTTTTCAAGAAACAGGCTCTCAGAGACAGGTTTGCATGCAAGATGTTAATTACGGAAGTTTTTCAAAATCAAAACCTCTGTTGGGACATAAGAAGACTTTGAACTGGGATTCAGTCCCAACAAATCTTTAGCAGACACCATAGAGAATTCTGGAGCTGGGAAGCCCCTTTAAATTTGTCCCAGTAAAAGGGAGAAGGTCCAGAGGTCTGTAGTCTTACATGAACCGATCATTTGATTCAGTCAGTCCTGATAGAGTATGACTTTGAGAAGGTGATACCCTTTGACTGAACGTCATACCATAGAGATTCAGCTAGAGCCTTCAGGGTCAACACCTGGGTAGCTGAGAGAATGAGTGCTTGGGTCCAGAATGGGAATGCACCACTGCACTCACCGCAGGTGAAAAGTCACTTTCTAAACCAAAAGTTCGAGAAGATAGGCGCTTTTCTTTTCTTTTAAATTGAAATCCAAGTTAGGTAACATATATAGAGTAATAACGATTTCAGGAGTACAATTTAGTGACTCATCACTTACATGTGATACTTAGTGCTCATCCCAACAAGTGTCCTTCTTCATTCCCATCACCCATTTGGCCCATCCCCCCACCCTAACACCCCACCAGCAACTCTCAGTTTGTTTCCTGTATTTAAGAGTCTCTTATGATTTGTCTCCCTCTCTGTTCTTATAGTATTTTTGCTTTCTTTCCCTTATGTTTTGTTTCTTAAATTCTATATCTGAGTAAAATCATATGATGTGTCTTTCTCTGACTGACTTATTTGGCTTAGCCTAATACAGTGTAGTTCCATCCATGTTGTTGCAAATGGGAAGATTTCATTCTTTTTCATTGCTGAGTAATATTCCATTGTGTATATGTACCACTTCTTCCTTATCCATTCAACTGTTGATAGACATTTGGGCTCTTTCCATACTTTGGCTATTGTCAATAGTGCTGCTATTGGGAAGTCTGTGCGCCTTTAAGTCAGCATTTTTATATCCTTTGGATAAATTCCTAGTAGTATAATTGCTAGGTCATAGGGCAGATCTATTTTTAATTTTTTGAGGAACCGCCATATAGTTTTCTAGAGTGGTTACACCAATTTGCATTCCCACCAGCAGTGCAAAAGCGTTCCTCTTTCTCCACGTCATCTGTTGTTGGCTGATTGTTGTCAATTTTAGCTATCCTGTCAAGTATGAGGTGGTATCTCATTACAGTTTTGATTTGTATTTCCCTGATGATGAGTGATGTTGAATCCTTCTTTGGAAAAGTGTCTGTGTCTTCTGCCCATTTCCTCACGGGAGTATTTGTTTTTTGGATTTTAAGTGTGGTAAGTTCTTTATAGATTTTTGATACTAACCCTTTAATTAATATGTCATTTATAAATATCTTCTCTTAATCTGTCAGTTGCCTTTTAGTTTTGCTGATCATTTCCTTTGCTGTGCAGAAGATTTTATCTTGATGAGGTTCCAGTAGTTCATTTTTGCTTTTGTTTTCATTGCCCCAGGTGACATGTCAGTAAGAAGTTCCTACAGCTGAGGTCAGAGAGGGTGTTGCCTGTTTTCTAGGATTTTGATGGAGTACTGTATTACATTTAGGTCTTTCATCCATTTTGAATTTATTTTTATGTGTGGTGTAAGAAAGTGGTTCAGGTTCATTCTTCTGCATGTTGCTGTCCAGTCTCCATTTGTTGAAGACACTGTCTTTTTTCCAGTGGATATTTTTTCCTGCTTTGTCAAAGATAAGTTGGCCATATGTTTGTGGTCCATTTCTGAGTTTTCTATTCAGTTCTATTGATCTATGTGTCTGTTTTTGTGCCAGTACCATACTGTCTTGATGATTACAGCTTTGTAATATGTCTTGAAGTCCAGAATTGTGATGCCTCCAGCTTTGGTTTTCATTTTCCAACATTATTTGGCTATTCAGGATTTTTAGATTGTTTGTTCTAGCTCTGTGAAGAATTCTGGTGTTACTCTGATAGGGATTGCACTGAATATGTAGATTACTTTGGTAGTAACAACATTTTAACAACATTTTTTTTCCAATCCATGAGCAAGGAATGTTTTTCCATTCCTTTGCATCTTCTCCAATTTATTTCATAAGCTTTCTATAGTTTTCAGTGTTTAGATTTTTCGCCTCTTTGGTTAGATTTATTCTTACGTACTTTATGGGTTTTCATACAATTGTAAATGGGATCGATTCCTTGATTTCTCTTTCTGCTGCTTCATTATTGATGTATAGAAATACAACCAATTTCTTATCATTGATTTTGTACTCTGCAACATTGCTTAATTCATGTAACAGTTCTAGAAGTGTTTTGGAGGAGTCTGTTGAGTTTTCCATGTAGAGCATCATGTCTCCTGCAAATAGTGAAAGCTTGACTTCCCCCTTGCCAATTTGGATGACTTTTATTTCTTTTTGTTGTCTGATTGCTGAGGCTAGGACTTCCAACACTATGTTGAATAACAGTTGGATATCCCTGGCATGTTCCTGACCTCAGGGGGAAAGCTCTCAGTGTGGTTTTGATTTGTATTTCCCTGATGAGGAGGGATGCTGAGCATCGTTTCATGTGTCTGGATGGCCATCTGGATGTCCTCTTTGGAGAAGTGTCTGTTCATATCTTCTGCCTGTTGACTCTTCTTTAAATGTTTGGTAGAATTCCCCTGGAAAACCATCCGGCCCTGGACTCTTGTTTCTGGGGAGATTTTTATTTATTTATTTTTTTAATGTTTTATTTATTTCTAGGAGAGAGAGAGAGAGAGAAAGAGAGAGAGAGAGAGAGCGTGAGCAGGGGAGGGTCAGAGAGAGAGGGAGACAGACTGAAACAGGCTCCAGGCTCTGAGCTGGCAGTCAGCACAGAGCCCGACGCGGGGCTCGAACCCACGAACCGCGAGATCATGACCTAAGTGAAAGTCGGACGCTTAACCGACTAAGCCACCCAGGCGCCCCTCTGGGGAGATTTTTGATTACTGATTCAATTTCCTTACTGGTTATGAATCTGTTCAAATTTTCTATTACTTCCTGTTTCAATTTTGATACTTTGTATGTTTCTAGGAATTTGTACATTTCTTCCAGATTGTCCAATTCATTGGCATATCATTGCTCATATTGTTATTGTTTGTATTTCTGCAGTGTTGGTTGTGAACTCTCCTCTTTCATTTGTGATTTTATTTGGGTCTTTTCCTTTTCCTTTTTGATCAGTCTGGCTAGGGGGTTATCAATTTTATTAATTATTTCAAAGAACAAGTTCCTGGTTTCATTGATCTGTTCTACTGTTTTTTGATTTCTGTATCACTGATGTCTTCTCTAATCTTTATCATTTGCCTTCTTCTGCTGGTTTTGAGCTTTATTTGCTGTTCTTTTTCCAGATCTTTTAGGTATAAAGTTAGGTTGTGTGTTCGAGATCTTACTTCCTTCTTTAGGAAGGCCTGGATTGCTATATACTTCCCTCTTCTGACTGCCTTTGCAGCATCAGAGGCTTCGGGGTATGGTGTTTTCATTTTTATTGGCTTCCACATACTTTTAAATTTCCTCTCTAACTTCTTGGTTTACCAAGAATATTCATTCTTTAGTAGGATGTTCTTTAATATCCACGCAGTCCTGGTCTTTCCAAATTTTTTCTTGTGGTTAATCTTGAGTATCATGCTCTTGTGGTCTGAAAATATGCAAGGTATGATCTTGACCTTTTTATACTTGTTGAGGGCTGATTTGTGACCAGTGTGTGAAATGTTCTGGAGAATATTCTATGTGCACTGGGGAAGAATGCATAGTCTGCTGATTTAGGAAGAAATGTTCTGAATATATCTGTTAAGTCCATCTGGTTCAGTGTGTCATTCAAAGTCAGTGTTTCCTTGTTGATTTTCTGCTTAGATGGTCTGTCCTTTGCTGTAAGGGGGATGTTGAAGTCCCCTAGTATGATGATGACATTATTATTAATGAGTTTCTTTATGTTTGTGATTAGTTGATTTACATATTTGTGTGCTCTACCTTGGGGGCATAAATATTTATAATTGTTAGAACTTCTTGGTGGATAGATAGATGCCTTAATTATGATATAATTCCCTTCTTCATCTCTTGCTACAGTCTTTGTTTGAAAACCTAGCTAGTCTGAGATAACATATGGTTACTCCAATTTTCTTTTGATGACCACTAGCATAATAGATGTTCCTCTGTCCCCTTACTTTCAATATTCAGGTGTCTTTAGGTCTAAAGTGAGTCTCTTATAAGCAGTATATAGATGGGTCCTGTTTTCTTATACATTCTGATACCTTATCTCTTTAGATTGAAGCATTTAGTCCATGTACGTTTAGAGTCAGTACTGAAAGATATGAATTTAGTAAGATAGGCCCTTATCTTGATCAGACTCCTCTGTTTTGGGCTAGAAGCATATATGCAAATGTCTATTGAAGTACCTTGTTGAATCTTAGTTCTCCACTCTATTTAAGAAATACTAGCCTGTTGGGGCGCCTAGGTGGCTTAGTCGGTTAAGCGTCCGACTTTCGCTTAGGTCATGATCTCGCGGTTCGTGGGTTCGAGCCCCGCATCGGGCTCTGTGCTGACTGCCAGCTCAGAGCCTGGAGCCTGTTTCAGTCTGTGACTCCCTCTCTCTCTGACACTCCCCTGCTCACGCTGTCTCTCTCTCTCCTAGAAATAAATAAGAAACATTAAAAAAATAAAAAAAAAAGAAATACTCACCTGTCAATCAAAACATGAGGATGACTCCTGACTCCCTCTGTACCTTCTCTCCTTAAGTGCTCTCATCCAATCAGACTACTTTTACCAATCATGTCTTTCATTCCATGAGATTCTTTCATCTCTACTGCCACCACATTTGTCTTGAATACAGTCATCTCTCTGTGGCAACAGCTCACTGTAGCCACCTGTATTAGTCAGCCAGAGTGATACTTCTAAAAATGAATATCTAATCTCAGTTAGTCCCCAGTTTATAGCACATTAGAAAGTTCCCACAAGTTAGAATAATTGTAGATTATTTAGCAGTGTTTATTTGGTCCTTTGTTTCTTGCTTCACTCTCCAGTCCCACTTTAATCCTGCTTCCTGAAGTCAATTAAGTGTCGAATCTCAGCTCAGGTCATGATCTCATGGTTTGTGTGTTTGAGCCCCACATGGGTCTCTGTGCTGACAGTGTGGAGTGTGCTTGCAATTCTCTCTCCCTCCCTCTCTTTGCTCCTCCCCACCAGCACTCCCTTTTTCTCAAAAATAAATAAATAAACTTAAAAATTAATAATAACAAAATGCATTTTTCCTCCTGCCTTATTCACCTGGAAACCTACTCACTTTTTTACTTCTCAGATTAATGTTAATTTTTTCATAGAGCTACACTGATACTAATGCACATTCCCCAATATATGCTTCTATAGATTTAAAAAAAAATTTCCTATCAAAGTACTGAGCATATTTCGTTATAATTACTTGCTTAATTTGTCTGACTAGACATCAGCAGGCAGGGTGGCACTAAGACCTAGGAAAGCAATCCCTTCACAAAACTGACAAGACCATTAACTAAATTTGTCAATACCACCTTTTTCAAGATGCTGGACTTTAACCAAAGAGTTGCAAAAATCTAAAAGAATGTCTTCAAGGAACTAGATGAATCTCATAAAAAACAGTGATATTGACGGAGTTTGGATTTGCTTTTTCCCATCCTTCTCAGCTTCACAGTAATCTTGAAAACCAACAGTCTCGCAACTATAGTAGCTGTGGAAAATAGAATTTGGAAGTCCTCCAAAGAAAACTCTCAGAACTGTCTGGCATTTTTCTGGAAATTCCTGCCTGAAGGGCTTGTCTTTATTTGATGTGCAATCTTCAAACAGAGCTTGCTCAGTGCAAACAGATATTCTCCAGGGACATATGTCAAAAGCCATTGACCCCAGTTGCTGAACATCGTTACCGCCGGAGGTGGCAGTAACAGTTGGGGCAAAGGAAGGATTGACAGAAAGTTATGAGTGACATTTGGAGGATAAAGGAGCTTTGAAAAGGTCAAACATATTGCTAGAAATGTAGAATGCTATACACGTTGGCAGGGTTGAGAAGACAGCCGAAAGACCTGAAAAGATCCTAAATTCTTCCATCTGACTGAACTTGAGTGTGTGAAAGCAGAGATTAAGGGCAAATATTTTAGATCGGATGTTTTAAATATTTTCAAAGGACTAAAGCAAACATATTTAAAGAAATAATAGAATGTATGAGAATGATGATTAGCTGGTTTCTCCTTAGAAAACATGTAGGCCAGGGGCTCCTGGATGGCTCAGTCAGTTAAGGGTCCGACTTTAGCTCAGGTCATGATCTTACATTTTGTGGGTTCTAGCACTGCATCAGGCTCTGTGCTGACAGCTCAGATCCGGAAGCCTGCTTTTGATTCTGTGTCTCCCTCTCTCTCTGCCCCTCCCTGGTTCATGCTATCTCTCAGTCTCTCTCTGTCTCTCTCTCAAAAATGAATAACCTTAAATTTTTTTTAAAAAAGAAAAGAAAACATATAGTCCAGAAAAACAGTGAGTGACATACTCAAATTCCAAAATGCTAAAAGAAATCAACTAAGAATTCTATATTCATAAAAAATATATTTAAAAAATAAAGGAGAGAAGGAAGACATTACAAGATAAATAGAAACTAAGAGAATTAGTTACTATCAGACTTGACATACAAGAATGCTGAAGATAGTCCTTCAGGCTAAAATGAAATCCACTAGAAAGTAACTTGAATTCACATGAAAAAATTAAGACCATTGGTAAAGGTAACTATATATAGATAAATATAAAAGGCAGCGTATAAACATATCTTTACGACAATATTTATTTATATATTATGATAAATTTTCTTTTATCTTATTTAAAAGACAGTTGTAAAAAACAATAATATAAGTTTGTATGTATGTATAATTTGTATATTTGTACAGATGTTTAATGCATAGAGATATCACTTGTATGATAGCAATAGTACAAAGGGAGAAGAGAGGACAGAGCTATGTAAGAGCAAAGTTTTTGGATACTATTGAAAATAAGTTTTGTTAACTGGAACTGGAATGTTACAACTTAGGCTGTTACTAATAATCTCCAAGGCAACCACTAAGAAAATAACTTGAAAAATATACAGTAAAGTGAATCAAAATAATTAAATTTCACACTAGAAAATATTTATTTAACACAAAAGAAGATAGTAATGGAGCAATACCATATGATCTGAGACATATAGAAAACAAATAGCAAAATAACAGACTTAGACCCTAACAAACCAGTTATTACATTAAATGTAAGTGGATTAATTAATAGTACTATACTGTATATTTGCAAGTTGCTAAGAGAGTGAATCTTAAATCTTCTCATCACAAGAAAGTAGTAATTGTGTGGTGGTGATAAATATTAACTAGACATATAGTTGTGATCATTTTGCAATATTAATAAATATCAAATCATGATATATTCCTGACGCTAATATAATACTGTATGTCAATTATGTTTCAATAAAAACATCAAATCAGTGATAAAAATTGGAGATTTCATTGCCTCAATTTCTGCAATAAATAAAGCTAAACAGAATAACAAGCAGACAATTGAAGATTTAAACAACACTATATGCCAGTTAGACTTAACAAACATCCATAGAACATTTCATTTAATGACAAGAATTCTTTTCAAGGGGACATATTCTCCATATTGACCTTATGTTAGGTCAAAACACATTAAGGCAAGCCTTAAATGATTTAAAATGACTAGAATCACATAAAGTATGTTCTCTGACCATAATGGAATGAAATTAGGAATTAATAACAGAAGGAAATTTGGAAAATTCAGAAATATATATAAACTAAAGAGCACACTCCTAAATAATAATGGGTCAAAGAAGAAATCCCATGATGAATTAGAAAATACTATGATATGTACAAAAATAAACGTATAACATGCCAAAAAAAAAACCAACCTTATAAGATGCAGTAAAAGAATTTCCTAGAGGAAAATGTATTAGCAAAAATGCCTATAATTTTAAAAAGGAAATCCAATCAATAGCCCAGACTTCTAGCTTAAAAAACTAGAAATAAAAGAGCAAACTAAACCTAAAATAAGAAGAAGCAAGGGAATATTAAAATTTGAGAGAAACATAGAGAGTAGAAAAGCAATATAGAAAATCAATAATACCACAGATTTTATTGCTTTTTTTTCATTTTTTGGATTTTGGATTTTGGTTTTGGGGTTTTGGTTTTTTTGGTTTGTTTTTTTTTTTGTTTGTTTTTGTAATTAGGAAAATGCTAGAATGACCAAGAGAAAAGAAAAAAGACTAAATTACTAATGGTCTGGCCTACTTGCTAGACTGCACATTTCTTTCTTCCTTTCTTTCTTTCTTTCTTTCTTTTTTTTTTTTTGATGTTTTTTATTTATGTTTGAGAGTCAGAGAGAGACAACGCGAGCAGGGGAGGGTCAGAGAGAGAGGGAGACACAGAATCTGAAGCAGGCTCCAGGCTATGAGCTAGCTGTAAGCACAGAGCCTGATGCAGGGCTCAAACCCACGGACCATGAGATCATGACCTGAGCCGAAGTCGGATGCTTAACCAACTGAGCCACCCAGGCGCCCCAAGACTGCACATTTCTTAAAAGCACAGATATCATGGTTGTTTTTTCCAGCTCTGTGTCTCTATTACCTATTTCAGTGTTTGGCACAAAGTAGCTCTCTGTTAAATATTTGTTAAATAAGTGAATGAATAAATAAATGAGTGGAATAAAACTGCTTCCCAAAGTTCATATGTTATGAGCAGTCAATCTTCAAATTGCATCCATTTATGATTTCCAACCCAGGATTCTATCAGATGTATCACAAGATAAGCTTCTTCCTTTCAAGCTTTTATAACAGATGTGCATCAGATCATTTTGTTCCCTTTTTATCTGATCTTGCTACTCCACACCCACTTCTTTTAATTCTATATCACAGAAAACCTCTATGGTGTTGGACAATAGCACTTAAAATTTTTTTTTCAGGTTGCCTGATGTGGTTTTCAATTTCCTGTTAGGAGGTTGAGATAGATGCAAGCGAGGGACATACAGTTCCAGAACTTGAATCTGAAGATCAGTAGCATAGATTTCTTTTTAGCAAATCTTTCTCAACAGTTGTTGCAGATCATAATGCTTTTCTACCCAGAAGATGATTTCTCCCAATTACTTTTCTGATAAGAATTAAGAGTCTATTCAGGCATTCACTCTCTTCCATGTGGCCAAGGTGTTTCCAGGATCAGGAATACAAACATTTAACTGAGAAGATGAATCCCAATGGGTCTTAATAGGCATGGTGACATCAATTCTTTTCCAGCAATTGGATTATGAAAGACCAGTGAGGTGTGAAAGCTAACATTTGTTGTGTGCACTTTCAATCATGCACTATTATAAGTGATTTACATGTAGTAACTCATTAAACTATTGCAACTACCTTATATGATAGTTACAATTCTTTCCATTTTAAGTAGTATACATGAGGGACAACTAGAATAATTTGAATTTAATGATCCCAGATTTGACAACCTCTGATAAAGAGGAATTGGGCAGATTATCTAAACTTTCTCAGACATATTGAGTCTAGTCTAGAACTTTGAAATGACTAAAGATTCTGGAACCTGTGTAAATAACCCAAGGGGGAAGTATGCTAATAACTAGAATGTGAGGTGTCTCCAGTCAGGGAGAAGAGTGGGAAGCAGCAAGATGTGGAAAAGAAGGTTACTTTTTTTTAAAAAATGTTTTATTTATTTCTAGGAGAGAGAGAGACAGTGTGAACAGGGGAGGGTCAGAGAGAGAGGGAGTCACAGACTGAAACAGGCTCCACGCTCTGAGCTGGCAGTTAGCACAGAGCCCGATGCGGGGCTCGAACCCACGAACCGCGAGATCATGACCTAAGTGAAAGTCGGACGCTTAGCCGACTAACCCACCCAGGCGCCCCAAGAAGGTTACTTTTAAAGGATATGGTAATGATAATAACCTGAAGGCTATGAGAATTTAAGCAGATAAGACAACAGAAATGCTTATAAGTTCTAGTAAACTCTCACTGGCTGACCACTCACACTTTCCCAGCAGCATTAAGCAAAAGATCACATATTATAGAATATATATTCCTGTTCTTCACTGGTTGCCTTTATGTTTGTACGTGAGTCTTGAAACAGATACATCCATTTTTTAACCATTAGTGAAAATAATTCCAGCTAATCCACAAAAATATCAAAATAGATAGACTGCTTTTGATCCTTGAACTACTTGAAATTATCATCTCTGAATCTACCACCAGATAATGTCTAAGCCATCTTGAGTCAAATTACCTATTATGTACATCCACATGATTGTATTTTATAGATACTTTACCTCTGACTATCTTGTTTCCAGAGACACTGATTCCTACTTGTTTTAGTCAATGGACACATAGTTGTTTCTTGTAACTAAAGTCATCTTTGTCTTTCTTGGAATGTAAGTTCAGAGATACTAAAGATGAAGAGTAAATGAACACAAAACATCCTAAAGAGGAATCTCACTGTCTAAGAAGTAATAGATTGAATATTTAGACTGAATACATTTTTTTGCTTCCATTATGTTAGTATCACCCAATGCATCCCCCACATGCACAGACTCATTAAATTGTATGAACTGCACTAAATTAAAAAAAAAAAAAAAAAAGCCTAAGGATCTATTAGAGTAATTAGTAGCAGCCATACTGGGGTCATAAATCACAACTTGGAGAAAATACTAACATGAAGATGAGCATCTCAATGTTCTTATGGTTTTGTCTCTGAACACCGAGCAGAGTGTCTAGTATGGGTGATAATCCTAATAGAAATTATACAATTTTTCTGATTAGAGAATCTAGGGAAAGTGTGTTAGTTTGGCTCCTCCGAGAAGCAAATTCTAAGAGAAAATTAGACGTGTAATAGGTTTGTTAAGGAAAATGCAGTTAAGAACAAAATGGAAAGATCCAGGGAAAGATACTAGAGTCATTATATTCTACCATGTAAAGAAAAGAAGGAAGGAAAGTTGACGGGAAAAAGCTGAAGACTATAGTACAGTTCAAAACAAAAACAAAAACAGAAACAAAAACATAAGTCAAAGCTGACCAGAATTTCTCAAGGCAAAGCTGTCTATCAGAGAAATTCCACATCTCCTGTGCATAGACGTCTTTCAGTATCTCTCTAAACTCATTCATTGGCTGAGAGAGGCCTGTGAGAAGTGTGGCTTTTGTATAAATGTGATGATAGATTTCAGAGGGGGAAAGTATGATGTCACCAAATGACTACAGATGAAGATTTGAAAGGCTCATATCTGGGGTGCCTGGGTGGCTCAGTCGATTAAGCGTCGGACTTCAGCTTAGGTCATGATCTCACGATTCATGGGTTCGGGTCCTGCATTGGGCTCTGTGCTGACAGCTAGCTCAGAGCCTGGAACCTGTTTTCTGTTGGATTCTGTGTCTCCCTCTCTCTCCTACCCTTCCCTGCTCACACTGTCTCTATCTCTCTCTCAAAAATAAATAAAACATTAAAAATATTTTTTGAAAGGCTCATTTATATGATTTCCCTGAAAGGAATCAAAGCAACTATAGCAATGAGAGAGAGAGAGAGAGAGAGAGAGAGAGAGGAAAGAGCAGCAGAAAAGAGAAAATCAGAAAATGCTTTTCATAAACTGTGTATAAACATCATAAAATATCCAGGTTGGTCCTTGAAATTGGTATGCGCAGGACATGTTTCCATACTTTAAGTGTGAATGAGCTTAATAACATAGACAATTCAATAATCTTCAAAAATGATGTCAACATTCCCTCTACCTATAATTGATAGAAAATCTAGTCAAAATATCAATAAAACATTGAAGATTTGAACAAAACTATCAGTCACCTTGATCTAATTGATCATTATAGTACCATGCAGCTAACAATTTCAGAACACTCATTATTTATTTATTTAAATGTTGATTCATTTTTGAGAGAGAGACACACACACAGAGTGTGAGTGGGGGAGGGGCAGAGAGAGCAGGAGACACAGAATCTGAAGCAGGCTCCAGGCTCTAGCTGTTGGCACAGAACCCTACGCAGGGCTTGAATTCTTGAGAGGATGAGATCATGACCTGAGCTAAAGTTGGGCACTCAGTCTACTGAGAAACCCAGGCACCCCAGAACACTCATTATTTTTAAATGCACATGGCACATTCACCAAGCTATCCCAAAGGCTGGGCAAAAACAAGTCACAGTATCTTCCCTGCAACATGAAAAACCTATATTTGCAAATTTTAAAACTTTCTTCTAGATATTAGGTTGTCATAAAATAACAAAAAAATATTTTTCATTACAATTGGGGGATGATTTAAAGCAATTTTTATCTATATATGTATGTATGTATTTTTAAATTTAAAGCAATTTTTAGAGGTGAGGCCACTGAGTGGCTCGGTTGGTTAAGGGTTATGATCGCATGGTTTGTGAATTCAAACCCCATGTCAGGCTTTGTGCAGGATGTGCGGAGACTGCTTGTAATTCTCTCAGTCGTCCTCTCTCTCTGCCCCTCCCCTTCTCGCACTCTCTCTTAAAATAGATAAACTCTAAAAATTAAAAAAAATTAAAAAGCAATTTTTAGAGGCAACTTTCTAACTTTAAATCAATCATCCACAAATCGTTTTGTATAAAAAGCCAGATAGTAAACATTTTAAGTTTTGCAGGACACATAATCTTTGTCACAAAAATTCAGATTTGCCTTTCTAGCTTAAAAGCAGCTGTAGGTAATATGTAAAACAAGGGCATAAAAGTATTTCAAGAAAATTTCATTTATTAAATGAGGTATCGGATGGAATTTGGCCCATAGGCCACCGCTTGCCAATCTCTACTTTGCGCATGATTATAAAGCAATAAAATAGTTCTATAATCGATTACCTAAAGTATTACCTTAATGAGCTAAAGAAATAAAAGCAATTTGCTTCTGAGGTTTTCTCAGAAATGTGACACCGGATTGTTGTTAAACAGATTCATCCCTACCACTGCTCCATCTTTATTCGGCTGATTTTCTGCAAAATTTTGCCCTGTTTTCACATTTTACACACCTCCCTAATCTCATTTAAAGCGAGAGTTCTTTTGCCTCTTTCTTCTCCTCGGTACGGATGAGATGAATATGTAGACTTCTTACAAAATCTTGCAATTTTGGCCACTCATATACCTCCTTCATAATTCTCACTGATTTCCTTTTTAGCCTACACTGTAATCATCTCCTTCTTCTTACCGCCTTTCTTTTCAACCGTTTTCTGCATGGTCGCCATTGTATACACTCACACGGATGTTGACGACAGTACAGTTTTAATAAACTCTTGTCATATACTGTATTTGATGTAACTGGAAATAAGGCAGCAGAGGAAAAGGTCTATATCTGCAGGCAGCTTGGTGTAGAATGAAGGAAAGCATTCCTAAGCTTATTCTTTTATGGAAAAACAAAGGGCTGTCCCTAGGTGCTTTGAAGTGACAAAAAATACACTAGTCCCAGTTGTGGGCACCTTCCAAAGTTCTGAAAAGTCATTGATTTCTGCCAAACACCACAGTCTGAGACTGAGCATCTGAGCATGGAAAGGATCACCCAAAATTCTGCAGTGAGAGAGAGAGAGAGAGAGAGGAAAGGAGAGAGGGAGAGGGAGAAGAACCATTGGCTCAATTGTGATCATATGACATTCGGCACCACATACTACTCATATTGCAAGATGTCGCTTGTTTATCAAGCTAAAATTTATTAGAAATGTTTGCTCATCTTGCAGAACACTCGCAGAATAAATTACTCACAATACAAGGTTTTACTGTATTTGTAAATACGTTTGGAAAAAATAATCTAATAAGTTTGGACAGAAGACACAGACATTTATGGGACGCCTGGGGGGCTCAGTCGGTTAAGTGTCCGACCGTGTCTCAGGTCATGGTCTCATGGTTCATGGGTTTGAGCCCTGCATTGGTCTCTGTGCTGATAGCTCAGCTCAGAGCCTAGAGCTTGATTCGGATTCTGTGTCTCCCTCTCTCTCTGCCCCTCCCCTGCTAATAGTCTCTCTCTGCTCTCAAAAAATGAATAAAAATGTTTAAAAAATTTTTTTAAATGACACAGTCATTTAATTGCAGAAGACATACAGGTGACAACTAAGCACTTGAAAAGATGTTCAACATCATTAGCCATTAGGGAAATACAAGTTAAAATCACAATGAGATGTCATTGCATACCTATGAATATGGCTAATCGAAACATAAAATGCAGTGTTAATTGGAATATAAAAGGTACAGCCACCCTAAAAGAGTTGGAGAAGTTTTTAATAAGCCAACATGCAACTACCAAACCATCCATTAATTGCATCTCTGGACACTTATTCCAGAGTAATGAAAACTTAACTTCATCCAAGGATGTATATGCAAATGTTCATAGCAATGATTTTATTCATAAGAGCCCCCAAACTGACAACACACCAGATGTCTTTCAAGAAGCGAATGGTTCATCTGTGGTACATACCATGAAATACTATTTAGCAATAAAGAAGAAATAATTGATGGTTGCAACTACTTGGATCAATTCACAGAGAATTATGTTGAGTGGGGGAAAAAAAAGCCAGTCCCCAAATGTTACACACCGTATGATTTTATTCATGTAACATTCTTAGAGTGACTAAGACATAGACATTAAGAACAAGTTAGTGGTTGCCAAGGTTTATGGATGGGGCAAGGGCAGATAGAAATAAGGGAGAGGCAGGGGGGAAATGCATTTGCCTCTAAAAGGACAATAAAAAAAAAAAACCCAACCAATTATAAGGTGACGGATTTGTTCTGTATCTTAACTACATTGGTGTCAATATCCTGGTTGCGATATTATATTATAGTTTTGCAAAATGTCATTGGTATGAATTGTTAAACCTTATGACTGTGTTTGAATCTAAAATTATCTGAAAACTTTAAACAACCAATTAAAAATGTTTGACTCTTCAATTTTTAATCTGTTTATTTTTATACATATTTATTTATTCTTACTGCATTACTATATCATGTCTCATTTCTGATTTCACAGGAAAGCTTCTCAATTATTTATCCTTTAATATGATATATTTATAAATATTCTTCTCAAATCTATAAATTAAGGAAGTTCATATAATTCATAGTATATTATAGGTGTCAATCACAAATTTATGGTTAAATTTTCTTTTGAAATATATATTTTAATGTTTATTATTAAGAGAGAGAGAGAGACAGCATAAGCAGGGGCGGGGCAGAGAGAGAGGGAGGCACAGAATATGAAGCAGGCTCCAAGCTCTGAGCTGTCAGCACAGAGCCTTACATGGGGTTCAAACTCACGTACCACGAGATCATGACCTGAGCCAAAGTTGGACACTTAACTGACTGAGCCACCCAGGCGCCCCGGGGTTAAATTTTTCAAATATGTTACTTTTTGAGTAAGGTGTTTTTCCTTTTGATTTGTTAATGACGTAAATTTAGTTGATTGATTTTTGAATGAAAAACTAGCATTGTTTTCCCAGAATAAAACCAATAATGTTGTGGTATATTATTTTTTACGTATCTTGAGTTCAGTTTCCTAAAGTTATTTTTTAAAATTATTCATCTATCTTCATGAGTAAGATTGACTGGCCAGGTTTTGATTACACTGTTTTCCTGATAAGATCTTTTTTATCTTCTTTGGAAGAATTTGTAATTTCTTATTTCTTTCATATATGTTTGGTAAATTGGAACACAAAATTATCTGGGCATGGAGTTTTTGTTGGTTTTGTTTTCATGATTTATTTCTTTCCCAAAAGAATGTATTTTTTTATGGGTTCAATGTATTTAAAAGTTACAGAAGTCTGCCATATTTTAAAAATATTTTCTTGTTCTGGGGCGCCTGGGTGGCTTATTTGGTTAAGCGTCCAATTTTCACTTAGGTCATGATCTCCCGTTTCTTGGGTTCGATCCCCGCATCGGGCTCTGTACTGACTGCCAGCTCAGAGCCTGGAGCCTGTTTCAGAGTCTGTGACTCCCTCTCTCTCTGACCCTCCCCTGCTCACGCTGTCTGTCTCTCTCTCTCTCCTAGAAATAAATAAAACATTAAAAAAATTTTTTAAATATTTTCTTGTTCCAAGTTTGGAAGAGGTGTTTGTCTGAGATGTGCCCATTTTACTTAAATTGTCAAGTATGGTAGCCTTAAATTATTCATAATAAGCTATTATGATTTTTCATGTCTGCCTTGACTTCTCCTACTTTTGACAAATTCTCCATTTTCCTTTCCTAAGGTCTTGCCTCAGTAAAGACCAATCCAATTCATCAGAAATATTTCAAATTTTTAAAAATTTTACTTTATATGTAGAGAGAGCACACATGGGGGAGAGGAGCAGAAGGAATGAGAGAATAAAAGAAAGAGAGAGAGAGAATCTTAAGCAGACTCCACTCTCAGCATAGAACCCAACACAGGGCACGATCCCACAACCCTGGGATCTTGACCTGAGCAGAAATCAAGAGTTGGGTGCTCAGTGGACTGAGTCATTCATGTGCCTCAGAAATATTTTAATGCATTTATACTCCAAACTGATTGAGTAAAAAAATGATAACAGTCCCTGAAAAGGTCTTCTACTTGGAGACTTTTCTCTCAGTATGTAAGTACGTGCAAATATATCCATAGGAGGTAAGATAAGCAGTTCTGCTCAAATTCATTATGCATCTATCAAGATTCAAACACAAATAGATACATTTTAAATCATTCAGTGACTCGGGCCCTGGTGTGCCTAAAATTTCTGTATGTTACATTTGGTATTTCCACACCATTGTCTTTGAGAATATTCCCCCAAAATGTGTTCTACATGTAAGAAGCCTGGGATTAATTTCTGTCAAGTACTGAGGTATGGTTAAGCGCTATATCTCATCTTTGTTATAGTTCTTTTATGTCTTTTCCTTTCAAAAATTGTCAGATTTGTCACAGTCCAAGTGTATCGTACACATGAACTCTGTATTTTACCTTCACTATCTCAAGTCAGGGAGAAGAAAACATAACAGCTCATACTTTCCAAACCAACTCATTTCTGGTTTTTAGGAGTTATTCCACCAGAGAAAATAGGTAGAAAGTTCAAAGAGTAAATTCAAAGAGAGGAGAAGGTTGGAAAGTGTTGAGAACGGGAAATTCCCCCACTTACTCATGGTTACCTGCCCTGAGTCTTTAGAAGAGGCCATCAGAAAGCACACATACATCTGTGATTTAAAAATAAATGTTACCGATTTGCATAATTTATACTAATTTGAGACCAGACAGTAAAAACTGAAGTTTTTGATTCCTGAGAAGATTAAAAGCCATTCAGAAACCTATTTCACCCATTGAAAGAAAAAAAAGTTTCATAAAAGAAGGAGAAGAAGGAGAAGGAGAAGGAGAAGGAGAAGGAGAAAGAGAAGAAGGAGAAGGAGAAGGAGAAGGAGAAGGAGAAGGAGAAGAAGAAGAAGAAGAAGAAGAAGAAGAAGAAGAAGAAGAAGAAGAAGAAAGAAGAAGAAGAAGAAGAAGAAGAAGAAGAAGAAGGAAGAGGAGGAGGAGGAGGAGAAGAGAAAGGAAGAAGAGAGGAAGGAGAGGAGGAGAGGAAGGAGAAGAAGAAGAAGGAGAAGAAGAAGAAGAAGAAGAAGAAGAAGAAGAAGAAGAAGAAGAAGAAGAAGAAGAAGAAGAAGAAGAAAAGCACTTTGTCTCCGGAAATTGTCTTCGGTCAGAAGTTTGCGGTCCCTGCGCACATGTGCTAACTAAAAGCATTGCACTGAGCTGCTGTCTGATAAGGACTGTATATCCTGTCTTCTCTGCATCACTTTGCGTCTAGCTCACATTACTTCATTTCCTTTTGGGGACCTTGCCCCGGATTCCGGATTCTTCATATAAGGTCAAACATGATAGAGACTGTTGCACGGACTCCTGGTGTCCTGAATGGCTTCTCCCTCAGGCCCTCCTTTCTCTGAGCCTCAGTCTATGACAAAATCTGTCTTTGGTGTATTATGTATGAAATAAGACAAACAACACCTCTGAGAGTTGAAAGCTATATATACACTGTTACGTGTATTTTACAAGGAGACTGAAAAAAGGCTAGTTGTGCTAGTTTGGTTTCTTTAGTCTCCTGTGTGTGTTTCTTTGCTTTCGAGAATTCAATCCATCAGGGCTGACCACACAGGAAGCTTGCTTCCTTATTTAGGTGAATAAGGGGTAACTGAAAAACCTGACCCCAAAACCTCTCCCACACTGCATCCTGACCCTCTACACTTTGCTTTGTCCTATTTCCTGCGATGCCACATATAGAGATGTTTTTCTTTGATTTAACAAATACCGATTCGCAATATGAGCATATAATGTATTGTGTATAGTAAGATACTTTTGCAAGTGAAATGACAGGCCTTTTTTAATGTTTATTTATTTTGAGAGAGAAAGAGTGGGGGAGGGGCAGAGACAGAGGGAGAGAGATTATCCCAAGTAGGCTGCTCACTGGCAGCACAGAGCCTGATGGGGGACTCCATCCCGTAAACCATGAGATCATGACCTGAGAGTCAAATGCTCACCCAGCTGTGCCGCCCAGGCACCCTGAGGTAGCACACATTGAATAATTGCATCAGGACAAGTGTGAACCAGAACTTCAGGGCAAGCCCTATTCATTGTTCTTTCACTCTTTTCCCTAAACTTAGGTTGACTGTTTTCTCAAATCTAAAGCAGGTTTCTTACACTCAAAGAAAACAATGACTGTGGAAGCAGAGGAAGATTAGTGGCAACATATTAATTTTGTAGTGAAATTCAGGTTTTGTAAAGGACTTGAAGAGCAGGAGGTCCAGTAAATACCTAAATGGCCCACTGACGGCATATGTTCTCAGTAACTGGGGTAGTTTTTAATGCTGGTGGGGGCTGCCTATGGCCACCTACAAGTAAGTGCTGAATTCAACAGACTGCTTTAGCTGCTCCCCTAAAGACAGAGGAAAAATGATTTCAGAAAAAAGTAACACAGGTTTTGTCAATGTCATAATGTTTACAGATAATTTTTCTTCCTTTTTAAGTTTATTTATTTATTTATTTATTTTTGAGTGGAAGAGAGAGAGAGAGAGAGAGAGAGAGAGAATGTGCATAGGAGGGACAGAGGGAAAGGGAGAGAGAAAATCTTAAGCAGGGTCCACGCTGTCAGTGCAGATTCAGATGTGGGGCTCCAGCTCACGAACCATGAGATCATGACCAGAGCTGAAATCTAGAGTTGGATGCTTAATCAACTGAGCCAGTTATCATTATTATTTTATTATTATTGTTTTCTTAAAATAAGATCTCTGGTTATCATTTTTTCTGTGTCTAATGGCCTATTTATAATCTATTACATACATATAACATTTATAATAGATGTCACATATATATGCATGTGTTTATAAATATATACATATAATATCCATTCACTTGATTACAGCGGAAGAAGCAAGGAACTCTGAGCACAGGGACAAGCATCTTCGTGTTATGCGCTCTCTCCGCTCTCTGAGGTGGAAGTAAGAGACGGGTACTTTCTCTCTCTGTATATTACATCCTATCAGCAAGAATGCTGTGACTTCCCAGTTTTTATCTCTTACATCAAATGAAAAACTTTTCCTTTTTGTGACTTCTATCAAACTGATTCCTTTAAAATAAAAAAAGGAGGGTGGCCTGGGTGTCTCAGTTGGTTAAACGTCCAACTTTGGCTCAGGTCATGATCTCACAGTTTGTGGATTCGAGCCCCACATCAGTCTCTATGCTGACAGCTCAGAGCCTGGAAACTGCTTCGGATTCTATGTCTCCCTCTCTCTGCCCCTCCTCCGCTCATGCTCTGTCTCTCTCTGTCTCAAAAATAAATAAAAAACATTAAATTTTTTTTAAAAAACCAAAAAATAACCCCAAACTGATTCTTTCATACACCAATGTCTAATATATCCCAAATAACATATGAGAACACTAATTTTTTTAGTTTATAGTTTTTTTCCTCACAAAACCTTATAAGTTGGATGTTAATATTTTAAATCTACCAGATAACAAAGCCAAAGCTCAGTGGAGTTGTGTACGTTCCCAAACCACCACAGTTAACAAATCTTGAGCTGATATTCACATACATTGTCATGTGTCTTCCCAATAAATATTTTGAACTCTTTCTATGTTCTAGGTGCTGTTATATACTAGAGATTTATTGTTGAATAAGTCAGCCATACCCCTGCTCTTAAAGATACTATTTTCTAGAAAGGGAAATAAATAATAATAATAATGATCATTTTCAAAACTATATATGTGTATTATTTATGTATTCATTCATATAAATGTATTCATTATACAGGTAATGAACTACAAAATTTCAGACGAGAATGTATTTTATACTGTTTTTCTTTTTTTTAATGTTTTAGTTATATTTGAGAGAGAAAGAGCGTGAGCGGGGAAGGGCCAGAGAAAGAGGGAAATCCCAAGCAGGCTCCAGGTTCTGAGCTGTCAGCACAGAGCCTGATGTAGGGCTCTAACTCAGGAACTGTGAGATTGTGACCAGAGCCGAAGTCTGATGTTTAACCGACTGAGCCATCCAGGCACCCCTGAGAATATAAAAGAAAAGAGTGAGGTAATAAATTGTGGCCAATGGAAGCTCATTTCTACAGGGGGTCGGGGAAGGTCTTGTTGAGAAGATGACATGTGATGGAATATCAATAAGAAAGTGTTCGCCATGGAAAATGTGAGAGAGCAAGAGCAAGAACAAGAACACACTCCATAAAATTAAAATATGTTTAGTGTTTCTCAAGGAACAGAAAGAAGGTCAGCATAACTGACCTATAGGGAGTAGGAGGGAAAATTGTGGGAGATGATTATTGGCATGTAAAATTTGTACTTTTTTTTTCCTATAATGCTAACCAGCTTAACTTTTCTGGAATAGTCAAATTTCAAAAATAGTTGGTGTTCCACTAAGAAAATTGATTTTCACACTGACATGGGAGTCATCACATAAGTGTTGACTTGAGGGGATGTTGACTTAAATGACTTCAACTGTTGACTTGAATGAGGGGGAAAAGCACATTGGTAAGTGATAAAACTGGACCATGATTCCTATAGTTGTCCAATAAACTGTTGGAAACTGCTTTGTATGTGGGAATCACACATTGCAAGGATGATTAGTGTGTGTAAGACTATTTTCTTTCTCCCCCCAGTATGCCCCCACAGACTTGGAAGCGTTCAAATACTGTCGCAGATTTATAACTGTCATATCCTGTTACTGGACCCCCAAGACCAGGTTCTTGAGTAAGAATGTCATAGAAATTCACACTGAACTTGAGAGAAAGAAAAGAGTAGGGGTTTATTAGAGGTAGCTTGTATACAAGGGATCCAACAAGAAAGAGGAATGCCACTCCCCAAAAGGGTAGTGTGCAAGGCTTATAGAGGTGCTCTTCCAACGGGTAAGGAACTGGGAGTGGGGAAGTCCTATTATCCCTATCATGTGGTCTTTGCTTTTTGGTGGACATGAGAAAATCACAGGATGACTTTCTCCATGGTCGACACTCTTTTAGGGCTCTTGAAAAATAGAAATATTTGTGCAAGTGGGATTTTAAATAGTTATTTCTATTTTTTTCTAACTTATTCTAACAGCTCCCTAACAGCTGTTGTCTCTCATTTTTTTTGTTTTCCCAGAAGGAAGTATTTTTCTCTAAGAGTATGGAAACTTTTAACTCTTGGCTTAGACCAGTGGTTTTACAGGAATTACGTTTCTCTTGCTTTTATCTTTACTGTCTCGAACCATACATTCTTCACAATACAGTGTGCATAATCAGTGTAGAGCTGTGGACATTAACCCAGATCTTCCAACTTTATGAGAATAAACAAAAGATCTAAGTTGCTTTAACCCAAAGAAATTAGTGAAAGCATCAGATGTTTCCCTTAAGTATCCAACTTGACTCCTCCATCACTCATCTGTAATATTCAAGTGTGCCCTTGCTGTCCAGTGGCATTCTACAATCCCCCCCCCACCTCCCTGAGTCACACTCGAACTTTTACATTTTTTTAAATGTTGATTTTATTTTTTGAGAGAAAGAGAGCTCAAGTGAGCCTGTTAGGGGCTTGAGCTCACAAACCGAGAGATCATGACCTGAGCTGGTGTTGGACACTCAGTTGACTGAGCCACTCAAGCACCCTTGGAACTTTTATGGTTTTTATATATATTCTTTGTTCATATTTATTTATTCATGCACTCAACAGGTATGTACTATATGTACTAAGTACTTACTAGGTTCCAGTTACTAAGTGAGGTGTTAGAGCCACAGAAGGGATAAGTCAGAAAAAGTTATTGCCTCCAAGCAGCTTAGGCTAGTAAGGAAAGTAGATGATAAACAGCGATATAATGACAGATATCATCAAGTGACAGAAAGAAAGATAAAGATAAAAGGTGGCCTAGAGCATGATGTTTTATTTCACTTATAGAAAATTAGTAAAGACCTTTCTGGGCAGACCACAGTTGAATAATAAATGCAATGAGTTAAAGGAAGAGAGAGGCATGCAAGCAGATGAAAGAATAACCTTTTAGAGAAAATGTAAAGATTCTGTAGCGGGACTGTGCTTGACATTTTTGTGGTATAACAGAGGTTACAGTTGGAACGGACAGGGACTAATAGGAGAAACGGCAGGAGAGGGAGCCAGGGACTAGATCATAGATCTTCTCAACTATAAGCAGGTCTTTGGATTTTATGGCAATTTTGATAAGAAGACTTTGTGGGTAGGAGTGGGGAAGGGATGGACATCTCAACACAGTGGTGTAACTTAATTTTAAAGCAACGTTCCTTGCTGTTATGTGGAAAAATACTAGGAAATTGACTGAGAGTGGAAGCAAAGAGAATACTTAAGACCAACACGTACTTCTTGATGTGTTAGGTTAACAAATGTATAAGATGACCAGACTAAGCTACCATAGATGATAATTTCCAATCCATCTAAGCATAATACTTTGATGAAGCCTTTATTTTGAAACTAGATTGTTTTTAAAGGAGTGATACTAATGACAAAGATTGTAGCAGTGAGATTGGTAACAAGAGTGATATTTTGATTGCTCCTTAACTCACCACACACAGTCATTCTGTTTTCATTTTGTGTTGATCTTAACAGCCTAGGTGGTATGAGATACCATGCAATATATTTTTTATAATAATCATTTTATGATAATCATAATCAAGGAACCTGGGTGTCTCAGTCGGTTTAAGCCTCTCACTCTTGATTTCAGCTCAGGTCATGATCTCATGGTCCATGGGGTCGAGTCCCATGTTGGGTTCCATGCTGACAGCACAGAGCCTGCTTGAGATTCTCTCTCTTTCCCTCTCTCTCTGCTCCTCCCTCACTCCTGCTTTCTCTCTCCTTCTCAAAAATAAAATACATAAAATTTATGATAATCATACTCCAGATGTCTGACACCTCAGAAATGTATGAAAATAATGTAAAAGAGGGGAAAGTTAGAGGAGAAGATATTAGGGAAAGAAGGGCAATCTAAATGATAGTAAAATATGGCAAAAAATTAACGGGAGATACATGAAACAGATAATTTAAGATAAACAATTTTAGAACATAGGAAGTTTCAGACCACAAGGTTTCTATTTCTTGAATTAAAGCAACTGTGTAGTAAGTGATAACACAAAAGAACTAGTCCCCAGGGAAGAAGTGAATGATACCCTTCTTACAGACAATTTATAGCTTCCTAAGTAAAATTCTTCCAGAGTGGAGAGAGATCCATGAAGACAGAGATCTTAAAATTCTTTCTTAACAATGAATCCTCTAGCCCCAGACAGTGCCAAGGTCAGAGTGCATGCTCAATAAATTTTAGTTGTTCATTAAATAAATGAATGAGATTCCAAGGGAAATATTACTCTCCAAATCATGTCCACCTCAAAGATAAGAATCTTTAACTCTTCATTCTTTACTTAAATACCTCATCTCCTAAACTATTTGTGCTTTTTTCAATTTAAAGAAGGACATCTCAGATTCTAGAACAATCCCGCTTGTCTCTTCATGCTACGCCTACAGTTGTGAGAAAGCACATTTCAGACAGCAGGGAAAACCCGCAGCTCACCAGCACAACAGTGTAAATTGTCTGGGCCACTGGAGCACAAATTAAAGAGAACTGATGTAGTTGAGCGGTTAGGAGGCAAGAGGAAGGGGGCGGAGCCAATGTAACAATATAAATGCGACATATCTCACAGATTCAGGGACAGAACAAGAGCTCCAGCAGGGACTTTTGTTGTTGATTGACTTGACCTGGGATTACCCAGGGAGTCTTGACTAGAACGAAGATGAATCCTGAAGATTGCTCTGTAACAGGGAACAGCCCCTTGCATCTGGAAAGAGGACAACAAAGTAAGTCAGACCTTATTTATTATATACTAGTGACAAAACTCCCTTTCTGTCTCTCACACACACATCTATCTATCTATCTATCTATCTATCTATCTATCTATCTATCTATCTATTTATCTATCTGTCTGTCTGTCTGTCTGTCTGTCTGTCTGTCTGTCTATCTATCTATCTATCTATCTATCTATCTATCTATCTATCTATCTACCTACCTACCTACCTACCTACCTACCTTCCTACCTATCTATGTATCTACATCTATCATCTATCTATCTTATATATAACAATACTTTAAAAAATGAGCCTTTGTCTTCAGAAAAACTTGGTTACATTTTGCTTCAGTCCAGGTAAAACAGAATATAGGAACAAGTCATTATTTCTCCATCTTTCTCTATCTACCTGAAACATGAGCGGAAACCACAAAGGTGGATTTCAGAAGACCTTTGAAGATCTATTTCTTTGTTTCAATTCATGTCACATCAATTCTTCACATTTAACTGGAAAATTCCCAGCACTGACCCAGTGCATTTCCCATCCTTTTTCCATATCCATCTCTACACACTTCAGGAAGCACTGACTCTCTACAAAACTTTTGTCTTCCATATAAACAGTTACATTTTTTATTGTCTTCACCTGTGTCCGTGTAGGCTTTCTGTTCTCATGACAGCATCCTCTAGTTGCCGAGAAGGAAGGTTTCCAACCTTTGAAGGAATAGCCTTACGCATATCTGAACCAGTGGTTCAGATTTATCAGGTTCAGTGGTAGTTTCTTAGGAGAACGTCATGCAAAATTCATAGAAAGGCAATCTTCTGCTTCTGTACCCTTCATTGAACTCTTCCTCCATTTCATCATTCTGTTTCACCCTTCCAACCACTGGCTTCAGATTCGACATGAGTCACACACAGTTCTTCCTTTCTTTGTTTTTCATCTAAATACATCAAAATATGATTATCTTAGCTGTTTACTTTTCCCCTCTTCTCTTTGCCTGTTCTGTCCACAGATTTATTCTATTTCCTGTTACCAGAATGCACCCATGTTTTTTTTTTCCTATAATGTGTTTCTATGAGGCTTTTTTGATTGTTTAAAAGTTATCCTTCTTCCTCTCCAATTAACGAGGTGCCCCAAAACTTACTTTTAAGCAAGATTATCTGAAAGTAAAGGGGAATGTTCTGAACAGCAGAGTTGAACAGTCTGGAGAAAGGGATTGTTTTCTGAGCCTGTTTCTACTAGACTGGTTTATGTTAGGAATAGACCAATCACTTCTGATAAACCAATATTTCACCAAGAACACAAAATCCAGCAGGCACAACAAGTGCAAGCCACAAAGATTCCTGGTAGCTAGGTAACCATAATTTTATGGCCCAGATGAGCTATTGTAAAGAAATAATGTATATAATAATAAAGTTACTCAATCAGTAGAGAGCATAGTTGAACAAGGAAAGACCTAATTCAGGAATCCTCAGGTGTTTCTAAGTTCTCCAATTTTCTGTTGAATGTTAGTTTACGCTGCCCTTCATAAATAAAGCTGCAGTTGTGCTTTATTACTATGAGCAAGCATTGGGCATCACCTTTGGGTGAGTCGGTATGTTATTATGGATTTATTTTCAATTTCTTCATTAGTGAACAAGGCCCCTATTCAGAGAGGAAGTATTCTGTAGGGAGAGTGTTTTGTCACCTAGGTGATAAATCAAACTGTGAGTAACAAAAGCTCTCACAAATGGAGAAACGTACAGTCTGAGAATCATCGCCATAGTTTGCTCACTGGATAAGCCAATAGACCGAGCCAGGCTCTGAGTCTGGGAGCTAGATGGATGAGTTAGTGTTTGCCGAGGAACCAGAACTCTTGCTGCATTGAATTTAAACAGCATGATTGGCTCTTACACGGGGAGAAGTGAAACTAGACAGACAGTTCTGAACTTGCTACCCTACCTACCAAGGGCTGCTTCCGGTGATAGCTGTATGCTGGTGAAAAAAAAAAAAAGGGAAGATTTGCTTTGAAAAGCTGAGAGAAATAGAGCTAGACAGGAGTGAAGTAAAGTCTCCTCTTGCAAAACTCCAATACAGACCTATGCTGGGAAAGAACAATCCCCAGAAGCAAGAGCTGACGTTGATAACCAGGAAACAATGAAAGAAAGCACATCTCTTTGCTCAGTTTCACTTCAGAGACATGTTTTTAGGAAAAGAAATACAAGAATTTCAAGATATGCTCTTTTAGTATCCTTTTAATTATACACATTGAAAAACAAGGTATGTTTGCATTAGACACTATTTTGCATGGTAAGTTCTAGTATCATTCAAGTGGCCATTTTACATTTCAGTTTTTGAGAATGCAATAGGGAACTATATATTTCTAAGGAGGCTAAATTTTAAAAATCCTGAGAGGTCATCCTAGCAAAAATCAAATTCAATCTCTGGTCACAACATCTTCTCTCCTTCTCAATAACATATTTATAATCTAAGACAGATAATCTTCTAAATTTTTTAACTAAAAATCATTCACATCATACTCAGATTCCAAAAAAACATTTCTTACTGGTGAAATCAAATCAAATTTTTTACTTTGTTTCAGCATTATACAGAAGGTACATGAAAAAAATAAACTTCCACCTAATATTTGCTGTATAATATTGTTATGTTTCCTTTACTAACTTCTCTTGAAAAATTCAAGTATCTTGCTCTTCACCTAAATATCATTTTTAATTGAGGTGTAATTTACATACAGTGGGTACACAAGTCATATGTATGCAATTTAATGGGTTATGTAACAACTCCACTCAACATTTGAAATTTTCTATCACCCTTGAATGTTCCTCTGTGTTTATTTCCAATAAAATTACTTTTCCTGCACACATAAAAGCAATTACTTTCTTGATTTCTGTTACCAGAGTTTAATTCGACTGTTCTTTTGAGTATAGGTAACACATAATAGGACATTATTTTCAGGTGTGTAACGTAATAATTCATAAACATCCCTCTATGTTATTCTATGCTCACGGTAGTGTAGGACCCTCTGTCAGCACACCATGCTGTTACTGTACCACTGATATATTTTTTATGCTGTGCCTTTCATTCTTGTGACTTATCCATTCCTTTACTGGAAGCCTGTATCTCCCTCTCCTTCACTCATTTTGCCCAGACCCCCATTCTCCTCCTCTCTGGCAGTCTTCATTTTGTTCTCTGTATTTATACACATTCTACTTTCTGTTGGTTCCTTCATTTGTTTTGTTTTTTAGATTCCACATATAAGTGAAATCATATGGTATTTGTCTTTCTCAGTCTGACTTATTTCACCTATAGTTCAGCTATCGTTGAATGTCATCTAGAGTATATAGCCTTGAATGTCATATAAATGGAAATCTATAGTATATAGTTGTAGCTGCATTTTTTCACTCAACATTTTTTGAGATTCATGCATTTTGTTGCATTGATCAGGTTTTTTTAAATTGCTGAGTAGAATTCATATATATCATAGCTTGTTTATCCATATTCCTATGGTGGATATGTGGATTCTTTCTAAGCTCTGGCTCTTAAGAATAAAGCTACTGTGAGCATTCTTGTTCTGTACAAGTCAAGTTCTAATCAGAGGGTAGGGATGTATTTCACTGTGTGAAAAACAGTTTTCCAAATTATTTTTTCATTTTACTCCCCAATCACTAATATATGAAAATTTCCATTGCCTCACATCTGTACAGATTTCACCAAAAAGTACCATCAGGGGCACCTGGGAGGCTTAGCCAATTAAGCATCCAACTTCGGCTTAGGTCATGATCTCATGGTTTGTGAGTTCGAGCCCCATGTCGGGCTCTGTACTGACAGCTCGGAGCCTGAAGTCTGCTTCGGATTCTATGTCTCTCTCTCTCTCTGCCCTTCCCCCACTCATGCTGTCTCTCTCTATCTCATAAATAAATAAACTTAAGTTTTTTTAAAAAAAAGTACCATCAGTCTTTTAAAAAAAATCAGTCATGCTAATTGTAGATATTTGTATATCAATCCAATATTTTTTATTCATTATCCACCTTTATTGCATTTATGCCATCTTTCTTAAACAGTAATTACAGAAAGCTTAAGGGATAGTGCTCAGGATGTCCTTTTTATATGTCTCCAGGGTAATCAGATATTTAATAAATGTTCTTGTGATTCAAACAATAAAATTATCGTATACTTGGAATTTTTGTAGCTACTAAGGGCACATATTAGGGAGATATTTTATGATCTCATTATTATTTCCAGATTGTTTCATTTCTAGCCAAAAAGAAACTGTCCAAAGTTGCTCAAAATTGAAGGGGAAATTAACTTACAAATTTCATGTAAGAAGTTAAGAAGACATTAAAATGTAAATGCTTCAGGAGAATATCAAATGTCCCTCTCTTACTGCGACAGTTGACCTGAATTGATCATGAACTTTCTCTCTGCAGATACTACCGCCAGCCCTCAGTTTGTAACACAGCACGAAGGATCCCTTCAAGTTCCTATCCCATGTGCTGTAGTGAATGTGGTCCTCATCACCTTTTTAATCATTACTCTCATCGCCTTATCAGGTGGGTCTGAACTTCATGAATTCATTCTGCTGTCGCCATTCTCATCTAGCTGAAATCAAGAGGGATTTACTTGGGCTAATTCATCTGAAATTCTGATTACTTTAGAATCATCCCATTTCTTATACATGGCTGATTTCTTTGAAAGTACCAAATATAATCCTATATTCCTTAGATAATCAATGCAACACTTCCTAAGTTGCCTAGAACTTCTTTTGAAGTACTAAAGATGTCTATGATTTAAAAATTATTGTGGGAGAAAATTACACTTGAGTAGATTTTTAAATCTGAAATGAAAGGGACTGATTTAGATTCTAACTAAACAAAGATTTAACTAGGGAAAAATGTGAGCTTAGCATTCATTGTTGATAGAAAAAATAATATGTAAGTCATAGAAGTGACCAGTCTTTGTCTTTTATTTCAAAGTCCACAGAATGGTGGTTGTGCATAATTTAAAAAATATATCTAGAATCTCCCAAAGAATCCATTGTGATATGGTATTCAAAACATAGCAATACCAAGATATGCTTTTGTCTTTTACAAACACGAAATTTTATAATTTTATGAAATATCCCAGCCATTATCCCAGCCATAGTTCTTTCTGTATTCTGAATTATTTCTCTGAAAACTATTCTCCCCTTCATCTCCCAATATAGTGTTCCATCGATTTATAATCGCTTTACCCTTTCCAGTCCAAAGACTACTTGCAAGAATTTTCTATTTTCCTACTGCCTTGTGAGATTATGGCCCAAGGGACACCCTCTTATTTCTTATACTCTGACGATGATGATTAGGCACAACAGGAAGTTAGGTTAAGTGAGAACCTGCCTTCTTGCTCTTATCAGAGTTCACTTCTTGTCTCTCATCCTTGACATTGTCACCTAGCACAGCACAGCATCTCCTGAACTAGTTTTGCGTATTGTGGGCACTTAGTTTCTTTTATTACTAAAGCAAACCATTTTCTTGTTCACAGTTGGCCAATACAATTGTCCAGGACAATATGTGTCCCTAGAACTGTCAAATAAACACGATTCTTCATGTTCAGATGATTGGATTGTATACCAGAGGAAATGTTACTTTATTTCCACTGTAACAAGGAACTGGAAGTCCGCGCAAAACTTTTGCTCTGATTACAGTGCTACTCTTGCTTTCATTGATTCTGAAAGGGACATGGTAAGATCCAAAAACAATTCCATAAGTATTTGCTATTTTTAATAGAGATAATCTGTGATTTCTCTGCTTCCATGTAAGTGAAGACATTGTACCTATCTCCGTTGTAGGGAAATTTTGTTACAGAAAGCCGTGTGATCAGTCTGAGGTCATATTCAGGGTTCAATTTAATCTTGTAAATTTGATCTGATTACTTAGCTTCAAAGGCCTGAAAGTCCAAATGAGCTGGTCCTAAATAGAGCTAATAAGTGGGCGGCTTAGCCACCATGCCTTGAACTGCAGCTTTTGAGAAATGGAATTTATTATCTACTTACCAGAGGGGTTGTTTATCATATGCCTTCTTTGTGCTTTCTTCAAGATCTTTTTAAAATGGTATGTGGGTAGAGACAAACATTGGATTGGGCTGAAAAATGAAGATGGTCAGACATGGAAATGGTCAGATGGCAAAGTATTTAATAACTGGTAAGTTTTAAGATGTCTCTTTATCCTCCCCAGAATGATAACTTAGGGAAGCTATTTTCCTTTCAAATCACTGTTGTATATGAAGGTCATACCCTTGATGAGCAGACCATTATCAATCTGTTTTGTATGTTTCCAATTCTTTAAAGAATGGTTTTAATATTGCCATTTTTTTCTTTTTATCTACTTGGAAATCATACAATAAATGTTTCTAGTAATTTTATCTCAGCACATTTCAGTGTGTGTAATAGATCCAGAAATTTTCCAAGACTAGTTACAATAATGTAAAATGAAAAACTCCCAACATTTCCAATCTTGTGTGTATATTTTCCTGATAAGCTGTGGTTTTTTATTTTGGAAAAGGATTCCCTCTCCCACTTCTCATCCCCACAGAGATAAAGAACAATATTTCTAATCACTAATTAGAAGCCTCTGTGAACCTGAGAGAAAACTTGCCCCAGGATGAAAGATGATTGACTAATTTTATGACATGTAATTCACGTACATTTTAAAGTCTGAAGGACATATTTTCATATGAAAACTCAGAATTGAATAAATTGCTAGATATCTAAGTAGTTTTGTGATAATTACTGATATAGAGAATAAATTTAAACCTCTAGAAAAGGAATTCTTAAGATGTGTCCTTTGAGACTATACATGCAGTTGGGTTTCAGGGGCCATAGCCCACCTAAAATGGTATGCACGATTAGTGAATGTCTACACATCTGGTCATCGTGTCTCCAGGGCATTGTTAATTGAGAAACAGCCAAGAATCACCCCTCTGGTGGTATACCATCCGAATACGTGGAGCTCTTTACTCTTTGCTCTGTACCTTCCCTCCACATGCTCTTTCTTCCAATTCCGGTCTACTGTCTCTATAAATTAGTTCATGGTCAACTTGACCAGCTGACTTGCTTCAAGAGCTCCGACCAATCACACACACACACACACACACACACACACACACACACACACACACACACACACACAAATTATAGACGACCATCACAAAGTTCATTCTCCTGTAATTGAATGGAATAATGAACCGAAAATAATTCTTTCTTTATTGTTGGACAGGTTCAACCTTACAGGATCTGAGAACTGTGCATTTCTGAATAGCACACAGGTCAGCAGCACAAAATGTGAAAAGAATTTATACTGGATATGCAGCAAACCCTTCAAATAATGAGGAAACATATTTGCTTATAGACTACTATTGACATGGAACTCAAGGAAATTTGTGGTAATGGATGCTGCTTTATGGTCAGAAATTTTCCATAAAGACTTTGGGGGAAAAAACCTAACTGCATATTATTTTGGAAACCTTCTTCCAAAGGAGACTATGGACATAAGGAAGAGAAATTACAGGAATATCTGTATCACATCGTGGAATACTCCTGCCATGAGCTGAGAAAGACACAGATTGACTGATCATTACATCCAAAAAGGAGAATGACTTTTAAACTTTATGGATGCACTTTATATTTTAAAATTCAGAAATAGTAAAATAACTAGGCTTAGAATTCTTATTTATTGTTGAATGACTACCCAAACTGAGTGTGCTTCTTGTATTTGCACTATTTGAACACGTTAGATGGTGGTATTAAAACTGAATGTCAACATAAGAAATTTTAACTTGTAGCGCAGACGTTTAGTCTAAATGCATTTTAAAAAATCAGAGAACATTTTTAAGTGGACAAATGCTTATGAAACTAAGGTTTGTAATATTTTTCTCTTGTTAGAGAAGTTTGCCAAGTTACTTTGTCATTTTCCTGCCCGAAGAGTGGGATGATCATGTATTTATACTGTTTTTTTTTTTTTTTTGCTTCTTTTATATAACTCATCCTTTCCAATGGTACATAAATTGTTGTCTTAAAAATCTTATATGTAGCATTTTACAGAGACACAGACAAAAGCAAAGAATATGATGAATATTTATGAAACTGATAAAAGTATTGGAAAATGTGTAGTATGTGATGTGGTAAATTTCTATCAGGAAAAATTCTGCATTCTTCAAACCTGAAGTAGTCATAGTCTTATCTGACTATAAGTTTGTACCTTTCCTAATCAACTCTATCATGTGCAATGCTTCATATGAAGTATTTTCTTTTTTTTAATATAATTTATTGTCAAATTGGTTTCCATACAACACCCAGTGCTCATCCCAACAAGTGCCCTCCTCAATGCCCATCATCTGCTTTCACCTCACCCCCATCTTCCCACCCCCATCAGCCCTCAGTTTGTTCTCAGTATTTAAGAATCTCTTATGGTTTGCCTCCCTCCTTATCTGTGACTTTTTTCATATGAACTATTTTCTGAGTGCAATAGTGTTTCTTTGTTTGTATTTTGTATTCACTGCCATTATAAGCTGACTTTATGTATGTTAAAAAATAAAAGTAGAATTATCAAAATGGCTTCTAAGAAGTGTTCATTTCCTTCAAAATACACTAATATATGTCATACTGTCAGATAACATAATACTGCAACATTTTTTAAACTTATCTATAGTAAAACTTAGCTTTATAACACAGTTTGTACTTTTGATTTTTAAAATTTTTTTAATGTTCATTTTTAAGACAAAGAGAGAGACAGAGCACAAGTGGCGGAGAGGTAGAGACAGAGGCATACACAGAATCTGAAGCAGGCTCCAGGCTCTGGGTTGTCAGCACAAAGCCTGATGTGGGGCTCGAACTCACCCGCCATGACACCATGACCTGAGCTGAAGTCAGAAGCTCAACGGACTAAACCACCCAGGAGCTGCCAGTTTGTGCTTTTTGAATTGTTTTCACAGGTGCTTCCAAAAGGGTTCTATTTATTTTTCTGTATAGCAGATGCTCAAGTGAATAATTCAAATTGACTTGAGAGGAATGTAACTCATTTAAAATTTTGACTCTATTATTTTCTTCCTTTCTGTTATTATTCATCTCCCTCATACTACTAGAGACATAGAGAAATTAGGAGGCATCTAGAAGTCATTTTGCAAGGGCCTAGTTATAAAGCTCATCTTCTCTCCAATAAAAGGATAGTTGGCCCTCATAACTGATCCTCTGAAAACATCCTGTTCAACCCCAGAGTGCAGGACAGATTTCAGTTATTTACACAAAATAATCCACGAAATAGAAACAAGGTGCTGTGTTAATCTTTATGAGATACTTGAGTCAGGAAAAATTCTGTTATCTTCAAAATTGTTTTAGGAATGTGTTTTGCAATATTCTTTTCTAAAAGCTGAAATGTATTTCACAATATTCTTCTCTGAAGGCTTCTCTGAATACTGATCTGATATCTGTAAACTGTTATCATCAGTATGGCATATTGAAAAGAAATGTGGGTTCCAGACAATGTTCAGTGATTTAAAAAAAGAAGAAGAAGTCTCTTAATTTCAGGGTCCTTCAGTTCCCACAGCTGTAAAATAAAACAAATGGCTTTCAAACTCTAATTCTCTCATTATAACAACAAAATGCTCTTGATCCATGTTAAAAAACAAACGTCTTGTGATTCGTGAGTTAGGAGATGTGTAAGAAAAAAGTGTAGCTAAAAGCCAAAGCACAGAAGTTGTGCCTGTTTCCTCTCCACCACCCACTAGTTGTCCAGCTGCTTTAGTTAGCATTAGCCAGAAATGTACTTAAAATTGGGTAGAAATTAAATTAGTTAATACATGAAAATGAACTTGGAATAGTACCTGGCTCCAAGTGAATCCCCAGGACCTATTAACTTTGAATGATGATTGTTATAAATGGGAACACTACGTCATTAAATGTGCAATATGGACAGAGAATATCATTTCTACATAATATACTTATTTCTACATAGCATGTTTTTCTTTTTAAAAAATTTTTAATGTTTATTTTTCTTTTTGAAATGGAGAGAGACAGAGCATGAGAAGGGGAGGGGCAGATAGAGAGGGAGACAGAATCTGAAGCAGGCTCCAGGCTCTGAGCCATCAGCACAGAGTGCAATGCGGGGCTTCAAGTCAAGGACCGTGACATCATGACCTGAGTCGAAGTCAGCCACTCAACTTATTGAGCCACCCAGGTGCCCCTACATAGTATGTGTTGGTTTTTGAAGGGGCTATTTGTAAAGCAAAAAGTAAAGGAAGCAATTGTATTGTGGTAGTGATGAAGCCTATAGTAGGGGAAACGTAGGGTTCTGTGGAAGTGTATTACCAATACACTACTTGATTTGCTCCCACATTCAAGCTTTTAAATAATTTTTAAAATGTTGAATTTGTAGGCTATGTTCACCTTGAATAATTATGTTAATATGTGCTGTAGACACCTACCAGTGATCTGTGTTTTATTTAGCTTTTGCAACACAATTTCCATTTCCTCTTCTGGAAAGAGCAATAATAGTTCACCTGCTTATTTCAGATAAAAATAGGGACTCAATAAAATTAAAAGTACTTTTAAAATGATAGAATACCGTTGAAATGTTGGATCCTATAGTCAGTATTGAGCTGATTCAAAATTTTTCTAATTCTAATATAGAAATGATCTTTCTAAGCTTGCTGTCAATTTTCATAAATTTGACTAAATTTTAACACATGAAAATCTACACTAATAAAATTCTAGAGAAAATGTTGAAATCTATGTATGATTGGAAAGATTGCTAATGATCATATACATTGGTATAATTAAACCTTTGGAATGCAGTTTTAAAATACTTATCAAGGGGCGCCTGGGTGGCTCATCTTCAACTCAGTTCATGATCTCACGGTTCATGGGTTCAAGCCCCGCATCAGGCTCTGTGCTGAACACTTGCTCAGAGCCTGAAGCCTACTTCAGATTCTGTGTCTCCTTCTCTATCCCTACCCCACTCACATTCTGTCTCATCCTGTTTCTCAAAAATAAATAAATGGAAAAAAATTTTTAAACAAATTAAATACTTATCAAAAACCCTACAAAATTCCCTGTTTCTTTCGATGTGACCATTTTGGGGGGAAGGAGAGCAGACTTTAAATAAATAATGGCTGATGTTCACGATATAACCACAAAAATGTTTATCAAAGCTATTTTTAATAATGATATTATGGAAAACACTTAATATTCCAAAATTAAAGATTCGGTTAAATACATATGATTCTACTACATGATGAAATAATATGACAACAAAGAAAAACAGTAACAAAAAAAATGTTTAGGTATATGGGGGAAGGTGCAAATTATCATTGTTAAGCCAGGTAAAATAATATATCCAGTAAGATTTTTATCCTGTTACATATATTTTTTTTAAATTTTTATTTATTTCTAGAAGAGAGAGAGAGAGACAGCGTGAGCAGGGGAGGGTAAGAGAGAGAGGGAGTCACAGACTCTGAAATAGGCTCCAGGCTCTGAGCTGGCAGTCAGCACAGAGCCCGACGCGGGGCTCGAACCCACGAACCGCGAGATCATGACCTAAGCGAAAGTCGGACGCTTAACAGACTAAGCCACCCAGGAGCCCCTATCCTGTTACATATTAAATAGCAATGCACGTTTTGTGTTTCTATATGCTTAAAGAGAGAAAACTACAAAGGTAAGCACAATGGTTTTCCCTGAGGAATCAGAGTATAGACAACGTTTGTTTTCTTCTTTATGTTTCTTCATAGTTTCAAGATATATAGAAAAATTTGTGTTAATAAGCCCAAATATAGTATCATTAAAGTGGCAATTTTATTATTTAAAGTATGACTCTATTTCCTAGTGACCAAGTACAAATATTAAAAAATGAGTTTGGGGGCATCTGGGTGGCTCAGTCGGTTAAGCGACTGACTTTGGCTCAGGTCAGGATCTTGCAGTTCACGAGTTCTGGCCCCGCATCAGATTCTGTGCTGACAGCTTGGAGCCTGGAGCCTGCTTCAGATTCTGTGCCTCCCTCTCTGTCTCTGCCTCTCCCCACTTGAGCTTTGCCTCTCACTCTCTCAGTCTCTCAAAATTAAATAAACTTTATTTCTTTTTAATGTTTTATTTATTTCTAGGAGAGAGAGAGAGAGAGAGACAGCGTGAGCAGGGGAGGGTCAGAGAGAGAGGGAGTCACAGACTGAAACAGGCTCCAGGCTTTGAGCTGGCAGTCAGCACAGAGCCCGACGTGGGGCTTGAACCCACGAACCGCGAGATCATGACCCAAGCGAAAGTCGGACACTTAACCGACTAAGCCACCCAGGCGCCCCAAAATTAAATAAACTTAAAAAAAAAATGAGTTTGCTTGGGCTGCCTGGATGGCTCAGTTGGTTGCACATCTGGCTCAGGTCATAACCTCGTAGTTCCTGAGTTTGAGTCCCGTATCAGGCTCACTGTTGTCAGCTCAGAGCCCGGTTTGGGTCCTCTGCCCCCACCCCATCTCTGTCCCTCTTCCTCTCTCTCTCTCAAAAATAAGTAAACTTTTTTTTTTAAATGAGTTTGCTTTGAAACAGTCCCATAAATACAGAAAACAAACGAATGGTTTCCAGAAGGGACAGGGAAGAGGGGATGAGAAAAATGGGTGAAGGACAGTGGGAGATACAGGCGTCCAGTTGTGGAGTGGAGAAGTCTGGGAATGAAAGGCAAAGCAAACATGGGGAGTATAATCAATGATACTGTAATAGTGCTGAATGGTGACAGATGGTAGCTACACTCCTGACGACCCTAGCATAACGGGGAGAAAGAGAGAGAGAGAGAGAACAGTGGGGGAGGGGCAGAGAGAGAGAGGGAGACAGAGACTCCCAGGCAGGCTCTATGCTGTCATTGCAGAGTCCAACTTGGGGCTCAAACTCACGAACCATGAGCTCATGAGCTTAAGTTGTATGCTCAACTGCCTGGGCCACCCAGGAGCCCCTCAAATACACTCTAATAAAGAAAAAATAAAATAACGTTGCTTGAAGAATGTTCTCTACCTTAAATTAACGCAAGTTCCCCCACTGTTAGCGGCACTGCAAGCTGCAGTGCCACCTAGTGGCTGGACAAAATCACTGCTCTTTTGTTTTGTTCTGTTGTTTCTTGGCTCAGAAAATCTATTTAACTGAGAGAAACTGCAGTGTTGCTTTTCTTTTTAAACGCGGTTCAAACATAGTTTAAAGGTCGTGGGTAGTATAACCAGGTTTCTGTATTTCATTCTAAAGACATTGCATCTAGTTTCTGACCCACAGTATAGTCCAAGGAGATGATCTACCCCACAAATAATACTACCTTACATGCATCTCTGTTTTAGTTTGTTTTGTTTTCTAGATTTAGTTGAGGTATAATTAGTATACAAAAAAATGGCACATAGTTAATATGTACAATTTGGTGCATTTGGTCACATGTATATGTATTCATATTACCATCACCACAATCCAGGTGACAAATACATCCATCATTCCAAGTTTCCTTGTGTTCTCTTGGATTTTGTGTTAGTGTTTCAAAATCATAACATGAGAGGTGTCTGGATGGCTCAGTTGGTTAAGCCTATGACTTTTGGTTTCGGCTCGGGTCATGACCTCCTCGTTCATGGGTTCGAGCCCCGCATCAGGCTCTGCACTGACAGCACAGAGCCTGCTTGGGATTCTTTCTTGCTCTCTTTCTCTACCCATTCCCTCGACTCACTTTCTCTCTCTCTCTCTCTCTCTCTCAAAGTAATAAATAAACATTAGGGGCGCCTGGACATCTCAGTCGGTTAAGCGGTTAAGCGTCTTACCTCAGCTCAGGTCATAATCTCACCGTCGATGAGTTCAAGCCCGGTGTCAGGCTCTGTGCTGACAGCTCAGACCTGGAGCTGCTTCAGATTCTCTCTCTCCCTCTCTCTTTGCCCCTCCCCTGCTTGTGCTCTGTCTTTCTCTCTCTCTTTCAAAAATAAATAAACATTAAAAATAAACATTAAAAACGAACAAACAACCCCCCAGCATTTAAAAAACCACAGCATGAAATCTAACCTGTTAACAAATTCAGTAAGGTTGCAGGTTACAAAATCAAAATCCACCACCTGCATTTCTATACAGCAACAACAAACAGCAGGAAATTAACAAATCCCATTTACAATAGCTCAAAAAGAATAAAAAACAGAAATAAACCTAACCAAAAAGGGGAATGACTTATACAGTGAAAACATTAATAAAAGAAATTAGAGCAGATACAAATAGCTGGAAAGACATGGATTAGAAAAACTAATATTATGAAATGGCCCATAAACTCAAATAATCTACAAATTTAGTGCAATTCCTATCAAAATCCCAAAGATATATTGTATAGAAATAGAAGAAAATAGAATCCTAAAATTCATATGGAACCACAAAGATGCCAAATGGGCAAAGTAATGTCGAGCAAGGACAAAGCAAGAGACTTCACACTTTCTGATTTTAAAACATATTACAAAGCTACAGTATCAAAAGAGTATGGTACTGGCATAAAAACTGACACATAGACCAATGGTACTAGAAAACCCAGAAGAAAGGGGGTGGGGGAAGCATGTATATTACATATAGAGTCGGTTGATCTTCGCCAAGGGTATCAAGAAAACACAGTAGAGAGAGAATAGTCTCTTGAATAAAGTGTTGGAAAAACTGGATTTCCACATGCAAAAGAATGAAATTTGATCCTTATCCTTCACCATTCATAAAAACTGACCCCAAATGGATTAAAGACTTGAAAATAACTACTAGAAAAAAAATAGGGGGAAATCTTCTTGACTTTGGTCTCCACAGTGATTTCTTGAATGACACCAAAAGCACAGGCAGCAAAAGCAGAAATAGGTAAGTAGGATCACATCAAGCTAAAAGCTTCTGCAGAGCAGAAGAAATAGCAGAAGAAAAAGGTAACTGGGGCATCTGAGTGGCTCAGGTGGTTAAGCGTCTGACTCTTGGTTTTGGCTCAGGTCACGATCTCACGGTTTGTGGGTTCAAGCCCCACATCCGGCTCTGCACTGACGGTGCAGAGCCTGCTTGGGATTCTCTCCCTCTCCCTCTAGCTCTGCCCCTACCCCACTCGTGCAGTCTCTGTCTCTCTCAAAAATAAACTTAAAAAGTAAAAGATAAAAAGGTAACCTATTGAATGAGAAAAAATATTTGGAAACATATATCTAGATAAAGGGCTATATACAAAATATATAAGAATTTTTTTCAATTCAATAGCAAAAAATTATAATAGTAATAACCTGACTTAAAAATGGACAAAAGAATTAAGTAGAAATTTCTCCAAAGAAGACTCACTTCTTTTTTTAAAAAGTATTTTTATTTATTTCTAGGAGAGAGAGAGAGAGAGACAGCGTGAACAGGGGAGGGTCAGAGAGAGAGGGAGATACAGACTCTGAAATAGGCTTCAGGCTCTGAGCTGGCAGTCAGCACAGAACCCGACGCGGGGCTCGAACCCACGAACTGCGAGATCATGACCTAAGCGAAAGTCGGACGCTTAACCGACTAAGCCACCCAGGCGCCCCTCTTTTTTTTTTTTTAAGCAGCTCACTGAAAAGACATGGGAAAGATGTCGTGATTCTTCTCTGCATGCGGTAATGATGCTCGATTTCAGTGCCTCCTTCTCAGATTCATGAATGAAAGCGGTAGTAATCACTATTCTCTCAGCAATACCTTTTACTTTTTTTTTTCTAGTTGTGAAAAGAAATATCTACAACCTAGGAAAGAATAACTTAAACCCTGAAAGATTCACCCAGCCATGTTTCTCAATATCTTTTATCGTAAATGATAAATCTAATTAAATTATACATGTAGGGGCACCTGGGAGGCTTAATTGGTTAAGTGTCTGACTCCTGATTTTGGGTCAGGTCATGGTCTCACAGTTTGGGACTTTGAGCTCTGAAGGGGCTCTACGCTGGCAGCTGGTAGCTCAGAGCCTGCTTGGGATTCTCTGTCTTCCCCTCTCTCTACTTCTTCCTGCTTACACTCTTTCTCAAAAATAAATAAATAAAACATTAAAAAAATATTTGTACATGAATTATGTAATATGTACAAATACACTAAAGCACTTTGTATATGCTAAATCCCATTCTACGAAAGTCCTTATTACCAAAACATCTTCCAAATTTCTAGATTTTGAGACCTGAAGGTCACATTTTCCTCATTATATACTACTGTTATAACAAATTATTATAATAAGTAATATAATAAAAGTGTAATATTAATAATGTAATATACTACCATAATGAATATTAATATATTTTATATTTTATATATGACATAATATATCCTATTTTATACATAATATGTTATGTTATATGTGTTTAATAACTTGCAATGAACAGGAGACTGTATTAATTAATATTAATTAAACATATTTGATAACTTGCAGCCAACACAACATATAAATGTAGGTTTAATAATTTAAAAAAATTTTTTAATGTTTTTTTATTTCTAGGAGAGAGAGAGAGACAGTGTGAGCAGGGGAGGGTCAGAGAGAGAGGGAGTCACAGGCTGAAACAGGCTCCAGGCTCTGAGCTGGCAGTCAGCACAGAGCCCGACTTGGGGCTCGAACCCACTCACCGCGAGATCATGACCTAAGCGAAAGTCAGATGCTTGAAAGACTAAGCCACGCAGGCGCCCCGGTTTAATAATTTTTAACAAAAGAAATATCCATGAAAACTCTGCCAAAATCGAAAAGCAGAACATTACTAGCAGCAAAAGACACCTTCTTGCCCTTTCTAATATCTCTATCCCTTTCATCTACCCCAGAAATATAGAGACATCTGTGTTCATAATTTCTGAAATTGATGTTTGAGGTTTTTGAATTTTGTACAAAAGGTATTAAGTGGCAAGTGTTCTTCTGTGTCTAGTTTCCCCTCAACATATCTCAAGTTCAAACTTGTAGCCAATGTCACATGGGTGAGTTTCATCCATGCTGTTACGTACCTGTAGTTAATTACTTTTCATTCCTATATGTTGTTTCCTTGCATGAACAGGGAATATCGATCGATATTTGGGTTGTTTTCTGTTTTTTTACTGTTGTGAGGAAAAAAATAATTTCTTTCTGCCCTTCTAAAGTCTTTGGCTGGTCTAGCAATCAGATTAACATTAGACAGAGTAACAGAAGAAATACTTAATTACGAATGTGCAGGGACCCCATTAAAATAGGAGACCCAAGGACAACCCAGGCAATCGAGGCTTATATGTCATCCTGAGCTACGGGCCTGGGGCTTCCAAGGGAAGAAAAATAATCCTTTGACCAATGAGAAGAACAGATATTTGGTAATCGGAGATTTGGCCTGTCATACAAATAAGTCATTTGGGTAAAAATGCTACCTCTTGGTCATTTCATCTCTTCTGAGACAGATCTCTAGCTAACTATTTTTTAGTTTAAGGGAGAAGCAAAGGTCTTCTTGAGTCTGGTGTGTCTTGACTGATTTCAGCTCACATCAGTTTTGGAGACACTTGTTCTGAACTCTCTCTCTCTTATTTAAATAACGCCGGGATTGGTAACTATTGGCCTCTTACACCGGCCGTTTCTCAATCTGTTCTGCTCTCAGATGAAAAATGGAGATATGTGGATATGAACGTTATCAGTGACAAAGGTCACAACGAGATATTCCAGACTGTCAAAATTTCAGGTTTCAACTTAACCTTGTCTATTAAAATCTTATTTTATGTGGCAACGAAGTATACATGGGATTCCCACCTACACACTCAGGACAAGGTGATCTTGGATACCAGGCTCCTTTCTGCCACTAAGCACTCCACTCTAACGGCCTCCCAAATTACAAACCTGTGCCCCTTTGTTCACAAAATTGTGCCACGTAAATGCGTCCATCATGAAATCATAGAAAATCCATTGGTATGTCACAATCCCAAGATCTACGCAACACTAAGTGTCCCATTAGTCAAGTTTGGGAGATAATCAATCAGAAAAGCAATCCTAAATCTCCCCATGGTCATGGAACTGGAGTTCAATACCACAAAGCGAACTTTAAAAATACTCAGAAGTTGGCAGCTCAGCCTCTATGGTACTCCAATGCCATTTTGCAAAAGAGGAGCTTATGCAATCATCAGTGAAAAATATTGTTTCTCTGTATAAAAAAGCAGGACAAATAATATGTAACTTAAATCTGTGAAAAGACAGAATTAATATTTTTTTGTCAGGTGAAAGAAGTGCAGATCTTCTATAGACTTCATCTATTTCTGGAGCTTGGACTGGCTTAATGGGATGTGGGACATGCACTCTGATTTGTTCTTTTCTGTTTATTCATCATCTGTCTTTTTTTTTTTCTTTTGAGAGAGACAGAGAAAGCAGAGGAGAGGCAGAGAGAGAATCTCAAGCAGGTTACACACCCATCATGAAACTGGACAAGAGGCTCCATCCCTTGACCTGAGGCAAAATCAAGAGTCGATACTGATGGAGCCACCCAGGTGCCCCTGTTCATCCTCATTCTAACCTATATTCTTTTTACTCTTTGCAGATCTCTTGCCACGTATTTACTAATTCAGTTTCTCTCTCCACAGTCAGAAGCTTGGTTTTTAGTGTGGAAGTTTCCTGGGAAGCTTCAGATCTGGAACTGAGTGGCCTGGGCAGGCCATCCCAAATGTGCCACAATCACATATTGACTGTTTTAAATTGAAGCTACTTGGAAAACAACCAATGCAAGGATGCTCAGACCCTCCCTTGTCCCCCTGAAAGCAGGACACAAATCTCCCATGTGAAAAACTACTGACCCCATAATAGGAAGTAAAAGGACATCTTTATCACCAAAGACAGGGCTTTGAAGTTGAGAAAGCTAAAGGAAAAAACCTTGTTCCTTTCGTACCACCTCAGCCCAAATTCCACTTAGAATTTCTTACTAATTAAAGCTCCCAAACATCTATTTTCTTTCTTTCTTTCTCTCTCTCTTTTTCTTTCTTTCTGTCTTTCTTTCTTTCTGTCTTTCTTTCTTTCTGTCTTTCTTTCTTTCTTTCTTTCTTTCTTTCTTTCTTTCTTTCTTTCTTTCTTTCTTTCTTTCTTTCTTTCAAGAGATAGAGCACATGAGCAGGGGAGAGGCAGAGAGAGACAGAGAGAGAGAGAGAATCCCAAGCAGGCTCCATGCCCCATGTGGAGCCAAATAGGGGGCTGGACCCCATGACCGTGAGATCATGACCTGAGCTGAAATCAAGAGTCAGATGCTTAACTGACTGAGCCACCCAGGCGCCGCTATATTTTCTTTATCCTGTTAGTTCCTCACAGATTTATTGTTTCTTTTCTAATATGTGTAAATATTGCCTGCCTCGGCCATTTCTTTGCATCTCGATTTCATGATTGAGTCTCCATGTACATGTAATAAAATTTTGTCTTTTTTTTCTCCTATTAATCTATCTCATTTCACTTTAATTCTTCACTAGCCTGAAGAACCTCGGAGTGGAGAAGAAAAGGAAATTTCTCTTTCCTTAAGACTGACCATCTGGGATCATTTCCCTTCATTTTTAATGACTGAAAAGCTTGAAGTTGACCTTCATCTCCTTCAAACACCGGTCACTCTTCCCTCAGCCTTACTTCTAATGCACTGTTTAGAGATATTTTTGGTTTTCCGACATGGTGGGCAGTCACTGTTGAGGAAAGCTTGATACTGGCATATAGAAGGGAGAAGTAAGAGACGCTTATAAACTATACAATGCAGTGGACAGTTTCCGACAGCAAAGAATAATCTGACTCAAATGTCAGTGGTACTAGGTGGGACAATCTTGTCCTGGTGTGTAGCTTTTTGGTGAACCAACCAGATCTGTTGATTTTTCCATCTCCCCACCCCTGCGCAAGGGCTTAGACTGCTCCAAACCCTGCTCTGCTGCACTGATTCTCTGTCTTCGAGAATCTTGTGCAGGAAATACAGCTCTTCTTTCTGGGTTTCAGCTTTCTTTTGGACTTGCACTGAGTTATTCACTAATCCGTTATCTCACTGATGTCTTTAATATGTTTAAAATATTTTACTGGCTTTATAGGTTTTCTTCTGTGGAGAGACTCTTGGTATTACTTAGTAATTATCCATGTTTCTTTTGAATGACCATATGAAAGTAGTGGAAGTCTCATCCTTCTTTCAAGAAGTCTTCTTCTGAGAAACGCTCAGACTCAGAGTGTGCTCAAAAAGTTGCTTGTTGCTTAATACCTCTCACCCTGAATTGTTATGCAACCTGCTCCATTCGTCACGTTTTTCTGGTTTATACCAGCTTCCATGTGGTACAGCCTTCAACCTACTACTTTGCTGAATTTGACGATACCTGCTTCCTGTATTATCCAAAACACCCAAAAATATAAAAATAAGGACAGATTGTATTGAATGATGATACGATTATCAATAAAGATAATAAAAACATAGCAATAATTATAGCCCATGTTGCATCCTGCTTTTATAAGCCTGAGACTCCACACTTAACATATAAGTAATTAATTTAATCTTCACAACAGCCCTATGACTTAGGTGTCATTAATATCTTATTTTGTATACAAGGAAACCAAGATGCATAGAAAGTACTTTGCCCAAGGCCTTAAAATTTTAGATGGAGGATTCATACCCAGGCAATCCGACACTTTGGGACATCAACATGCTGAATGTTTCAAACTGAATATCAAGTTTCACTGCTGTGAAGTTTATGGCAACCACAATCTCTGAGGGCCCCCTACTGACAGAATGAGTCTTCTTTATCTTCAGATGAGATTTCGTAAAAACCATCTACTCTTTCCCTAATTCCGGTAGGTGTTTGTTCAAAATCTCAGTGACAATGGTTTTCTTTCCAGATGCAACAATAGTAACGATGGAGATATTAAGCTGACCAAAACATCAAAGAGAAAATTTTGTTCATTAGTTGATTTTTGATACTTGTGTTGTTGTGTGTGGGCTTTGAAAACTATGGTGGACTTTGAGGAGTGGGCTTTGAACATATTCCTGGTTATACACACATGTAGTGTGCAAGGTCAGGACCGTACACATGTCCAAGAATGACCTGAGGGGGGACCTGAATGTTCACCTCTGACTGACCATGAGACTCTGCATCAACAGGACCTGAATAAAGGCTGATAAAAGTTTTAAACTGCCTGCCTGAGTGTTGAAGATGTGTTTCAATAGGCACACTGACTCCCTCAGCAAAGACCTGAAAGATTTATAGATGAAACAATTGAGAAATAATTAAGGAGAAAACACACAAATTTCTAAATGGGCAAAAGACTTGAAGCTCATTTCACACACACACACACACACACACACACACACACACACACACACATTAAAATGGCAAATAAGCTTATCAAGCAATTAAATTTGTCATCAAACAGAAATTAAAACTAAAAGGAGTTATATAAGACCAACTACAATGTCTAACTTTGTTAGAAAAATAAACAAAAACGGAGAATATCAAGTATCAGTGAGAATTTGTATCAGTTGGGACTCTCATATTCAGTTAACCTTTAAACAACATGGGTTTCAACTGTGTGGGTCACTTATACACAGATTTTTTTTCAATAAATAAAGTACAATATTATACATGTATTTTCTTCCTTTTGGTTTTCTTAATAACGTTTTTTTCTGTCTATGTTGCTTTACTGTAACAATTCAGTATAGAGGCACCAGGGAGGCTCAACCAGTTGAGTGTCCAACTCTTGATTTCACCTCAGGTTATGATCCCAGGGTCGTGGGATTGAGGCTCATGTTGGCCTCTATGCTGAGCGTGGGATCTGTTTGAGATTCTCTCTCTCACTTACTCTATCACTATTCATATGCACTCTCTTTTTCTCTCTCTCAAAGAGAAAAAAAAAGAATACAGTATATAATACATATAACATGTAAAATATGTGTTAATTGATTGTTTATGTTATTGGTAAGGCCTTCTGTCAAAACTAAGATATTGGTAGTTAAGTTTTTGGGGCAGTCAAAAGTTAGACACAGATTTTCAACTCTATAGGGTTGTCGTCCTCTAACACCTGTGTTGTTCAAGGGCAAACTGTACTTCTGGAGGGAGGGTAAACTGAGAGCTACTATCTTGGTTTAAGAGTCTCTACTAAAGCTGAACACAAGGCTACATTATGACCCATAAATTCCACTCATTTGCTGTTAGAAATAAATGCCTACGTGCATCCAAAGAAAGATACAAAAATTTCAGAGCAGCTTTATCCATACTCGCCCTGAACTGGAAAAACAGCAACGGGAAAAAATAGATAAATTGTCGTGCATCTATACTATGAAGCACGGTACTCCTTACACACGCAAATATGATACACAAATATGTATAAAAAATCTGGTGACCAAAGAAGATAGATGCCGAGGCTGGCTCCTGTAGCGAACGAAATGACAAAAAGACAAGACAGACAAAGACAGACAAAGACACAACTCCAGCCGGAGGGAGAAAAATATCCCCGAGGCTTCGTGCTGTTTATTTTTATACCCCGGTAGCTGGACACATACCAAAATCTAAGAAACGCATTCTTCTAGCCAAGCACATTCCAAGGACGGGGAGAACAAAGGGAGACAGTGACCACAGCATATCTACTAAGAAGCCTGCCCAGAATTCCAGCCTTCTCCTTATTTTCAAGGAGGGCACGTTCCCTCATTTGCGAGCGGACTGTTAATCTTGCATATTGTGTGCAGGCCCCTGGGCAGAACATCCTGTATGCAGGCATGCTCCGCCCAACCATTCTTTCTCATGGTCACTGTTGGGCTCCTACATCTCCCCCTTTTTTCTGAGAAGCAGTAGCAAGCTGTAAGGCAGCACGAACGCATTGTCTATCCTTTTTTAGTTGTTGACTTCTTCACCAGCACCGGAATTTTACAATAATAACACAGCATAAGAGTATTATAAGCAAGGTATTCCCAAAAGTAGTTCCAATCAGAGTAGATACATGCCCAAGAGGATTCAAATTATTCATCCCTTCCTATAAACCCTTTAACAGACTAGACCCAGTAATGTCAGGTAGCGTTTTGCTGAATGTAGACAAAATTTGTTGCTCTAACTCCATAATTTCCTTAGTTAGGTTTTGATGTCCTGCTAATGACCGCTTCACCTTTTCCCAGCCCTCACTCATGTTGAAAGGCTCAGGTGTTATACATAATTGAGAGGAGTTCCAAACACATTTTAACATACTTCTTGTGGATAAGATAGTTAATTGATCCCCAAGCCAAGAAACAGTATATTGAAGATTAAGTACATCAGTTGCAAGTTGTGTATCTAAATCTCGTTGTTGTTGCCACAATAAATGAGTCTTTATGCCACTCCCGTATAAAGTCTGTTGTTTGGATTCCTTGACGCAAAGCAAGTCTAGCCACAGCAGCGGTTGCAGTAACTGAAGTCACTGCAAGAACTGAAGCTCTGATTACTCCAAGCATGCGTCGGGATCGGTGAAGCAAGGTCTGTACAGCAGCTACTAAATGAGATACAGCAAAAGAGTCCGACCAAGGTCTTGTCAAATTTACAGGTAGCCATACTTCAGTTCGAGTTTTAACAACCACCAATGAAAAATCAGCGCTGTTGGTTTGTGTTTCAAAATTTTTCCACCATAACTGATTTACACATTGTGTTAAATTACAATGAATACATGATATAGATCCCTCTGTAGCATTCCAAATCCATTTCCTGTACAACAATGCAAAGGGGTATTTTATACAAGGTGTAGCAGAGTAAGATTTATTAACATGCAAATTAACATGAAAGGGGCCTGAACTGTCAGCCATATTCAAAGTATAGTTTCTCGACCATATAGTGAGATGGATAACCTCAAAGGATATATAGTGAAAGCAAATACATTTCACTGGACATGAGGTGCACAGATATGTTGCCTGAGGCCAAAGAGTCAGCCCGTATATGTAGAGTAAAAGGTGGTGCAAACAAGCATGTTAGGTAACCAGCCATATGGTGCCTTGTGGTGTAGGTGCCCGTCTGGAATATTGTTGTGTATGTTGACTCCTTTGCCCCAGCTCCAACAGGATCAACGGGGACCACTTTAGCTGTCCGGGACATTTCTCACACTCTGGCAAGAAACAGCCTGTCCAACTTGGGGGAAGTGGCCATTCCAACCCCCATTCAAGCGTCCCCTCCCCCAAGGGAGAATGGGCTGAGGAACACAGAACCACAGAACCACCGTTGTTTCTGGCCTGCTTTGAGCTCAGGAATCAGTGTCTCGGGTCTCATTTTCCAGAAGGCGATAGTCAAAGAGAAGATGGTTTTGGTTCCTAACTGCTTTGGGGGTGTGCCCACACGTTGTGAAATTTAGCAAGGGCATGGCTTCTGGCAAGATGTGCAACAATAAGAGGGCTCTGAGTTGAGCTTTAAGAATGTCATTTGTTATTAGGAATATAAGCCCAATAAGTATATTCTATTGCTTGTGCATACATTACCTGACAGGTAACCACAGCCATCATAGCCAACAGCAAATTAGTAGGATTACGATGTTGACCAGCATTAACGAGAGTTTTCTCAGCCTCCTGTGTAAGCTTCTTCAGTTGCTCCCATGTTGGAGGGAACGCAGATCGGTTATGGAAGGTAAAGCTCTGCTGTGCAGAAAGTTCTTCAAATTTTCGCACAAAGCAGTTATCCATTATGAATCTTGATCAATCGAGTTGGGGCCCAAAACCTAAAATTATTAACAGATATGAAAACATAACCTCGTCCCAAATATATCAGTGATGCTGGAACCCAACCTTTCTCTTTCTCTTTATACCAAATGAGTGTATTCAAGATCTTCTTATCCTCTTCTTTCCTTTGAAAATGCAATTCTGCTGCTGATAGATTTTCTTTGCTCCAAATATTCAGAAAATTTAAAGTAAGTAAAGTTTTATTCAAGATGTCTTTTGGTTTCATAAATCCCTCTTGTTCCCCCTTTTTTATTTTTTCAATATATTCACGTAAAGTATGATTAGTTCTTTCAATGATAGCTTGTCCTTGACTATTATAAGGGATGCCAAAAATATGAGTTATATGATATTAGGATAAAAAGTGAGTTAATTTTGCAGATTGGTAAGCAGGTGCGTTATCAATTTTTAATTCAATTGGTACTCCCATAATTGCAAAACAAGACAATAAATAAGTAATAACAGCGTCAGCTTTTTCAGAATGTAATGGAGTAGCCCATTGGAAATATGTGCATGTATCTGTAGTATGATGAACACATTTTTGCTGTCCAAAAGATGAAATAAAAATTACATCCATTTGCCATATCTGATTTGCTTGTAATCCTCTTATGTTGACCCCCGGTGGGGTAAATGGTAAGGTAAAAGGCGCACATATGGAACAAGAGCGAACAATATTTTGAGCTTGTTTGCGAGTGATAGGGTAAGATTTTTTTAAGCCTTTAGAATTGGTATGTTGCAGATGATGTTCTTGTTTTGCTGCTTCTATAGGATAAAGTAATGCATCAATCGTAGCATTTCCAAATGATAAGGGTCCAGGAAGGGTGGAATGTACACAGATATGAGTAAAGAAAATTGATTTTGAACGCTGTAGAAGCGATTGTTGTACTTGATAAAACAATTTGTCAATATCTGTCTTAAGAGTTATAGGCAATGAAACCTGAGGAAGCTGTAGACAAGAGAGAATAGCATATCGAGAATCTGAAGCAATGTTAACAGGAAGTTGAGGAAAATCTTGTAAAACTAAATAAATAGCCCACAACTCAGCAGGTTGTACAGAGGAGAACGAATGGGGAAGGACTTTAGAACGTTCAAAAGTCCAGTATCCAGTGGCGTTTTTGTTTGCATCAGTAAAAACAGTGGGTCCTTGAACTGGAATATTTGAAATCGGAGACTGAGGTATCATGGAGTTAGTTCGAAGAAAATCAATCAATTTAGATGATAGATAATTATTAGAAAATGAACCAGGAAATGAAGCAAGGGAAATTTGCCAATTTTCATTAAATTGTAAGCACAAAGATATTTGAGCATTTGTTAGCTGAGTAACAATTTGGTGTGGTTCTTTCCCTGATAATTGTAGAATACGATTGTGACCTTTTTGTATAGGAAATGCTAATTTATCCATATATGTAGTTAATTTTTTAGAGAAACTATTGGGTAAAAAATCCCATTCTATTAATCCTTTTTCTTGAGCAATTGCGCCAGATGGAGAATGAGGGGTATGAAATATTATGAATAAAATAGGTTGAGAAGCAGAAATATATGTTAAAAAAGCATCATTTAATCTTTGTTCAACAAATTGAAGTTCTTGTAAAGCCAAAGGGGTTAAGATTCGGGGACTGTCTAAGATTTTGTCTCCTTCTAAAGTAGAAAATAAGTGTCGTAATTGGTAAGTAGGAATTCCAAGCACCGGGCGTAACCAATTAATATCTCCTGTTAATTTTTGGAAGTCATTTAAAGTTTTCAAATAGTCCCTTCTAATTTGTAATTTTTGAGACCGGATTCGGTGTTGGTCTAATATTGTCCCTAAATAAGAAATGTGAAAATCCTTTTGAACTTTTTCTGGCGCTATATGTAAGTTATATTGTTTTAAAGCTTCCTGTACCTTTAAGAAAAATTTATCACGTTCAGCAATATTGGGAGCTGCCAATAAGAGATCATCCATATAATGATAGAGAATATAATTAGGATACGTTTGACGGATAGACTGTAAAGAACGAGCTAGAAACTCTTGACATAAGGTAGGACTATTTATCATTCCCTGTGGCAAGACTGTCCATTGATAGCGCTTAACAGGTTGAGCATGATTAAGAACAGGAACCGTGAAAGAAATTTATCTCTATCTTGTAATTGTAAAGGAATAGTAAAAAACAATCCTTAAGAGCTAGTACCATTAAGGACCAATTTTGAGGAATGAGATCAGGAGAAGAAAGGCCCAATTGTAAGGCTCCCATAGGTTCAATACATTTATTAACTTCTCTTAAATCAGTAAACATTCTCCATTTTTCAGATTTCTTTTTTATAACAAAAACAGGAGAATTCCAAAGGGAAGTAGAAGGCTCTATATGGCCAAGTTGAAGTTGCTCTGATACTAATTGCTTTAAAGCCTCGAGCTTTATTTTTGGTAATGGCCACTAGTTTCCCGACAGACTCGCTATAGAAGCCCCCATGGGCGAGAAATCTCTTCCCCATATATTAATAGGTATACTAACAATATAAAAGGTGACAAAAACTGTTTTTCCATTATGAAACTGGCATTGTAAAGGATGAGTACTCTTCCAAACATTGGCAATAGAGCCTAATCCTGTCAGCATTAGAGGACTTTTTTCTTTGTTCCATTCCTGGGGCCATTGTTGAGAGGAAATGACTGAGACATCTGCCCCTGTGTCTATTAACCCAAAGAACAGGGTGAGAATCCTTAATAAGCATTTCTCAAAATATATGTTGCCCAGTACTTCCAAAACCTCCTGACCCTTCATTAGGAAAAGCAGAAAAGGGAAGATAAAAGAAGTATTTGTGCTATACGTTCTCCAGCTAATAGTGAAAGCGTAATAGAAGTAGAAACCATGATTAAAATTTCTCCAACAAAATCAGAGTCTATCACTCCAGGAATTATGGTTAGACCTCTTAAAGCTGCGCTGCTGCAGCCCAATATTAAGCCAAAGGTGCCTTTAGGCAATGGGCCAAATATATTTGTTCTTAATTTATAAATGCCACCTCCCAGAGACAAGAGAACATTTGCAACGAGAGGCAAGTCAGCAGCAGCACTTCCTGAGGTTACAGAGCGTAAATCTGACACCATTAAAGGTTTGGTTATTCCTGATGTAGTAGTCATTTCTAAGGGTTGCTGGGGAACAAAGGGGTTATTGTCCTAGGCTGACAATGAAAGGCTTGTCTCAGGCTGATTGTCCCCAATCGCAGGATGCATTCTGAGCCGAACATCCTAAGTTTGTAAACGAGCCAGGGTGCTGACCAAGTAGCAAACTCAAAGTTAAGACAACCTACGTGCATACACAAGACTGTGTTTAAGCAGAAGGTCATTTGCGAATGCAGAGCGGGAAGTTGGCAACAGGCCCCTGGGAACAGAAAATAGGAGGACAGTGGAGTTGGGTCCTTCTGGGGTTGTGCCCGTTTCTCAGAACGGAGAGATTGTGTATTTGAGCTCTGATATCCTTGAGGTGAGTGAGCAATAAGTCCAGGGGTTTAGAGGGTGTCTGTCCCAATTTGTTACTCTTAGTCGCCCAGTAATAAAAGTCCAACAGACATACACAGAGAGACAGATAATAAAGTTTGCTGCATGGGGAAACGAAACTGAAACCAGGACAGCAGCGCTGCGGAAAAGAAACAAACTGGGACGAAGGGTTTTGGTTGGATCCTGGGCACAACTTGCCTTGTCTCTTTGAACTAATACAGAATACAGATTAGGGGCAGTCCATTGAATATTTTTTCCCTCCAATACAGAAGGAGCCTGGAACGTCTTCCAGGTCTCCTGCGACCGTGGCCCCCAGCGCGTCCGCCTTAACCACTTTTGGTCGCTTAATATAGACTTGTCTTGAGACGAGAGTTACACAGATAAACATAATAGAAAAAGATTTTTATGTAGCATCATCATACAAGCACCAATTACAATTATAGCTTTGACCATTCAGTATCTGTGAGGTGTTCATTACTTTTGGTGGGACCCATTCATAATTTTTGAGAATTTGTTCTTTCATTTTGTGTTTTTTATCATTGTTGAAAAAGTCAGGTCACTTTATCAATCTCGTCGTTCCCATTAGATGATGAGGAGGACTCATTAGAACTATCAGATTCAGTATGTGATTTCCCATCCCTGGAATGCAAAGTGGCGGCCGCAGAAGCGTCATTTAAAGCGGCAGCATTTGATTCCTTTGGTTTCTCATTAGGGACTTCCTCATAAATCACCTCAGATTTTATAGTTTAGTTTCATTATCTGTAGAAAGCAATGCAAGTGCTTGAGTGATAGCACTACATAGAGTCCACAAATTCAAAGGAATTATGTTACCCTTCTGATGGTGTCGTTGTAATTCCTTTTGTATTAATTTCCATTCAAGTTTAATTGTACTTTGGGTTGGCACTTAAACCCATAACAATGTTGCTCCACAAGGCGGAATAACTTTGATAAACGGCGACTAGATGCCTTCACCCCGATGGAGTGGAGAAGTCCTTTGACTAGCTCCACGTATTGTGCCTTTACTGATGGGGAATTCCCCATGATTTTCCCGAAAGTTCCCCTGCCTTGGACCTACAATCCCCGAAGGGTACTCACCCTTTCGGTTTCGTTCGCCCTCCGTTACTTGTCTCACGTTGGACGCCAGATGTAGAGAATGAAATGACAAAAAGACAAGACACACAAAGACAGACAAAGACACAACTCCGGCCGGAGGGATAAAAATCTCCCCGAGGCTTCGTGCTGTTTATTTTTATACCCCGGTAGCTGGACACATACCAAAATCTAAGAAACGCATTCTTCTAGCCAAGCATATTCCAAAGACGGGGAGAACAAAGGGAGACAGTGACCACAGCATATCTACTAAGAAGCCTGCCTAGAATTCCAGACTTCTCCCTATTTTCAAGGAGGGCACGTTCCCTCGTTTGCGAGCGGACTGTTAACCTTGGATATTGTGTGCAGGCCCCTGGGCAGAACATCCTGTATGCAGGCATGCTCCGCCCAACCATTCTTTTTCGTGGTCACTGTTGGGCTCCTACAGGCTCCAGCAGGTCCAGGGGTCCCTGAAGGATGGACAGTGTTGGCGAGACAGAGAGTGAGAGAGCCCCGAGATTTTTTCTGAACACCAGGCAGGCATCTCTGTCCTGTCGGTTTTGGTGTCTTTATTTAAAGGTTCAACAACAACATGAGATCAGAGAAAGGAATTTTTACAATGGAAACCTCTTTGTGATAAGATACTTTGAAAAGTATCCTAGAACAAGTTTTTCAGAAATATTCTTGCAGAACTGCCCCAATCATAGTGAGGTTGAGTAAATCCTACAACTAAGCAAATAACAGGATGTTCTTAGCGAAAAACAGGATGACATACATATTTGTTCTAAGTTAATAACGCTAGGATTAGGATATAGGTTAAGTTGTATATAGATAGTCTAGGATTAATTCTGTCTGGCTCACAAGAGGACTAATATTTTTGAGCTGGTTAATAAGTTGTTTGTGGAAACCTTTTTGACTTGATGCTGGATGTGTAAACACTATGGAGGCCTTAAATGTGTCAGCCTTTGTTTTTGGGTTATGTTTTAGCTATTCTTATCTATCCTCATCCCAGCTGCCAGTGTAAGGAGGGTGTTTGTGGAAAGCAGGCCTTAAATTCTGCCCTTATCTGTTCCTTAACTCTAAATTAGACTCTGTCTCAGGGCCAGGCTCAATTGTCTTTGATCTGCAAGGCCCATAGGAAGAGGCTTTTGACAATCACCCACAGAGCTTTCATCTAAAATCTCTTTTGTAAAGGGAGGAATATGCTTTTCCTTATGAGATACTTGTGTTCGAAATATCGGTCTGATATGGAATATTGTGAGGCCTGGTCAATACCAGCAGGCTCATTTCCAACATGAGCCAATAGCAGCAGAAAGAGATACCAGTTTTCATTTCTCGTGGCAGAAGCTTTGCAAACACTGCCATTTCCTTGCTGTGACTGCCATCCAGAGAGGCCGGTGGGGCTCCCAGCAGCTAGACATAAAAGATTACAAATTGTATGATTCAATTTTTACGAAGTTATTTTTTTTTTAGTCTGCAATTACAGCGAAAACCAGTCTAACACAAAATGCTGCATATCCTGAAAACATTTGATGGCACATTTCAGCACGATTAGGGGACTTATTCATTAGCTTTGTTTCCTAATGAAATGTTCTTTTCCTTCAATGTTCACACTCTATTTTGAGTGTCATTCCCTTTCTCATGTATTTCTAGGTGGCAATAGAATATTGTGCATGCTCTGTTGTAGTAAATTTTTTTTGTTTCATATATTAATTGTCAGCAAATGTGTTGTCTAACTTACTAGAAAATCAGCTTCCTGGGACCCCTGGGTGGCTTAGTCGGTTAAGGGTCTGACTTCTGCTCAGGTCATGATTTGACAGTTCATGAGTTCAAAACCCGAGTCCAGCTCTGTGCTGACAGCTCAGAGCCTGGAGCCTGCTTGAGATTCTGTGTCATCCCCTTTCTCTGCCTCTGCCCCACTCATGCTCTCTCTCTCTCGCGCTCTCTCTTTCTAAAAATAAATAAATAAATAAATAAATAAATAAACGTTAAAATTTTTTTAAAAAAAGGAAAATAAAATTGGCTTCCTATAGACAGGACACCATATTCAATCTCAACTTCCAGTTTCAGAGAAGCAGTTTAGTTTAGCTTTCGAGTTTATAAGCTTTGATGTCAAATGATCAGGTTTCAAATTTCTGTGTACTTTGGGTAAATTGTCTTGTTTGCCTCTTCAGTAAATGGGGACAGTAAAAATACCTAGTTCTTATATTTCTTGTGATGCTGTGAGGTTTAAATAAGCTAATATCTTAAACATATAAGAATCTTAATAAATGTTAGTTTTTCGCTAATAAAACCATCAGAGTATTTTGTGGGACATGTAAATTTAGGTTACTCCCTTTATGTGAATATGTTTACTTTAAAATTGTGAAAATTTCATATAAATATTATAAACTTTATATACCATTTTTTGAAAGTACATCTATGAATACAAATAAACCCAATATTTCTCTGAATAGAAAATATTTTGGTATATAATCATATGCATATCTTATATATACAGTATATATTATGTATACATGTGAGTATATATATTATATGTAATATATATTATATACATATACATAATATATATTTTACATATGTATATATATATAATATATATATTTTACATATGTATGTCATATGTAAAATATATATTATGTATATATATAAAATAAGATATGCATATGTGTATATATAAAATAAGACATGCATATTATATACATAATTTGACGTATATACTTTGTACATATATAACATATAATAAATATATAAGGTGTACATTTTATATGTGTATAAAATAAGATATTATATATAATTTAGGGTACATATTTATACTAATATACAATTTATAATATTATATAGATAGCATATGGAGTCATACCTAATTAGTTAAGATCATAAGTTAGTTGACCTTTAATAAAACTAAAAAGTATTAAGAGTAATGTATCTATGTTATTCCTAAGATACAATGGATTTTTTTTTCTGAACAAAGATTACTTAAAACTTCAATAGGAGACTTTCAGGTGTACTCATAATATTGAATAGCTGTATTTGTTTCTCCTTTGTTCAAAAATCCAGTGAAACAACATTAATTGAAAAACAAATTTAATGGACTGAAAAGGATTAGGAGGAAATGAACACAAAAGATAAATATTTACACACTTGAGAATATGTCAGGTGACTTAAGCCATAGAACTCTGGATGCTATGCTTTTAGAGAGACACTGCACCACTCAAGTGGGCTATGGTGGACAAACTGTATTATGGCCCCACAGTCTTTCTGTTGTGGTCTTCATGCACTTGTGGGACGCCCTCTCCTTAAGTGTGGATGGGATCCATGACTTGCTTCTAACGCATAAAATAAAGGAAAAATAATACTTTAAATATAATAATGTTACAAAAGATTGTTAATGCCTGACTTGTTGGAGGAAGCTTTCTTTACTGCTGTCTTTGAGAAAGCAAGATACCATGTAGGGAAAGTCTTTGTGGCAAGCAATTGAAGGCTATAGCCAACAAGAAATGGAGGCTCTAGTTTGGCAGCCTACAAGGAACTGGATGTCACCAACACAAGAGGTTGGAAGTAGATCCACAGTTAAGCCTCAGATAAGACCATAACCACAAACAACACTTAGACTGCAGTCTTGTGAGAGGTTCAAGCATAGGACCCACCTAACCCATGCATAGACTCCTGGCATCACCAAAGTGAGAAAATGAATAAATGAAATTATTTGAAACCACTAAATTTATGCCAATTGGTTGATCAGAAATAGAAACACAAATACGTATAGGGGACAAATATGGGGGAAAACTGGAGTATTCGTTGAAAATACATATAAGAAACATTTCAGTCTTTTGAGCTTCTTTCCATCTTGAACAATGAAACTTCAATCTGACCTCTCTGCCGAAAATTGGAAATTTACTGCCTCAAATGACTGAACCAAAAAGAAATCTGAATTAGGACTGGAAGTCTTTAGGAAAGGCTAAAGGAGGAAGTATTTTATTTTAAACAAGAGAAATTAATTGCAATTATAATAATAAGATCAGAGACTCTTTGATTATCTTCAAGAATCCTTAAGATCCAGGTTAAGAAAACCAGGTGAAAAACCAGAGAATAGTTCTTTTCTGTTTCTGTTAATTGAGGTATAACCAACAGATAATATTATATTAGCTTTAGGTATACAACACAATCCTTGATAAATGTATATACTGTGAAATCATCACAATGTCTAGCTGACATATCTTACCACACTTAGTTACAACTTTTTTTCTCTTGGTGAAAGCTTATAAGATCTACTATCTTGGCAACTTCCAAATACACAACACAGTGTTATAAACTATAGTCACTAGGATATAAATTACACAGTCGAGGACTTCTTTATTTTATAACCGGAAGTTTGTACCTTTTGATCATCTTCACCCACTACTCCCATTCTGACCCTTCACGTAGAGCAAGCACCAATATCTTCTTTGTATCCATGAGTTCTTCTTGTTGTTTTAAAGATTCCACACAGAAATGAGATCATATGGTATTTGTCTTACTCTTTCTTAAGTTATTTCACTTAGCCTAAAAGAGAATTGCTCTTTGAGAACAGTGAATACGAAAGTCCTATAGATATTGAGAATAAGAAGACAGAAACAGTCTCTGCCTAAATATCTGTAAGGATGCCCACCGGTTCCAGACACAAAATGTCCTACTGTTTATATAGTATTTCACTCTCACATCCTAATAGGCATTTATGGGACACTAGATATTTAGGAAAGTCTCTTAAAGAAGTAGGGGTGCCTAGATGGTTCAATACGTTACGCGTCTGACTCTTGATTTCAGCTCAGGTCATGATCTCACAGTTGTGAGATCGAATCCCATGATGGGTTCCACGCTGGGCATGAAGCCTGCTTGGGATTCTCTTTCTCGCTCTCTCTCTGCCCCTCCCCCTCCAAAACAAAACAAATAGAGACCAAAGCAAGCGCTTATAAGATAAAGTTCACATGAAAGTTGATGGCAAACAACAAGAAAAATTCTAAATATTCTTATAATGAATAAATTCGGTGGGGGAAGTAGGGGGGGAAATACTTCATTACATAAATAAGAAGAGGGCATTTAACCTAAAAGAGGGCATTTAAAGAATAAGAAAGGATGCTTGAAAATTAAAGTTATAATAAAATAAATTCAGGAAAAGAGATTCTATGAAAAGAGTGGAGGAAAAACTTGAGGAACTCCCCTAGCTTGTAGAACTAAAGAGAAATAGATTTAAAAAATAGGAAGAAGTTAAATGACATTAGAAAATCAACCCAAGAGCACCAATATCTCACTAATAGGAATTCCAGAAAAAGACATGAGGAAAAAGTTGCAAGAAAACTATAATAAAAATATGAAAGAAACTTTCTCAGGAATAAAGGACATGTTTTCCATTTAAAACATCCCATTGAATACCCACCAGAAAGAGGGAAAATAGGCTGACAGGGCAATTCGTTACAGAATTTCAGAGTTCCAGGGACAAGTTAAAGGTTTTTAAAGTTTCCGTACAGAAAAGTTAGGCAACAGGAGAGCTGAGTTGGTTAAGCATCTCACTCTTGATTTCAGCTCAGGTCATGATCTCCTGCTTCTTCAGTTTGCACCCCGTGTCCAGCTCCTTGCTGACAGCAGGGGGCGCCTTCTTGGGATTCTCTCTCTCTTTCCCTTGCTCTCTCTCCCTCTCAAAATAAATAAACTTAAAAAAAAAGTTGGGCTACAGACACAGACTCAGAAATTGGAATAATAATTGTGATTTTTAATAGCAATATGTTGTCTGACAGAAGATGCCACTAAAATTCAGAAGAAATGTGATTAGTAATCTTAACTTTATATCCAAGCTGTATTTCAAGTTCACAAATACAATAAAAATCCATTTCAAACAAATTACTGAAAACTGTAATCTCTCTCTCTGTCCTCTCTCTCTCATAAATATCTCACGCTTTACAAACATCTCTTAACCCTAATGTGAACAAATTTCTGAGCTGATAAGTGTCTTTTAGTCACTTTTGACATCACGTTAGAGAATATTCTTCCCTCCCATTGATTAAACCTAATTTCTTTATCTGTATTTGAAGTTAATAATTCTACAGTTTCTCTTAAGCTAAAATTTTACTGTTTCAGAGCATATTTCCTCTTTTTGTAACTGTTTAACACTCTTGATTTCACTTCTCTTTTCTCAGACTTCCCCCTAAATGTGGTTAATTACTTAACATCACTATTTTTCCATGCGTTTGACATTTCAGCACTATCGACATTGAATGTTTTATTGTGATGTTGTAGCTTATTTTTCTACCTTGTACTTTAATGACACTGGTAGAGAAAGGGAGCTTTACAAATTCTTACACGTGTGCAGTTTTTTTTATTAAATAATTATTGTTCCTTAAGCATTACTATACTCAGTCTTTTTTTTTCTAAACACAAAAATGCCTCTTTGAGAACACCAGATTAATGAAAAAGGGGAAATAAAATAAACCACCAGAGCTTGAGGGAGGACTTTAAAAAACTCCAGGGTAAATATCACAGAAAGTCAGCTATGTGGGCCCAGGATAGGCAGCTCCAAAATTTGCTAAAATGGCATATTGTTTACTTTGAATGAAAGTTACTTAAGAAACAGTCAGTTCAAGGACATGCTGACCCTCCTTTTTTCTGCTGGAAACAGGAAATAAATATTTCATGTGAAAGGTACTCTCCATGTACCAGGAGGTAGAGGGACATCATTATCACTAGAGAGGGGATTTAGAGCCAGGTAAGCTGTATAAATAAATCTTGTTACTCTTTACTAATTTACTGCCTTAGCCCACATTAATAGAGTTCCTCATTAACTGAAACTCCCAAACATAACATTCTTCGTTCCATCAATTCTTCACAAACATATTGTCTCTTTGTCTGAAATGTTTCAAAACTGACTGCCTTGGTCATTTCTCTGGGTATCAATTTCGTTATTGGGCCTATGTGTGCATTTAATTAAACTGTGTGGTTTTTTTTCTCCTATTGAACTGTATCATGTTAATTTAATTCTTAGACCTAGCTGAAAACTGCTCAAAGTGTAGAGGAAAAATTTTCCTTCCTCATAGTAGTGGGCAAGAGGAAAACAACAATATTTGTATACTTTACTGAAGGTTACAATGTCCCATATCTTACAACAGTGACTTAATATTTTCATGTATCTGTTGTAGATTGGAACATTAGCATTAGAAAGATAAATTTGCCCAAAGTTATTTATCTACTACAATTTGAAGTCAGGACTCAAGCTCAGGTATTTTGAATCCCAGTCTCCAGTCTTATAATAGATTATGACAGAAACTTCAAAACCAAATAATATAAAGAAAATAAACAAAAAAATTAGCAGTATAATACTCATCTTTTCAAAAAATTTGCTTTTAGGGGCACGTGGGTGGCTCAGTCGGTTAAGCATCTAATTCTTGATTTTGGCTCAAGTCATGATCTCATGGTTTGTGAGATGGAGCCCCGCATCAGGCTCTGTGGTGATGGCATGGAAACCTGATTGGAATTCTCTCTCTCCCTCTCGCTATCTGCTCCCCCCCTCAAGTAAGTAAGTAAGTAAACAAACAAACAAATAAAATTTACTTATAGAATAGAATATGAATGCAAATATGTTTGAAAAGTACAACACCACTGGCCAGGATGGATTAGCAAAAATTGTTCTTACCCTCCCATTATAACCAACTAGAAAATTCAGCAAATATATCAAAAAATGCTTTCAGAAATCATGCAACAGATAGCTCGGGTTGTTTCAGAAAAGGAAGATAAATAAGGTGGGCACTACGATGACCCTAGATTTCACTGAGAATAATCTTCCATAATGCAGGAACAGGAAAGAGCATCCAAAGGAAGCTAGAGACCTCGCCGAAACTGAGGAGACCAAGATAAAGGTTAGGGCTTTGAGGCAGCTGGAAGTTGCAGGCAGAATTAAAGAAAAGAATCTCCTTTGATTCTTTTCTGAATCTGAATACTACAATGTGTATAAAATAAAGGTGCTTACGCAGAAAATAAAAATGCACCAATCTGGGTAAATAACAACAAAACAGTTATCTGCAGACCAATTCTCGGAGCCCAAACAGGGTGAGAAGACATTCAAGTTCTTACTAGAGAGTCAATAGTATTTGCCAAGTCCATCACTACAGAGGCATCGGACCTTAGTGATAGAGACAAACTAACCCTGAAGAGGAGGCTCGTTACCCCATACCTAACCTAATAACAATGAAAACCAGATTTCAAAATTGTTAAACTTATCCTCAGGTAACTTAACTGCCTGACATTCTTTAAATAAAGACAAGAAACTTAACATTCTTTAAACAAAGACCAGAACATCAGAAAATCCTAAATGTAAAGGCACAGTATCTCTCATCTAATCAGAGATTACCTAACATGCCAAGAAACAGGAAATGTGAACAATAGCAAGTAGCTATGTAAATGAAAACAGACCCTAAAGTGACAGAAATCAGGCAACTAGCATACAAGGATGTTTAAACAATGATCATAATCGCATTCAAATATTTGGGTCATGTGAGCATATTCTTCTTTTCATATTAACCATAAAATTCCTCCTTTTCAAGAACTTAACTAACAACCCAGGTGTCCATCAACTGATGAATGTTTAAACAAAATGGGATCTGTCTATACATTGGGATAGCATTTTATGCTATAAAAAAGGAATGCCACAATGACAAATGGAAATAGATACATCATAAAGCATACAGCTTCCCCACCCCCGCACTGAGAGACATAGTTCCATGAAATTACTGTATTTATCGTCATCTCCAGGATGTCAAAACCTTGCATATGTCTCCAAGTCAAATTTGGTTGTAGCTTATGGGTCGTCAATATACGTTTAAATTATAGTTTAAGCACATATAACATCAGGAATTAATAAAATAGGATGACCTTGGTAAAAACTGGTATCTAGAACTGCTTAGAAACAAACTTTAATGTTTCCAATCCATAGACTAAGTCTCTGTATTGTATATAATAATGACTTCTTGCCCCAATGCTGCATGCAAATCTTTTTTTTTTTTTTTACAAATAGTTTATTGTCAAGTTGGTTTCCATATAACACCCAGTCCTCATCCCCACAAGTGCCCCCCTCCATCTCCATCTCACCCCTCCCCCCCAATATCCAGCAGTCCTAAGTTTGTTCTCAGCATTCAAGAGTCTCTCATGGTTTGCCTCTCTCCCTTTCCCCCACCATTTCCCCCCTTCATCTCCACCATGGTCCTCCGTTCAGTTCCTCCTAATCCTCCTATACATGCAAACATATTATATTTGTCCTTCTCTGCCTGAGTTATTTTGCTCACCATAGCACCCTCAAGGTCCATCCAAGTTGCTACACATGGCCAGATTTCATTCTTTCTCATTGCCATGTAGTATTCCATCGTATACATAAACCACATCTTCTTGATCCATTCGTCCGTTGATGGACACTTAGGCTCTTTCCATGTTTTAGCTATTGTGGAGAGTGCTGCTATGAACATTGGGGCATATGTGCTCCTATGCATCAGCATTTCTGTATCCCTTGGGTAAATTCCTAGCAGTGCTAGTGCTGGGTCCTAGGGGAGTTCTATTGTTAATTTTTTGAGGAACCTCCACACTGTTTTCCAGAGGGGCTGTACCAGTTTACATTCCCACCAACAGTGTAGGAGGGTGCCGGAGGCCGCGCCGGCTCCGACAGGTCCAGGGGTCCCTGAAGGATGGACGGTGTCGGCGAAAGAGAATGAGAGAGCCCCGAGATTCTTTCTGATCACCAGGCAGGCATCTCTGTCCTGTCGGTTTTGGTGTCTTTATTTAAAGGTTCAACAACTATATGAGGTCAGAGAAAAGCAATTTCTTACAATGAGAGGTCTTTTGTGATATCAATTAACAGAATGTTCATAGAGAAGAACAGCATAACATACAAGTTAAATTGTATATAGATAAGCTAGGAGTCATTCTGTCTGGCCCTCAAGAAGATAAATGTTCCTGAATTGGTTTATTTGTGGAAACCATCACGGGGGCCCTAAATGTGCCTGTCTTTGCACCTGGGTTTATGTTTTAGCTACTCTTATCTGTCCTCATCCCAGCTGCCAGTGTAAGGGAGGGTGTTTGTGGAATGTAGGCCTTGAGGAAGGGACTGCTATGCTTCACCAGTTAGCAAAGATATATGTAGTAACTTATGTTCTGCCCTGAAATAGGCTCTTTGTCTCAGGGCCAGGCTCAGTTGTAACTCTTGTGTTCTTAACCCCTTAAGTCTTGGATCTGCAAGGCCCATAGGAAGAGCCTTTTGACAATCGCCCATAGAGCTTTCATCTAAAGTCTCTTTTGTGAAGGCAGGAATATGCTTTTCCTTATAAGGTATCTGTATTCAGAATATGGGTCTGATATGGAATATTGGGAGGCCTGGTCAATACCAGCAGGCTCATTTCCAGCACGAGCCAGTGGTAGCAGAAGGAGATACTAGTCTTCATTTCTCGTGGCAGAAGCTGTGCAAACATTGCCATTTCCTTGCTGTGACTGCCATCCAGAGAGGCCGGTGCGGCTCCCGGCAGGAGGGTGCTCATTTCTCCACATCCTCACCAGCATCTACAGTCCTCTGATTTGCTCATTTTAGCCACTCTGACTGGCGTGAGGTGGTATCTCAGTGTGGTTTTGATTCGTATTTCCCTGATGAGGAGGGATGCTGAGCATCGTTTCATGTGTCTGTTGGCCATCTGGATGTCTTCTTTGGAGAAGTGTCTGTTCATATCTTCTGCCCATTTCTTTACTGGGTTGTTTGTCTTTTGGGTTTGGATTTTGGTGAGTTCCTTACAGATTTTGGATTTATCTGATATGTCATTTGCAACTATCTTTTCCCATTCCGCTGGTTGCCTATTAGTTTTCTGGATTGTTTCCTTTGCCATGCAGAAGATTTTAATCTTGATGAAGTCCCAATAGTTCATTTTTGCTCTTGATTCCCTTGCTTTTGGGGATGTGTCAAGTAAGAAGCTGCTGCTGTAGAAGAAGGTTCTTTCCTGCTTTCTCCTCTAGGGTTTTGATGGTTTCCTGTCTCACGTTCAGGTCCTTTATCCATTTTGAGTTTATTTTTGTGTATGGTATGAGAAAATGATCTAGTTTCATTCTTCTGCATGTTGCTGTCCAGTTCTCCCAATACCATCTGTTAAAGAGGCTGTCTTTTTTCCATTGGATATTCTTTCCTGCTTTGTCAAAGATCAGTTGGCTGTATACTTTTGGGTCCACTTCTGAGTTCTCAATTCTGTTCCATTGGTCTATGTGTCTGTTTTAGTGCCAAACCATACTGTCTTGATGATGGCAGCTTTGTAGTAGAGGCTACTTTCTGGGATGGTGTTACCTCCCGTTTTGGTTTTATTCTTCAATATTACTTTGGCTATTTGGGGTCTTTTGTGGTTCCATACAAATTTGAGGATAGTTTGTTCCAGTTTTGAGAAGTATGCTCGTGCAACTTTGATTGGAATTGCATGGAATGTGTTGATTGCTTTGGGTAGGAATGACATTTTAACTATATTTATTCTACCTATCCATGACCATGAAATGCTTTTCCATTTCTTTGTGTCTTCTTCAATTTCCTTCATAAGTTTTCTATAGTTTTCATCATACAGATCTCCTGTACCCTTGGTTAGGTTTATTCCTAGGTATTTTATGTGTTTTTGTGCAATTGTGAATGGGATCGGCTTCTTGATTTCTCTTTCTGTTCCTTCATTATTGGTGTATAAGAATGCAACAGATTTCTGTACGTTGATACTGTACCCTACAACTTTGCTGAATTCTTGGATCAGCTCTAGTAGGCTTCTGGTGGAGTCTGTCGGGTTTTCTATGTAGAGTATCACGTCGTCTGCAAAGAGTGAAAGTTTGACTTCCTCTTTGACAATTCTGATGCCTTTGATTTCCTTTTGGTGTCTGATGGCTGACGCTAGGACTTCCAGCACTATGTTAAACAGCAGTGGTGAGAGTGGACATCCCCGTCGTGTTCCTGATCTCAGGGGGAAAGTTCTCAGGTTTTCCCCGTTGAGGATGATGTTAGCTGAGGGCTTCTCATAGATGGCTTTAATGATGTTTAAGAAGGTTCCTTCTATGCCAGCTTTCTCTAGAGTCTTTATTAAGAAGGGATGCTGCATTTTGTCAAATGCCTTTTCTGCATCTATCGACAGGATCATATGGTTTTTATCTTTTCTTTTGTTGATGTGATGTATCACATTAAATGATTTGCGAATATTGAACCAGCGCTGTTACCCAGGAATGAATCCCACTTGATCCTGGTGGATAATTCTTTTTATGTGCTGTTGGATTCGATTTGCAAAGAACTTGTTGAGGATTTTTGCATCTGTATTCATCAAAGATATTGGCCTGTAGTTCTCTTTTTTTTCTGGATCCCTGTCTGGCTTGGGAATCAGAGTGATGCTGGCTTCATAAAATGAGTCCGGGAGTTTTCCTTCGATTTCTATTTTTTGGAATAGCTTGAGAAGAATTGGTATTAATTCTGTTTTAAGTGTCTAGTAGAATTCCCCAGGGAAACCATCAGGTCCAGGGCTCTTATTTGTTGGCAGATTTTCGATCACTGATTTGATTTCTTCACTAGTTATGGGTCTGTTCAGATTTCCTATCTCTTCCTGTGTGAATTTTGGTAGTGAGTGTGTGTTTATGAATTTGTCCATTTCTTCTAAGTTGTCCAATTTGTTGGCATATAATTTTTCAAAGTATCCCCTAATAATTGCTTGTATTTCTGAGGGGTTGGTTGTAATAAGTCCATTTTCATTCATGATTTTGTCTGTTTGGGTGCTCTGTCTTTTCTTTTTGAGAGGCCTGGCTAGAGGTTGTCAGTTTTGTCTATTTTTTCATAAAACCAACTCTTGGTTTCATGAGTCTTTTCAATTGTTTCTTTGGTCTCTATGTTGTTTACTTCTGCTCTGATTTTTACTATTTCTCTCCTTCTACTGGGTTTAGGGCGTTCTTGTTGCTCTGCCTCTAGTTCCTTTAGGTGAGCTGTTAGATTTTGGTCTTGCGCTTTTTCTAATTTCTTGAAATAGGCCTGGAGTGCAATGTACTTTCCTCTTAGGACTGCCTTTGCCGCATCCCATAGATTTTGAATTGTTGTGTTTTCATTTTCATTTGTTTCCATATATTTTTAAATTTCCTCTCTAATTGCCTGATTGGCCCATACATTACATTAGTAATGTAATACTAATACCGTTAGTAGGGTGTTCTTTAACCTCCATGTGTTTGGAGGCTTTCCAGACTTCTTCCTGTGATTGATTTCAAGTTTCAAAGCATTATGATCTGAGAGTGTGAATGGTATGCTCTCAATTCTTTTACATTTATTGAGGGCTGCTTTATGTCCCAGTATGTGATCTATCTTGGAAAATGTGCCATGCGCACTTGAGAAGAAAATGAATTCCTTGGCCTCAGGATATAGATTTCTAAATATATCTGTCAGATTCATCTGGTCCAATGTGTTTTAAAGTCCATTATTTCTTTAGTGATTTTCTGTCTGGTTGACCTATCCATTGCTGTAAGTGGAGTATTAAAGTCCCCTGGTATTAGCACATTCTTATATATAAGCTTGTTTCTGTGTGTGATTAATTGTTTTAAGTATTTAGGTGCTCCCATATTCGGTGCATAGATACTTATGATTGTTAGTTCTTCCTGATGGATAGACCCTTAATTATTATTATTATTATATTATTATATAATTAATTATAATATATTATATTATTGTATTATATAATATATAATATGCTATATTATATAATTAATTATTATATAATATATAATATAGCATATATTATATTATATTATATTATTATTATTATCACATGCCCTTCTTCATCTCTTGTTATGGTCTTTAATTTAAAGTCCAGTTTGTCTGATATAAGTATAGCTACTCTGGCTTTCTTTTGATTTCGGTAGAATGATATATTTTTCTCCATGCTCTTACTTTTAATCTGAAGGAATCTTCCAGTCTAAGATGAGTTTCTTGTAGACAGCGTATAGATGGATTTTGTTTTTTTCTCCATTCTGCTCCCCTATGTCTTTTGATTGGAGCATTCGGACCATTTACATTCAGTGTTATTATTGAAATATGTGAATTTATAGTCGTTGTGTCTTTTGAGGGGTTCATGTTTGTGATGGTGTCTCTAGTACCTTTGTTCGTTGCAACCATTCCTTCAGAGCGTCCCCCACAGGATTTCTTGTAGGGCTGGCTTAGTGGTGACAAATTGTTTCAATTTCTGTTTATTTGGAAAGAATTTTGGAAGGACGCTGGTGTTATCCAGAGAAACTATGTAGTCTAATTACTCCTGAGAGAAAGCCATGAATAGGTCGGTGGGTATAGAATTTACATCTACAGAGTAGACTAAATGTGACTGTTTAAGCAAGCCAGTGATCAGAGTTAATCAGGTCAGTGTTCAGGAAATAAAAAGGAAAAAAGAAGAAGAAGAAAGAAAAAAAGAGAAAAGAAAAAAAGGGAGGGAAGTTCTCAAGCATGTATGGGCATGGTGTGATCAAATGCGTCTGGCGGGAGTTCTGCCTTGGCGGTTGTGGGAATGAGAGTGATGGAGCTCCAGTCCCTTCTTGAACCAAACACTGCACCTCACTTTTTTTGGTGTGTAAACTCCCTGTGCTGGGGGCAGTCAAAGTGGGTTTCACTCTTTAACCCAGGCCAGGCCTATTTTCCATATCCCAGTCTGCGTGCCCCACTGATATTGCCATAGACACAACCTGGCAGGTGATCCCCTCAGGGCAATTCCAAGCCTCTTGGATAGCCCTGGGGATGGAGCCAAAATCGCTGCTCCCTTCTCCTCCAATTCGGGAGTCAGGTTGGTGAGCATGGGTGGGGGTTTGCCTTTGGAGCACATTGGGCCCACTAGAGAGAGGGAAACCAGGTCCCTCTGTGTCTAGTCACCTGAAACACGAATTCGCGGGCAAATCTCCTAGTTCTTCTGCTCTTCGCCATCCCTCTAGAGTCCCAGCCAGCCAGGAACGCAGTGACCCGGTATGCACGCGGCTCCCCCAGGAGTCCAGCCAGCCAGGAGCACAATGGCGTGGTAGGCACGCAGCTCCTCTAAGCATCCATCCTGCCAGGAGCACCAATAAGTGGTCAGTGCGCAGCCCTTCCAGGACGAGTTGGCGCACAGGGACCTGGCACGCAGGGATTTGGCGCACACAGTCCATCTGTGCCCCAGGCGGAGGTTCTTCTGTTTCCCCGGGACAGGGACTGTGTCTTGAGCGGTTTCAGACTCTCTCTTTTTCACCTCTCACTCCCCTCAGAGGGGGATCGCCTCCGTCCCTGGAGTCTCTGATCCCGGCCTGATTTTATCTTTCCCAGTTCACACTCAAGTTAGAAGCATTTCTCAGTGGATTCTGCGTCCTTTTTCTCCCAATCTCTTGGGTTCTGTAAGGTTTCCTATGGCTTTGGATCTTTTCTGTGTGAGATATGAGGGCAAGTGCAATGTACGGAGCTCCCTACTTCTCTGCCATCTTGCCCCCTCCCCCACATTAGGGATGCCAATCTTTAGTTGGTGGTAATGTTGGGAAGAATGGTGAAGGTGGTTTGTTCTCACTTTTTCTACTCAACATTGTACTGAGGATTCTTGCCAGAAAAATTAAAGAGAGAGAGAGAGAGAGAGAGGAAGGAAGGAGGAAGGAAGGAAAAGAAAGGAAGAGAGAGAAAGAGAGAGAGAGAAAGAAAGAAAGAAAGAAAGAAAGAAAGAAAGAAAGAAAGAAAGAAAGAAAGAAGGGGGAGGGGAGGGAAAGGAAAGGGGAAAAAAGAAAAAAGGAGGAAAGAAAGAAAGAAGAAACAAAGAAAGAAAAGAAACAAAAAACTACACCCAAATTGGAAAGGAAGAAGTAAAACTATCTCTATTGCAGTTGATATGATCTTGTATATAGAAAATCCTAAGAAATCCACAAAAACAACAATTAGCTACAAAACAAGTTCAGCGAGACTACAGGACACAAAATCAGTATACAAAACTCAGTCATATATCTATACACTAGCAATGAACAATCCAGAAATGAAATTTTACAATGGTTTTCATTTACAATAGCATCAAAAAGAATAAAACGCTTAAGAATGAATTTAATAAAAGAAATGTAAGTTATACCAGTAGAATGTCTATAATCAAAGAGGGGAAAAGTAACAAATGTTCTTGAGAATATGGAGGAAATTAAATACTAATATACTGACATTGAGAATGTAAAATGGTGCAACCTCTGTATAAGACAGTTTAGCAATTTGTCAAAAGTGTAAATACCAAATGATGCAATAATTTCACTCCTATGTATGTGCCTGAAAGAACTGAACGAGTGTTCACACCAAAACTTTTGCGTGAATGTTCACTGCAGCATCGTTACTAAAACCCTAAAGGTGGAAACAACTGAAATGTCCATCAGCTGATGAATCTATCAACAAAACATGCTATCCCCACACAATGGAATAGCATTCTGTGCTTAAAGGAAATGAAGAACTGATACATGTTCCAACCTGGATGAACTTTGAAAACATTAAACAAAACAGCCAGAAACAAAAGGCCATGTATGAAAAGCCCACACTAGAGATGTTATACACATTATAGCAATGTAAAAATATTACATAAAAATAATCCAACTGATTGCGCAGGTAATTTTCCCCCGGGAGGAATTTCCGTGTCCATTGTTCTATGTCATCATATTTCCTACCTGGAATGAGTAGCCACACTTCCCGATGTTGCAGAGTATGGCCTACGGGATGCTTTAATCATTAAGGGGCTGCAGACTCTTTGCTCACCAGGCTCCCAAATTTTATGGAAAATTAGACCTAAAACTTCAGAAATCGGGGTGCCTTCTTGGCTCAGTCAGTTAAGCGTCCAACTCTTGATTTCACCTCAGATCATCATTTCACAACCATGAGATCACACTCTGCATGGGCTCCACGCTGGGCATGGAGCTTACTTATGATTCTCTCTCCTTCTCTCTCCTCATTTCCCTTGTTCGTTCATGAGTGCCCTCTCTCTCTCTAACTAAAAAAAAAAAAAAAAAAGAAAGAAGGAAAGAAAGAAAAGAAAAGAAAAGAAAAGAAAAGGAAGAAAAATTCAGAAACCTACACTTTTATTTTATTTCTGGGAATTTCTTATGTTAAAAACCAAAGGTGAGTAGAATCCTGTTCTTTTGAAGTCCGTGTATTTTGTGTCTGTGCCTAGGGTAATATTACTTTCTCAGACAGAACGCATGTAATAGAAGATATTTGGGAGGCAAATACCCGGAAGAAGGAATTTTCTCCCAGTGACTTGGCCCTCATTTATTGCCTCCTCTCCTTTGTTCCAACCAACTTCTTGTTGTCAGAACGTGTGTTTTTTCTATTTTAATGCATGTAAGAATTTCTAGCTGCAGGCAGATATATGTCTTAGAAAGCTTTTAAGATTTCCTGTCTTCTTTCATGGAGGCTAAACTGGCCTTTAGCACTCCCATTATTTGGGGATCATAGTGAAATTCTCCAGCAACGCTTAGAATATTATTCTTTTCTTCTCTTTTCTCTTCTTTTCTTTTCTTCTCTTTCTTTCTTTTCTTTTTTGTTTATTTATTTTTGAGAGAGACAGAGACAGAGACTGAGAGAGCTTGAGTGAAGAAGGGGGAGAGAGAGAGGGAGACACAGAATCTGAAGCAGGGCCCAGGCTCTGAGCTGTCAGCAAAGAGCCCATGAAAGCCATATGAGATCATGACCTGAACCAAAGTCAGATGTCCAACTCACTGAGCCACCCAGGAGCCCCTTGATGCTTTTCTTAAAAGAAAAACATTGGGGTGCCTAGGTGGCTTAGTCAGTTAAGCGTCCGACTTTCGCTTAGGTCATGATCTCGCGGTTGTGGGTTCGAGCCCCGCGTCGGGCTCTGTGTTGACTGCCAACTCAGAGCCTGGAGCCTGTTTCAGTCTGTGTCTCCCTCTCACTCTGACCCTCCCCTGCTCACGCTGTCTCTCTCTCTCTCCTAAAAATAAATAAAACATTAAAAAAATTTAAAAAAAAAAAGAAAGAGGGGCGCCTGGGTGGCTTAGTCGGTTAAGCGTCCGACTTTCGCTTGGGTCATGATCTCGCGGTTCGTGGGTTCGAGCCCCGCATCGGGCTCTGTGCTGACTGCCAGCTCAGAGCCTGGAGCCTGTTTCATAGTCTGTGACTCCCTCTCTCTCTGACCCTCCCCCTGCTCATGCTGTCTCTCTCTCTCTCCTATAAATAAATAAAACATTTAAAAAATTAAAAAAAAAATTAAAAAAAAAAGAAAGAAAAACATCTTTTCTTTTAAGGTCCTTAAGTCTCCACATAAGTAAGTAAGGTTATCAAATACCCCTAAAAATGATGATTTGCTACCATATAACACAAACTGGTGACAGCTGGAACAAGAAAATGCTAACTATCCTAGACTCTTGCTAAGTTTATAATATGTAAACCCAGGAGCAGTCACATGCCACATCATAATTCTCAAATCAATTAAGGGAGAAGCAATGCAGATCCTCAGACATCTATCTACCTCTCCTCTGGTCAAAAGTCAAGCGTTATTTCCACACAAACTCCCTTAGTTGTTTCATTTGCTGGATTGAATTCCCAAGACCCATCCTGTAGGGCGTAAAGACAACCGTGGGCCCCAGGAATCAGAAAAAATCCAGAATGCATTTCATTTAGCTCACACTGAGTTGTAGCCTCTCTTATGAAAAATAAATCAAGGCTGACTACGGGGAGTCAACTGTGTTCCTCAGGACTGGCCTCTACAACTAAGGAGTTTCACTGGTTTGGGGAAGATAATAGACCTTGTTTTCACTGTTGCTTTGGTAGTAGGAACACTGGTCTCGCAACTCTACAGTATCGTGCATCAGGAAACGAATCCTTGCTGGCAATTCCTTACTTAGCATCAAGGAGCACATTCGGGCAAAGTACTGATCCATTAAGGACTTGGCTCGTTCATGGTCTAATCTAGGTCCCACTGTCCTCATTATCTGACAGAGGCACTCCAAATCCTCTCCCATATCTTTGAGTTGGACTCTCTTCTTCTTTTCCGAAAGTGTTTTGATGCACTTATGAAGGATAGATTCATGAATAAGATTAAGCTTTCCAAGTTCTCTAATGAATTTGATGTTCCCCAACATCTTGATTTTAGCAATGGCTCTCTGTTCCTCATCCTCGGGGAGGAGTGGATTTTCACGCTTTATCATAGACATCAACATTTCTGGTTCGGTTTTCAAATTCATCTTGTAATTTGGAAATTAGGAGGCATCTGAATGTTGTGCTTTGCTTCTGTCCTGGTTGACCCTTTGCTGCTGGGCCATCAAAGTTTGGTGCATCTTCTTCCAATCGCAGACATAGCTGAGCATACAGTGAGCTATACTTTGGCTCTTCTAGGGCTTTGTCCATAATCAGCAGTATGACCCCTTTAAGAATGAGTTTAGACTCTACACCAACATTGAGGAGCTCAAGTCATAGCTTGTCAAACTTTTCAGGAGTAAGCTTCTTTAGTATGCCTTTTACTTTCCTGAAGATTGCATCATGTCGTTCTTTTTCATTTACGGAGTTGCTTGCTGCAGAGTTGTCATCTCGTCTAGTACTTCATGCAGGAATCCATTTCTGAGCGTTTTGCCCTGGGGTTTTCCCCAGCAGCTTGCTGTTGCCAGCAGTCTTGAGATAGTGCTGAGGTGCACCCCTACTTCCTCCTCTGCCAGAAGAAGCACTGAAACGAGAAGCACCCCTTTCTGCGATTGCACTCTCCACTTTGGCGGTTTGACAACGAAGAATCTTCAAAAAAATAATATTAATGGATGGGGTGGGGAGGGAAGAGGTTGGGAGAAATGAAAAACCTTCACTGAGAACTCAGCAGCTGCTGCTGCAGCTGCCTCCTCAGGATCAGCTCAGAGGAGTCGCTGCTGCAGCCACCAGCCGGTACCCGCCGCCACCTCCATGGAGCTCTGACTTGCTGCTCTCATATGGCATTTTCATTGTTACTTCTTTGAGGAACCTCTGTACTGTTTTCTACAGTAACTGCACCAATTTACATTCCCACCAACAGTGCACAAGAATTACTTTTTCTCTACATCCTCATTTTTTAAAAAATGTTTTATTTATTTCTAGGAGAGAGAGAGAGAGACAGCGTGAGCAGGGGAGGGTCAGAGAGAGAGGGAGTCACAGACTGAAACAGGCTCCAGGCTCTGAGCTGGCAGTCAGCACAGAGCCCGACGTGGGGCTCGAGCCCACAAACCGCGAGATCATGACCCAAGCGAAAGTCGGACGCTTAACCGACTAAGCCACCCAGGTGCCCCTATGTTTCAAATATAGATTGAGTGATGGATATAACAAAGAAGAATAAAATGTGATTCTCACCCTCAAAATCTAGAAGGCATTATTATACCATGGACTTTAGACTGCCATAAGTTCAAATCCTCACTGAAAACGTATGGTCATGCAACTATCTTCCTATAACCCCTTTCATGAAACATGAAATATACATGTTTCATTATAAAATTCGGTTCAACATACAAAGTTTTAGAACAACCCAGGAAAAAGAGAATGTCATAGTGATGTTGAGAAACAGAGGTCAACCTATAGCCCATCCAGGGTCAGAAGCCTTGTGGTTTAGGCGTTACAATGAGGGAACCCTCAATGATAGAAAACCAAGATCTGTTCTCTAGTTATTTGATTAACATAGATAAATTCCTTGGAACTGAGGGATGAAGGATGGATGCAGTTTAAATAATTCTATGCAACGTAATTGGGTGAATATTGAGGAAACCAATTCTGTCATGTATGGAAATCCAATTAATCTACTGCTTATAAACTAGTGCTTCTTGTCATTTTTCATATATGACATGTCTGACCTCTGGGTCTTATAAAGATTTCACAGGTAGTTGGGCTCTATCCTCAGTTATTTCCCTCTGAATATTCTAGACCTCACTTTCTTCTACTTTGTTTCATCAATGATGGTATCTCTTCCACGAATTGACTGATTTTTTTCCATATCTGTTAGAACTCACTTCTTTTTTCTTATTGTTTGTGACATTAAAATTTTTATTCCTTTAATATAATTTTAGTGGAACTTTAGAAAAAAGGGGATATCAAAATATATGTTTTTTGTATGCATTCAGCAGGGAATTTCTATGAACCGTATTTAAACTTAGGATTTATTTTCTTTAATGACATGGCCTTGAGTTATTTTGACATAGAGTTTATTTCTGTGTATTAAATATAATTACCAGTTTGGAAATCTGCATGATCCATGTTTTAACTCAGTTAGATGTTCATATTATAAAGCACACAAGAGGAGAAATAGGCTTAAGGGAATTTTTGCCTAAGTTAAAAACGTATTACCTAGGTAAATGCAATGGATTTCAAGATGAGAAGTCTATCAATTATTTCTAACACACCCATAATAAAATCCCTCTTTTTGGGACACCTGAGTGGCTCGGTTGGTTAAGCATCTGACTCTTGATTTCAGCTCAGGTCATGATCTCACAGTCCTGATTTCAAGCCCTGGGCCGGGCTTGGTGCTTTCAGTGCAGGAACTTCTTGAGATTCTCTCTCTCCCACTCTCTCTGCCCCTCCCCCTGCTCATGCTATATCTCTCTCTCTATCTTTCTCTCTCTCTCTCTCTCAAAATAAGTAAGTATTTTAAAACATCCTTCTTTTTCTTTGGTTTCCTTTCCAAATTGCTATTCCAGTTTGAAGAAAATGTTGAGTAGTCACAGAATTTCTGCTAGGGAATATATGTCTGAACTTCCTCTTTTAAGAGGAAGTAGTTTATAGAAGAAAAAGTGATATGAGGCTTCTGTGGTACTATTAGAAGTGAAAAGCACTACAAATTTAGCAGAAAGGGAGCAAGACACTACTGTATGATTAGTAGGTTTCCTCCATACCATGACGTGTTTGGAGATCTATTGCCTTGATTGGTAAGACTAAACACATTGCTTTTGTAATTTATTCATAGAAGAATTCCACCAAATTGGGGAGAGGAGAAAATTGTTCAGCTCAGTTTATTTAACTTACTGGAAGTTTATTTACAGAACTATGAGACTTCCTTAACAGAACATCATTTTTGGTCTTCTCTCTTTTTTTCATATGTGCAATGGCTGGAGATATAGTCTATGCGGATATTAAAAATGGTGGGGCTTTTTCTCTAGAAAATTCATCCTCGCTTCAGAAATCTGGTAAGTTGCATTTAGAGGTCCTTCTAAAATTAATATTTTACTTCTAATCTCCTTTATTTCTGTCCTGTGCTTGTATAGGTCTTCTTAAAAAATAAAATAGAAGAATGCAAGAATAAGAGTGAATGTGTTTGATGAAACAAAGTGCTTACAAAGTTTATTGTATTTATGATTTTCTTTTTAAAATTTTTATAAATTCTAGTTAGTTAAAAGACAGTGTAATATTAGTTTCAGGTGTAAAATTTAGTGATTTATCACTTACCTATAACACCATGGATGGAGCTAGAGAATACTTTGCTCAACAAAATAAGTCAGTCAGAGAAAGACAAATACCCTATGATTTCACTCATAGGTGCATTTAAGAAACAGAACAGATAAACATGGGTGGTGGTAGAGAGAAGAGAGGCAAACCAGAAACAGACCCTCCTGACTATAGAGAACAAACTGAGGGTTACTAGAGGGAAGGTCAGGGTGGGGGTATGGGTTAAACGGGTGATGGATGTTAGACACTTGTGATGAACGCTGGGTGTTATATATAATTATTAGTATGTAGAACTTTGGTTTTGATTTTCAAAGACCTTCTATTCCTTTCATTTCTTGCAGCGATCATTTATACTCATACAGTGACATCTGTACACATGACTTCTTTCTTTTCTACACTTTATATACCCCTGATTAAATGTGCCCTTTTAATACAGGATGATAAATTCACTTACACAGAGGGGGAAATTCCTGGCTACTATTCACATTGTTAATTATCTTTTTGAAATTTGCATATTGATAGGATAACAACGTTAAACTAAACTAGGGAGACATGAAATGCTGGTATTTTATTTCATGAAGTTTAGGATTAATGACTATCTGAGTAATAGAATATTTTTTTATGCCTACAAATAGATAGGCATATAGCTAAAGATAACATTGCACCTTAATTACAACCACTCAAAACTGATAGATTTGCAAATTCAATGTGTCTTTTATTCTCCAAAGTATTATGGAAGTTTTCATGTTGCATTTCCATTCTTTTCTCTAGGATCAAAGATTTTTGTATTATAAAGTTTATATAAAATATTATATAATTTAAAGTCTCCTCATTGCATTTGTCTTTATAAGATGAAAATAACATTAGCTTTTTTATATTTTCCATAGAATGTATTAATTCTTTTATATCTTTAAATTTGCAATTATCAAGTGAACCTGATGTGTGATTTTCTCTGATTGCAGAAGCATATTTTTCCCTATTTTTAAATGTCATCTCTCTAACTTACCCAATAAAAGCTTATCTGCTTTTTTCCCACTCCCTAAACTGGGTGATTTCTTTTTCTATGAGAAGACAGAACTTTATTTGAAAAATAATATGTACTAGAATTGCGTTCTTATTCTCATATTGTGAAAATTCTTATACATTTAGTCCATTTTTCTAGTGATTATTTTAACTCACTTCAAGCAACAAATCCAGTATTTTCTTTTTTTCTTTTTCTTTTTACAAATAATTTATTGTCAAATTAGTTTCCACATAACACTCAGTGCTCATCCCCATAAGTGCCCTCCTTTATGCCCATCTCCCCTCACCCCCACATCCATCAGTCCTCAGTTTTTGTCAGCATTCAAGAGTCTCTCATGGTTTGCCTCTCTCCCTTTCCCCCACCATTTCCGCCCATCTTCTCCCCCTTGGTCCTCCGTCAAGTTCCTCCTAATCCTCCTATACGTGCAAACATATGATATTTGTCCTTCTCTGCCTGACTTATTTCGCTCAGCATAACACCCTCAAGGTCCATCCATGTTGCTACACATGGCCAGATTTCATTGTTTCTCATTGCCATGTAGTATTCCATGGTATAGATAAACCACATCTTCTTGATCCCTTCATCTGTTGATGGACACTTAGGCTCTTTCCAGGTTTTAGCTATTGTGGAGAGTGCTGCTATGAACATTGGGGTACATGTGCTCCTATGCATCAGCATTTCTGTATACCTTGGGTAAATTCCTAGCAGTGCTATTGCTGGGTCATAAGGGAGTTCTATTGTTAGTTTCCTGAGGAACCTCCACACTGTTTTCCAGAGGGGCTGTACCAGTTTACATTCCCACCGACAGTGTAGGAGAATGCCCGTTTCTCCACATCCTCACCAGCATCTAGAGTTCTTTGATTTGCTCATTTTAGCCACTCTGACTGGCGTGAGGTGGTATCTCAGTGTGGTTTTGATTCGTATTTCCCTGATGAGGAGGGATGCTGAGCATCGTTTCATGTGTCTGTTGGCCATCTGGATGGCCTCTTTGGAGAAGTGTCTGTTCATCTCTTCTGCCCATTTCTTCACTGGGTTGTTTGTGTTTCGGGCGTGTGGTTTGGTGAGTTCCTTATATATTCTGGATATTAACCCTTTATCTGATATGTCATTTGCAACTATCTTTTCCCATTCCGTTGGTTGCCTATTAATTTTCTGTGTTGTTTCCTTGGCTGTGCAGAAGCTACAAATCCAGTATTTTCAATTCTGCATTCCTGGGTTAGATTTCCTTTTTGTTTACAGATAGAACTTTACTCCCCTCCTGGTTTACAGACTTGGGGATAACATCTTTAATGCTGTCTAGTCTAATCTTCCAGTATTAAAAAGAGAAAACGTAAATAAAGATTAACTTACCTATCCACAAAGGCTTTTAAGACCAGAAGTCAAATGCTTTAGTACTCTTTCACTGCATATTCCTAGTGTTGGATAAATACAACTTCTGTTCTCATGTGTCATATAACAGAAGAGGGAAAAAATATTTGGTACGCTGGATTGTCATGTCCTACACAGCCCTACATATGATAGGTCATGTTCTTAGTCTTCTTCTTTTTTTTTTTTAAATTTTTTTTAAATGTTTTATTTATTTCTAGGAGAGAGAGAGAGAGAGACAGCATGAGCAGGGGAGGGCCAGAGAGGGAGTCACAGACTGAAACAGGCTCCAGGCTCTGAGCTGGCAGTCAGCACAGAGCCCGACGCGGGGCTCGAACCCACGAACTGCGAGATCATGACCTAAGCGAAAGTCGGACGCTTAACCGACTAAGCCACCCAGGCGCCCCTCTTAGTCTTCTTCTAACTCTATATGTTTTATTTATTTTGCTCTGGCTGTTGTCTTTCTCTTTGTTGCTTAAAGTTACCTTATTCCTTACTACTTCAGAGCTTCATCTATGCTGAGACCCTTGCTCTAATCTCTTAACCTTTGTATCCCCAACACCTCACATAGTACCAGGTACCTAACAGGCAATCAGTAGATGCTTGGTAAGTGGTTGAATGGATAAATGGATAAATAAATAAATGGATCTCATGAGAATATCCCAGGCTAAAATTCAGAAATTCACACTTCATAAATCGTACTTCAAGGACCTAAAAGAATGACCCAATATTCCTCATGTCAGTCCTTTTATGAAATCTGAAATTTTATTCTGTAAGTTTTTAGGTCAGTAACCTAAAACATGTTATTAAAGGCATGTCTATTTTATATTAAAAACTAGTAGGGATACCATCACATTCTTCTTGAAATTACTTTGACTGGCACAATTCTCATTGTTTTACATGATAAATGAAAGCACACTGACTTGTTTACATTCTGACAATTAAAATCCCACTAAGGATGTTTTATTTAATAACAGTAATAATTTGAACATAGAAAAAAGCACTCTATAGTAATATACCACTAAATAAGCATTCAGGTTAACCAGCCTTGATGCTTGACTTTATAGTTTGCTATATATCAACACCAATGATTTTATTACTTTCTCAGTGTATATATCATGTATCTAGTGGATTTGACATACTGCAATTACTTTGGATTAGAGATTATTGGTCTAATTATCAGCCAAAGCTAATAATTCTTACTGTTTTTTTTTTTATGATTTATTATTATCTTTTGAGTACTCCAAAGATATGGAGATAGTGTGAATATCAAACCAACTACTGATTTGGTAGTCAGTCAAGACAACTGAGGCCTGATCTCCACTCTGTTATCAAATAACTATACTATTGTGGGCTTGAATATCCCCATTAATGTGCAGGTCTTGGGCAAGGTAATTTCTTTTTTCTTTTTTTTTTTTTTACAAATAGTTTATTGTCAAATTAGTTTCCACATAACACCCAGTGCTCATCCCCACAAGTGCCCTCCTCCATGCCCACCCCTCCTCCCCCCACATCCACCAGTCCTCAGTTTTTGTCAGCATTCAAGAGTCTCTCATGGTTTGCCTCTCCCCCTTTCCCCCACCATTTCTGCCCTTCTTCTCCCCCTTTGTCCTCTGTTAAGCTCCTGGGCAAGGTAATTTCTAAGAGTACTTTTATTTTAAAATAAAATGAATGAAATTACGGTTATGTACCATAGTAGGTAGGCATGTTATGTAAGAGAGATAGAATGGATCAATCTAAATCAGTGGTTGTGGTGAATAAACTTAGAGAATCCAGGGGCACCTGGGTGGCTCGGTTGGTTGAGCATCCGACTTCGGCTCAGGTCATGATCTCACGTTTCGTGGGTTCGAGCCCCACATCGGGTTCTGTGCTGATAGCTAGCTCAGAGCCTGGAGCCTGTCTTCGGATTCTGTGTCTCCCTCTCTCTCTGACCCTCCCCTGCTCATGCTCTCTCTCTCAGAAATAAATACAAAACATTAAGAAATTACTTTAAAAAGAGAGAATCAGGAGGGTCTCAGTCTTGTATAAAAATTTAGGACTGTGCACAGTAGACCCTTGTAGGATTAATACTGTGAAATAAGTGCAATGAAACCACAAACAAAAATTTAGATCCATTCGCAGTTTTACAAGCCCCCTCTTCACAAGCCAGAAAAATATATAGGTTCTGTGTGAGTGCATATATCTGTGTGCATGCATCCACAAAAAGAAGCTGGGTCTATGTATTTCAAAGGAGAGTAACTTAGAAGCATAATAACTAAGAAAATGTATTGAGCCCCCTCTTACCTCTCACCATATAAGGAAATACCTGCTGGGCTTACTATCTAATTTTATCTGTCCAATCTATCCAATTGTGTAGATCCTCACCATCATGGAATTTTCTTGAAAGTTGGATGTGCCATGATCATTGTTCTTCTGGTAATCGTAATTATGCTGAGCATTTTGGGTAAGTAATTATCAGAATGATTTATTTATCCTGAAGTATTTTCTCTAATGACCTGGTGTAATTGTGTTTGCCATTTGGTTGTTCCCTAAACAACATAGAACAACTTCACAAAAAGTATGAGATTTGAAATCATTATAATGAGAGATTCTCCATGGAACTTCAGTATGTGATATAATTATAGATTCTTTTCATTGATAAAGGAAAAAGATGTCAAGAATATATTTATATTTTATGAATAAACCACACAATGCAATTTGATATCAAACTATATACAAGCTGCTCTAAAACTACATTCAGATGAAAGGAAATTACATTTATAAGTTTAAATCTGTAAGTTTATTCATATTAGCTAGTCTTGAGCACTATCAGTCTTATGTCAATAGGTGAAAAATTTGCCTAATAAGCGATTTAAAAATAATCCAAAAGTATAATTGGATATAACTGAGCACAATCCAATTATTTATATGGCAAATATTTTTTTAAATATTTTTATTTATTTCTAAGAGAGAGAGAGAGACAGCGCGAGCAGGGGAGGGTCAAAGAGAGCGGGAGACAGACTCTGAAATAGGCTCCAGGCTCTGAGCTGGCAGTCAGCACAGAGCCCCACGCGGGGCTAGAACCCACGAACCGCGAGATCATGACCTAAGCGAAAGTCGGACGTTTAACAGACTAAGCCACCCAGGTGCCCCCATACGGCAAATATTTTTAATTATTGAATATATACTTGGAGAAAAGTTCTTCACAAATATCTATAGAGCAAAGGTAATACATAGATTGTATATATTCCAAGGAATCCAAGCTTTCAGATTAAACCAAACTCTAGAACAGGCCAGTGCATACCTGTCTATGTCAAGAATCCTTGTAAATGGTATTAGCAATTAAGAATGTCATTGTAAGTTACGAAGAAATAAGCACAGTGATAGAATTCCAGAATGGGAAAGAGCTAGAAGTCCAGGTCGAACCTGTAGTTGAGATGAACACCACAAACCTCAGAGAGAGAAGTTGTTTCATTAGTTTAATATAACTAGTCTATTGTCTAATTGCAGCTATAAAATTAAGGAGGAGGGAAGTGAAAATAATTAGCATAACATTTTTTATGTTGAGGTAGTAGATTTGTTTGTTACTAAAACATTAGTTTGTCAATAAAACATATTTGTTACTAACAGAATTGTTACTAAAATAGATTTTAGAGATTTAATTGCTTGATACACACTATTATCAAATTATAAATTACCAAAAGTAATTTCAGTTAAATGGCCATCAGAAAAACAGATGTATTCTTCATTGCAGAAAAAGTACTCTGGACTCACCCTATACTTCTATATACAGCATTTACATGAAAAGTCTTCTAAGAAACAGAATTATGAACCAAACCAAAACATATAAAAATCACTTCCCTGAGGGGAGCCTGGGTGGCTCAGTTGATTAAGGATCAAAATTTTTTTTCCTTTTTTTTTTTTAAAGTTTATTTATTTATTTTGTGTGAGAGAGAAAGAACATGAGCAGGACAGGGGCAGAGCAAGGGAGACAGAAAGAATCCCAAGCAGAATCTGCACTGTCAGCACAGAACAGGACTCAGGACTCCATCCCATGAACCAGAAGATCATGACCTGAGCTGAAAGTCAGGCAGTTAACTTACTGAGCCACCCAGACGCCTCAAGCATCTGATTCTTTGAATTTTGATTTGGGTTTAGGTCATGATCTCACAGTTCATGAGATGGAGCTCCATATCACTATGGAACCTGCTTGGAATTCTTTCTCTCCCTTGCTCTGTCCTTCCCTTGCTCACATGTGCATTCACACACTCTCTCTCCCTCTCTCAAAATAAATAAACTTTTAAAATAAAATAAAATACTTTCCCTGAATCAGATGACACTTGATATAATTTACTATATTTCATTAAACACAAACTGTCCAAGTGAGACTTATATCCATGACTAGTTATTTTGTGCTCACTAAAAAAATATATGAAAAGTCCAGGGAAAAAAATCAGGTGAAGATTCCTCTGGTCCCAGATCATATTTTTTTCATTTTCACCAAAGTTAACACTACTAAGATTAAGAGTGCAAAGGAAAGTCCACATCTTGGAAAAAGGAGTGCTGTTTTTCCCCTTAGATTTTTAATTATTTAATTTACTATAGAATTTCTACATGATTGAACTTTAGTCACTAGAACTCAATGGTTTTGCGGTTTTTATTTAATCAGGAAAATATGTTTCTTCTTTCATCAGTTTTCCAGTTCAAGTCTGCAAGACATAATGCAATGGGTAATGAATCAAAGGAGACATTCTGTACTGGGAAAAATAAATCTGGAGCAATCACCTCAATCGGTAACATTGTTTTAAATTGTCTAATTTCTGAGTAGCCAGGCACGAGCAGTAGCATTGGTTTTACCTGAATATATCTGAATAGAAAGGATCCTCTCCACTTATAGAGGGATGGTGTAGATCATTACTTTCTAGGGACCCATTACAATCCATGACAAAAGTACTCAAAGGTACAAGGCAAATAAGAAAAATGAGCTTATATAGAGTTCTAAATAAACATAAAGGGTATCTCATTGAAATAATTGCATTTTATTATTTTTATTCCTATTAGGGCACGTGCAGATGTAGAATGTGATCAAAAATATTTTCATTCTTGGGGCACCTGGGTGGCTCAGTCAGTTAGGTATCCGACTTCAGCTCAGATCATGATCTCATGGTTTGTGGGTTTGAGCCCCGAGTCAGGCTCTGTGCTGACAGCTCGGAGTCTGGAGCGGCTTCGGATTCTGTGTCTCCCTCTCTCTCTCTGCCCCTACCCTATTTATGCTTTGTTTCTCTCTGTCTCAATAATAAATAAACGTCAAAAAAATAAAATGTATAGATTTTCATTTTTAAAGTTCATGATTATACCAGGTAGTTTTTTTTCCTGCCAGGTAATGTTATTAAATACAAAATAATTATAAGTGGTAATCTTATATTAATCTTTCTCTTGCTCGTTCATATGAATGTATTTGAATTCTTTTTTAAATTTATTTATTTTTGAGAGACACAGAGAGAGAGAATTCCAAGCAGGCTGTGCACTGTCAGGGCAGAGTCCAAGGTGGGGCTCAAACCCACAAACGGTGAGATCATGACCTAAGCCAAAGTCAGACATTTTACCAACTGAGCCACCCACGCCCCCCTGCATACTTTTAAAAGTCAAGAAAACACTCAATTACTTTGCCTTTCTGCTTTCTTTTTTCCAGAGATTTTATAACACTTTTACATCTATGAATTTAATTTTTAATTCTATATTGAAAAACTATCTACCATTCTTCTTCTGAACACCCAGGTGTAATTCTATTAGAAAGACTTACCAGTCCCTCATATTGAGTACATTCAAATTCTGAGAATTCATGAAAACATTAAATTGGATTTTGATATTACCAAGCCCCCTTGACTACATTCTAAAAAATTTTTCTGATACAACACATGTTAATTTTTTTTTAAACTGGTGTGACTCTGAAGGCAAATTTTGTGGGATGGCATCCCCAGAGCAAAAGTACCATAATATACTCTACCTGCAGCAGAAGTCATAATAGTGTTATTAAATAAAGCTCTAGCTTTAAATTCTGTCAAACTTGTTTTCTAACCCTCATCCTATTGTTATAGATGTATAAGCCAAGTCTCCTAGAGTCCTAGGTCAATTCACCAGGAAAGAATATCAATTCTAAATTTGACTCGATAAAATAATAAAGCTTAAAATATGTAAAGTAAAATTTAAATGATCTATTCAGCCATTATTTCTAATTCTTTGTCTACCTTCTCTCTATTTTCTTTCCAGAACTTAAATTAGATGTGCAACAGGCTTACCCTCCATTTCTTGTAGCATCCCGTTGTGTACTGAAAGTCATTGATTTGTGCTGAAGGGAATGTTTTCAGATATGTTTTGCAGTCCACAAATGTTCTTTTTTCCTGTGTCTAAATGACAGACTCATTTATGGAGTCTGATTTCAGTGATTGTAGTTTTCAATTCTAAGGCTTTAATTTCAAACGCACGTCTGTTAGCTTTCAAGAGTCTCCTGTTATCTGATAATTTTTCTACTTATTCTTTTATTTCTTAAAATAGTTTAAAACATTATGATTTATGATACACATGATTATTTAAATATCTAAAGTCTTTGGTGACCAAATCTGCTATTTGTGTATCCTACTGCGTGCCTGTTTTTTTTAAAGCATTTGATATGTTTTTATTCTAATTTGAGTGATTTCAATTGGTGGAATCTCTTAAAGAAAAATTAAAGATACTTTCTTGAGAAGATGGTTTGGATTTTTATCTGCGGGGAGATAGTGAGGCGCTAATGATTGGATGACTTGAGGCGTTTTTGAAGACTCTGGATGGGGGTACCTGGGTGGCTCAGTCAGTTAAGCATCCCACTTTGGCTCAGGTCATGATCTCACCATTTGTGGGTTCGAGCCCCTGTCAGGGTCTGTGCTGACAGCTTGAAGCCTGGAGCCTGCTCTGGATTCTGTGTCTCCCTCTTTCTCTGCCCCTCCCCTGCTCACCCTCTGTTTCTCTCTCAAAAATAAATAAATGTTTTCAAAAAATTGAAGAAATTGGGCTAATCAGAATCTAACTTGGCTCATTCCGTCACCTTTCAGTGAATCCAAGGTCTGGACTTGGGCCCCTAAAACTAATTCATTAGTTTTGAATTAGGGAGGACTCTTGTTGGGATGAACACTGGGTGTTATACGTTGGGGATGAATCATGGGAATCTAATCCTGAAATCATTATTGCACTATATGCTAACTAACTTGGATGTAACTTAAAAAATAAATTAATTAAATATAAAATAAAAATAAATTAAAAATAAAAATTTATTTTTAAAAGATAAAATTTTCAATATTTCATCATTAAGCATAATGTTTGCTGTATGTTAATCAGATTAAGGAAATTACCTTTTTATTTTATTTTTTTTAATGTTTTTTAAATTTATTTCTAGGAGGGAGAGAGAGACAGCCTGAGCAGGGGAGGGTCAGAGAGAGAGGGAGACACAGACTCTGAAACAGGCTCCAGGCTCTGAGCTGGCAGTCAGCACAGAGCCCGATGCGGGGCTCGAACCCACGAACCGCGAGATCATGACCTAAGCGAAAGTCGGACGCTCAACCGACTAAGCCACCCAGGCACCCCGGAAATTACCTTTAAAAAATTTTTTTTTGATGTTTGTTTATTTCTGAGAGAGAGACAGAGTGTGAGCAGGGGAGGGACAGAGAGAGAGGGAGACACAGATCTGAAGCAGGCTCCAGGCTCCGAGCCATCAGCACAGAGCCCAATATGGGGCTGGAACTCATGGGCCGCAAGATCATGATCTGAGCCAAAGTCGGAGGATTAACTGACTGAGCCACCCAGGCGCCCCAAGGAAGTTGCCTTTTATACCTGTTATTCCAAGTTTGCTGAGAGGTTTTTTGTTTTTTGTTTTTTTTTTTTTTATCATGGATGGGTACTGAATATTGTTAAAATAAATGTTTTTATGTATGCATTAAGATGAAAAATAAATAAATATTTAGCTTTGAGGGCAATCTTGCCTTATGAACTCATTTATGTAAACACTTCCCCATTCCACTTCTAGCTAAGTGCCTCCCTTTAGCAATTTTCCATATTTCTTACAAGCGAAGCAATATTTTTATTTTTATTTTTTAGAGAGGAAGAAAATGAGAAAGCACAAGCAGGAGAGGAAGGGAAGAAAGTATCTACATTGGCCTGTAGTTCTTTTTTTTTTTTTTTTTTTTGCTGGATCTGTGTCTGGTTTGGGAATCAGAGTGATGCTGGCTTCATAAAATGAGTCCGGGAGTTTTCCTTCGATTTCTATTTTTTGGAATAGCTTGAGAAGAATTCGGGTTAATTCTGTTTTAAATGTCTGGTAGAATTCCCCTGGGAAGCCATCAGGTCCAGGGCTCTTATTTGTTGGGAGATTTTTGATGACTGATTCGATTTCTTCACTAGTTATGGGTCTGTTCAGGTTTTCTATTTCTTCCCGAGAAAAGCACATACGTTTGTCAAAGAAAACTTTAGACCGTAATTTAACAAATTTTGTAGCTTGTATATGGTATTAGGGACATAGTTCTACGTTTCTTTTAATTGCTTATCCTTTTCCCTTCCAGTTTCTTTGAACTCTTCTACTGCTTATAAATCATGCCCTTCGAAAGACTGGAAGCTACATGGGGAGAAGTGTTACTGGGTTGCTGAAAAGAATAAATCTTGGCATGAAAGTAAAGATGACTGTGCCGTGAAAAATTCACATCTCATGGTGATTCGAGACTTCATTGATATGGTGAGATATTAAACTTAGAGATTATAGTATTCTTCACACTTTTCATTGTAGTCATTGTGCTACATATTTGAAATTTTCTATGAAAATAATTGTAAGCCTTATTCCTATTAACTACATAAATGTTGGTTGAATGAATTTTTTAACTACATGTTTATTTTTAAGCTTTTGGGGGGGCAGCTATGGATTGGAAGAATTAATCTGATACTGTCCACCTCACTTCTCCACAAGGAACCCCCCGCTGCTTACTAGATTCCATTTTTAAATGTAAGACGGTAAATATCTTCCCTCATCTTTCATGTTTATTGCAATAGTCACAAAAGCTACTGTCAGGTATCTTGGCAGCTAAACTCAAGATGATGTTGAGAGATGGGGCGCATGGAAGGCTCAGTCAGTTAAGCATCCAACTTAGGCTCAGGTCATGATCTCATGGTCATGGGTTCAAGCCCCGCATCGGGCTCTGTGTTGACAGCTCAGAGTCTAGAGCCAGTTTCAGATTCTGTGTCTCCCTTTCTCTCTGCTCCTCCCCCACTCGTACTTTGTCTCTCTCTGTCTCAAAAATAAATAAAATAAATTTTAAAAGAATTTTTAAAAGATTATGTTGAGATAAAGGAAATACAGAATAGCCCTCATTAAGCACATTCTTCTTGAGCAGAAGATTTCTCTAACTGGTTTAATTTATATTGAAGTTTTGCTACATGAATATTGGACACTAAACCTTTAATTAATGAGGCCAATATAGATGTTGATTAGTATGCATCAAAGAAGGGTACTCTGCATAAGGATTGGTATATTGGAATGAGAAGTTATGTCAAAGATTTCGTTTCAGAAAACCCAGTGACCAGCAGCACTTTACAAGCCTGACTGAATAATAGACATCTGGGGGGATAGCACAGTTGTTGAAATTTCTGAAGAGGAAAAGAAAATCTCTTCTGAGTCTCACAAGAATCCATCACAAGAAAAATAAAAAAAAAATAAGTGAACTATCTTCTCACTGTAAGCAGTGAAACACCAAATCTCAGACTGTAAGACTGTCTATCAGATGCAGTTCAAATGGACTCAAATATGAGCTGAACCCAGGACAGATTAAGAACTGTTTTCTTCTCGTCAGTGTTAATTTTAAGACAAGAATGGGGAAGTGGGTATCAGCTGGAAAGCTTCTCATAAGAATCTTATGGAAGGGATATATAATAAATCACTGCATGAAGAAATTATGTAATGAAATATTTCACTAAGAACCTCATCTATTTCCTGCTCACTATCAAAGGGAAGGATGTTGAAATGCAGGAAAGACATGTCTTCTAGGCAATCAATAAACCAGATTTGGGAGACCAGTAAACTGAGACAATATATTTTAATAGAAGATTTCTTCCTACAGCTTAGACTGCACCCCTTCACATTATCCTTAATCAACTGCATGGACCAGGTGTAATTGTTCTATTTCATGGATAAATAAGAATCTAATAGGAAGCAGCATAGGATTTATACATAAATATTTCTGTCTCCAAATTTCTCCAAAGAAGGCAAGTAAAAGTCAGATAGGATATATATTACAGAAAAATAATTACTCCAAGAAACAGAAAGTACTTTTTCTAACAAGTACTTTTCTAGCTTTCAAATAAGTTAAGAATAAAGTGGGGGGAGAAGGAGAATTATATGGCCATTTAGAAAACCTATGTGTCATTATATAGCAAAGAAAAAAGAAAGAAAAAAAGAGTAGAAAGAAGAAGGAGAAGAAGGAAGAACAAGGGGAGGAATAAGGAGAAAATGAGAAAAAGAAGAATTTAAAAAAACAACAACAAAATAGCAAAGAGATTTATAACTTTCATTCCAAGATGCAAAAATAAACATTGATTCATTTCTGAGACAGAGAGAGACAGAACATGAGGGGGAGAGGAGCAGAGAGAGAGAGAAAGAGAAAGAGAGATAGACAGAATCTGAAGCAGGCTCCAGGCTCTGAGCTGTCAGCACAGAGCCCGATGCGGAGCTCCAACCCACAGACTGTGAGATTATGACCTGAGCTGAAGTCAGATGCTTAACTGATTGAGCCACCCAGGTGCCCCCAAGATGCAGAGATCTTAAAGAACTGTTACTACAAATTTTACAGTAAGAAATAGCCAAGTTAACTATAAGTTGCCAACTTGTTTCAAATCCATTGGAACGTTAAAGTGCAGAGTCAAAATCTCTGTTGAAACAGTTTTGTGCGAGCGAGAAGACACAACCTCCCTCACTGGAAGGCTATTTTTCTGTCAACACCACTGGATCTCAAAGAAAAGATTGGAAAGAGGGTCACCGGGTGTCTGGTTCAGGTCATGATCTCGCAGTTTGTGAGTTCAAGCCCAGGGACCAGCTGTGTCCTGACAGCTTGGAGCCTGGAGCATGTTTTGGATTCTGTGCCTCCATCTCTCCCTGCCCCTTCCCAACTCTCTCTCACTCTCTCTCTCTCAAAAATAAACATTATAAAAAAGAAAAAAAAATTGTAAAGAACCGTAAGAAAGTGTCTGCTGTGGCACAGACCCGGGAGAAGAAAAGAACAATGATGCAGAAGTGGCAAGAAATTCCACTTCAATCCTTGCCCCCCGTCTGCTACCTGTGCTATGAATCAAAAGCCTTCATGCATGTGTGGTGACGAGGACAGCTGCCCTTAGAGTGCTGGTCAAACATCGGTGTAGGTGAGAAAGAGGACTGGGGACCAAAAATACTCCTTTGGGAGAGGCGAGAAAACACCTGGGACCGTGGCTACATTCGGGGAGATGGGCAGCAGAACAGAGAAAGCCACACAGAGAAGATCCGGGGGTGAGTTCCTGCCTAAGACTGAGATATAGTCAGAACAAGAAAGATCGTCCCTTCTGCTGCCTTTTACTACCAAGCTAACAAGTTTCAAATAGGAGGTCAAGTAGTGAGAGGGACGAAGAAGGAAGAAAAATGCGCAAAGAGATCTTCTTAAGGCAAGGTGCAAAGGGAAACTTCAATGCTCAGGTCAAGGAGACATTTCTCAGGCAAACAGACAAACCAAAACTACTAAACACAAGATACCAGGACAGGAATTGGAAACTTGCGGTGCCTTGAGACTGACCAGAGCAGCAACAAATCACAAACCCACCCTCCTAACGTTTAACTTCAACCCCACATTAAAGACCTACGACAAACTGGTAACGTAATTTTGTTACTACGCACAACATCGCTATGTTGGACAGCTTCAAACAATTGAGCATGAGGTATATAAAAGGACCAGAAGAAATAAGACACTTGCAGAAGGAATACTGCAAAATAATAAGTGAGTTGCTGGGGCAGCCATGACCAAGTACCAACACATTTAATTACTTAAAAGCAAGAGAAATGAATTTCTTGCAGTTCTGAAGGCTGTGAGTCTCAAGATCAAAGTATTGGCCAATGCCTCTCTCCACGACTTTCAGAAGGCTACCTTCTTACTGTGTCCTCACATGGTCTTTTCTCAGTGTGGCTGCATCTGTGTCTATTCATGTGTCCAAATTTTTCTTCTTATAAGGACACCAGCCAGATTGAATTAAGACCCATGCCAATAACCCTAGTTTAGCTTAGTCAGCTCTTTAAAGGCTCTGACTTTAAATGCAGTCATATTTTGAAGTACTGGGTGTGAGGGCTTCAAGCTAGGAATTTTGGAGACACACAATTCAGTCCCTAATATTTCACCCTCTTGCCCCTGAATCCCATAACAGGAGTCAATTATTTATATATGCACATATGCAGCAAGGTAAATGCTGATGAAACTAAAAGGAGAAATGGGGAAATCCACAAATACAGTTGGAGTTATCAATGGTCCACTTTGTTTATTTATTTATTTATTTATTTATTTATTTATTTCTAGGAGAGAGAGAGAGACAGCGTGAGCAGGGGAGGGTCAGAGAGAGAGGGGGAGTCACAGACTGAAACAGGCTCCAGGCTCTGAGCCGGCAGTCAGCACAGAGCCCGACACGGGGCTCGAACCCACAACCGCGAGATCATGACCTAAGTGAAAGTCAGACGCTTAACCGACTAAGCCACCCAGGCGCCCCATCAAGGCTCCACTTTGAATAACTGAAAAAATAAGTCCAAGAGATAAACAAAAAAACCCAAACAAACCATAAAGCAAAATTAGTTAATATGGTATAGAATTGGCAAAAGACAGATAGACTGGTAAAATGGAACAGAGATACCAGAAGCAGACCTACAAAAATTTAGTCACCTGATTTTTTCTACCATAGTGCAAAGATTATTCACTGGAAAAGCACTACACCCTCTTGAACGCGTGCATAATGACTATTTACTTTCTTACAAACAGTTATGACATTTAGCACATGAGTTTAGCTGCTGCATGTGACTGAGAACCGCTGTAGCTTAAACAAGGGTTATTTATTGAATCTAAAACAATTTCAAGTATAAGATGTAACTTTGGTACACTTAAAAGTGTTAGGACAATTAAAAAGCAAAAACAAAGCCCCAGTTAAACTACTATAAGCCACAGATTGTCTGATGTTTCCAATGGTGAAGTGTTAAAATAGGGGGGAAAATCTGTCTATTCTATATGGAATAGGTTATGTCATTCACACTTTAGTCTATACAGCTATGGATTCCTGGTCTCTTCTGTAGGGTGCTGTCTGTGTGATTTACCACCATGTCCGCATTCTGGCCCTCAGAAAAGAAGGAAATAATGAACGGAGGGATGTAGCCCTACCTTTTAAATGCTTGATTAGAATTTCAGTATCACTTCCATTCTGTTCCATTAGCCAGAAATTAGGTCAGTCACATTGCCACGCTTAGCCAAAAGGAGCCTGGGAAATGTATCTTTAATATGTCTGGCCACAGATATGGCTCAGGGGGTTTATTACTATAGACTAAGATATTAAACTATGAAAGTATGTACCATGTCAACTCAGGTATTGCTTTCTTTCGTCCCTGTACATCTTCTTGCTTCTATATATTATTTCATACTTGTAATTAATTATAAGCACTAACATTTACGTAATGGGAATTTGTTATGTGCCAAGCAGTGTATAATAATATTATTTAATCACAAAACAGTAGTCACTCTTTTATATAGATACTAGTATAATCTGAGCTTCAGAGATTGGGGAAAACACAAGTAAAAAGATTCACTAACTGTTCTAAGATGCATAGTAATCAATCGTAGGGCCAGGACTCAAATTTGGAAGTTTGACTTCACGGTCAGGATATCCTGCCACCACACACCCTTCACGGCGTTGTGGTGCTGTACTTCATCCCTCCACTCGAAGCTGTTAGAAAAATGTGAAGCATGTCTTACCTCTTCTATCTCTGCTTCTTGTGCAGGACCAAGCGCCCAGAAGGTCCTCTTGAGATACTAATTTTTTTTTTTAATATTCTGATTATTTTTCCTTTTTTTTTTTTTTTTACAAATAGTTTATTGTCAAATTAGTTTCCACATAACACCCAGTGCTCATCCCCACAAGTGCCCTCCTCCATGCCCACCCTCCTCCCCCCCACATCCACCAGTCCTCAGTTTTTGTCAGCATTCAAGAGTCTCTCATGGTTTGCCTCTCCCCCTTTCCCCCAACATTTCCGCCCTTCTTCTCCCCCTTGGTCCTTTGTTAAGCTCCTCCTAATCCTCCTATACGTGCACACATATGATATTTGTCTTTCTCTGCCTGACTTATTTCGCTCAGCATAACACCCTCAAGGTCCATCCATGTTGCTACACATGGCCAGATTTCATTGTTTCTCATTGCCATGTAGTATTCCATGGTATAGATAAACCACATCTTCTTGATCCATTCATCTGCTGATGGACACTTAGGCTCTTTCCATGCTTTAGCTATTGTGGAGAGTGCTGCTATGAACATTGGGGTACATGTGCTCCTATGCATCAACATTTCTGTATCCCTTTGGTAAATTCCTAGCAGTGCTATTGCTGGGTCATAGGGGAGTTCTATTGTTAGTTTCCTTAGGAACCTCCACACTGTTTTCCAGAGGGGCTGTACCAGTTTACTAATTTTTTGTATCTATAAGAATCGGTTGTTTCATAGAACATTTCCTCTTCTCTTCAGAGTTTCCTATGGAAGCACGTGAATGTTAAAGTGTTTTACTGGATTGGCTTGACTATTCCACCCAGAAGGGAATCATGGATCAGGATAGACTCCCTCTCTTTTGACTCCCATCTGTGAGTTTATTGTATTTTAGCTTTTTTTGTCATTTTAATCCCATCCTCTATGTCAAGAAAGAGTTGTCTGATGCTGTCGGGCTTGACCTGAGGAAACAAGTATATTTTCCTAACTGATTCATATGATCTGACAAATATTCGTATAAAATGGTCTACTCAGAACGTTGAGAAAAAAAAAAGAAATCTCACTCCACCCAATCAGAAGATGTAGGGATGTGAAACAGGACTTGCCAATAGCATCCTTTTATTTTATTAAAGAGGCAAATTGACAAGTGTAAAATCTCTTATAAGAGCACAAGTTTAGGGGCACCTCAGTGGCTCAGCTGGTTGGTTGAACATCTGGCTCTTGATTTAGCTCAGGTCATGATCCCAGGGTTGTGGTATTGAGCCTCATCTGGGGCTCCTCGCTGAGCATGTAGCTTGCTTAGCATTCCCTTTTATTCTCCCTCTGCCCCTCTCCCCTACTCATGTTCTCTCTCAAAAAACAAACAAACAAACAAACCAAAACCCAGACCACAAGTATACTTTGCCAAATATAAATTTCTGCTTTTTTCAACCATTTTTATTTTTTTTCACATTTTTTTAATGTTTTATTTATTTCTAGGAGAGAGAGAGAGACAGCGTGAACAGGAGAGGATCAGAGAGAGAGGGAGTCACAGACTGAAACAGGCTCCAGGCTCTGAGCTGGCAGTCAGCACAGAGCCCGACGCGGGGCTCGAACCCACGAACCGCGAGATCATGACCTAAGTGAAAGTCGGACGCTTAACCGACTAAGCCACCCAGGTGCTCCTCAACCATTTTTAAATGAACAAAACCAGAAGTGTCATTTTAGCATCATCTATATACATCCTTGACTAATAATCCTTAACTATTAACTTCTCTTGCAAAATAAAACTGAGGGTGGGAAGAATTACCTTACCCATCATATCCTGGATTCTTTAAATACTCATGTTTTTATGTAAAAATTTAGAAAATATTTTCTGAAGTTCTCTTTAGTTGCTGGACATATGCTGATATAAAGATAGCCATTTTTTTTCTTTATAAGTTTTCAATAAAAGAAAAACTGAGGACTCGGAGCATGAAATGTGCCCAGGTGTCTCAAATTAAGATAGCTGAACAAAAGTATGCAAAAGTTAATCCATGGATTTGTCAACTGTAATCCATACTGAAGAAAATCAGTCTCCATTTCTCTGACTGAAAGATGTCCCATGAAGTTTGAATATCAAAATTCAGAAGGCCAAAAAAAAAAAAAATGGGGTGCCTGGGTGGCTTAGTCGGTTAAGCGTCCGACTTTCGCTTAGGTCATGATCTCGCGGTTCGTGGTTTGAGCCCCGCGTCGGGCTCTGTGCTGACTGCCAGCTCAGAGCCTGGAGCCTGTTTCAGTCTGTGACTCCCTCTCTCTCTGACCCCCCCACCCTGCTCACGCTGTCTCTCTCTCTCTCCTAGAAATAAATAAAACATTAAAAAAAATTTTTAAAAAAAATTCAGAAGGCCATGTGTGTCCCAAAAGGATGGGTGTGTGTGTGTGTGTGTGTGTGTGTGTGTTCATTTGTGTGGAGATAGTACTATTTCTCAGAGATGTAGGAAGGCTAATAGAGAAAATGAAATGTTATATAGTGGGAAGATAGAATGAATATATTTTTTCATCAGAATTATCAGTTATTCAATCACCATTCTTATTTTGCCTGTATTTTTGAAACTTTGACCTTTATTTTCTCTACATCTTCCCTCTTACCTAACTGCTTATATTCTTACTAAGAAATTCATAGCACATTTATGCCTCTAATCCAGACTTTTCCCTGATCACCAGACCCATATACCATAGTGCTTATATAACATATCAAATTGGGGCACCTAGGCCGCTCATTTGGTTGAGCACCTGATTCTTGATTTAAGTTCAGGTCATTACCTCACAGTCATGAGATCGAGCCCCAAATCGTGCTCTGTGCTAGGTGTGGAGCCTGCTTAAGATTCTAGCTCTCCTTCCCCTGTTCCTCTCCTGCTGACAAGCAAGCGCACACATACCCTCTCTACTATATCAAAGAAAGTTGATTAATAAACATATGAAACATTTTTAACATATGAAACATTAACATATGAAATCTAAAATCTCAAGGGCATTGCAAACTCAACATATAAAAATAGTTCATTCATTTTCCTCATGAAAGGAAGCGTCCTCCACCACTCAGTGGCCCAGCCAATGGCACCCCACACAAGACAAGACAGTCACAACTTAGAAACTAACTGTGTCATCAGCACCCTCTGTTGGGCCCACCTTTCTGAACTGCTCTCCACTCTCCTTCTCGCAAGACTAAGTATTTTTACTGTTTTCACTAAATACCTCTCAAATGTGACCTCTTCCCTTCGTTGCTTCATAATTGCTATCTATACAAACTTAATGCAAAAGTACCAAAATATTAAAGAACTTCCATAACAAGGTTTTCCTTGTTCTACTCCTAATCCATTTCAATTATTCTTTACCCTATAACCTAAGTGACATTTTAAAAATACATATACTGATAATACAACCTTTTTTTGGAAAAACACTTCAGCATCTTTCTTAGAATAACACCAGTGGTGCCAGGGTGGCTCAGTTGGTGAAGCGCAGGACTCTTGATTTCGGCTCAGGTCATGATCTCACAGTTTGTGAGATCGAGCACCATGTTGGGCTCTATACTGACAGTGGGGAGCCTGCTTGTGATTCTGTCTCTCCCTCTCTCTGCCCTTCCCCTGCTCACACACACACTCTCTCTCTCTCTCTGAATAAACTTAAAAAATAATATATATATATATATGTAATACATTTAGAATAACACCAAACTTCATAACAGCCTACAATCCTTGTCAGCTCGAATCTTTGCATAATTAGTGCCTTTCTACACAAAGCTTACCCAAACTCTGAGTACCACAACCACATTAGACTAATTTCAGGAGCTCATACAGAATTTCACCACACTGCCTGACAGCTGTTTTCCCTATACCTGAAATTCTCTTCTTTCTCTTCTCCATCAAGTGAACTCTTAAACATTCTTCATAAAGAGCTGAATTTTTAAGCTTGATGACAAGGTCATCTCCATGACAAGGTCAAATATCCCAACATTATATTCCTCTCCCCAGCACTGACCACATTTTTGGTCTTACCAGTATCAGTCTTCGAGTGAATATTTGGCTAATGTTCTCCACTCTCACCTTACTGTATAGTACCTAATGTTTCCATAACTGTTTTTATGTTTCTAGTGCCTATTAAAGTTTCTAGCACATAAGAGCTACTCAGAAAATTATTTGCTGTATTATTTTCCCTAAATGATCATGGAAGTTACTGATATGAGGCTGGATAGATAGGCTGCAAAAGACCAGAGGCTCAGACAATGGAGGCTTCATTGGTAGGTCATTGAGTGCCTCGGCAAAGCTGAAGAATTTTGGGCGATGATATTGAAAGAGAATCTCATAAATGCCAAAGGAGTTTATGTGACGGCTTAAATGCTTCAGAAACAAAACTTTTTGTGATGCTGATGTTCACCTCTTTAAGGTGATTATATCCTACAAGTTTTCTTGTAAATCATATCATAACATGACAAACCTACATCTGTATGTTGAGTTGGAAACTATATAAACCGATCAGTAAAGCATTTGTATTATGGTATGTTGACGCTACATTCCAACAAAAATGTTTTATTTTATGAGCACAGTAGTGTTTATAGTACTATAAGGATATTTATTAGAATAATTTTCAGAATGCACACTTGAAAGCACAGAATATTTTAAGGGACAGTAAACACCATGGACTTGCTGTGCCCAGGGAATCGACACAAAAATAGCTAACAGTTTGTGCTGTGAGTAGTCTGTAAAGGTCTTGAGATTCAGACACTGCTGATGACTGTGAAGGTCCTCTGGTTTGCAGTCAGTTTACTAAAAGTCATGGGGTGGCGTGATTTCCACTCATGAGATTCTACACTGAAGTCTAGCAAGTGATTGCATGGTGGTCCTAGAATAATTCATTTCATAATCTTGGTGCAGATATTTTGGAAATGATCCCTTCTTATTTTCTTTCTCCTTTCAAATTTGGAAATCCATTCCATTTTGACATATATATCCAGGAGTTCTTGGATGATAGTCTTCAGGAAATAGAAGCTACCAGCATCCATGTGCCCAGCTATAGGGTCTTCCTAGGGAGAAGTCTGTGATGGATGGAAAGAACAAAACTCTTGCTTGAGCGACCAACTGAATTCACTGTGAGGCCAACATAATCCATAACTTCATTCATCATTTGATCTATTTATGCTCCTACTCTTATCAGTATAACACACTGATGGTTTGGGTCTCTTGAAATTAGTGTCCATTCAGATTCACTGCACAGCAACTCCTCAAAAGTTCGATTATTTCTTTTTCCTCAATGCATAGCCATCCAGACAAATGGCCATAGATCTCTTTAGGGAAGAGTGGGGAAAAGATGAACTATATAATTTCTTTTTTTGTTTTGTTTTGTTTTGTTGAGTAGAGTTCTTTCTCAAAGACTTCCCCCTCTCCTCTAAACTATAGAGATTCTGGGTCTGTAAAATGGCTCCAGTCTGGGAATTGATTGAGGGAGCATAATCTTCTATTTTTAGAATTCAAATTAGATATCTCTTCACTCAACCTGGAACCCATCTACTGAAGGGTGGGCATTACAGATGCTCCAAGCAAAGAAAGGTTAACCTCCTTAGACAAAAGTGGAAGGGCTACATTTGCTGGCAAAAAAGACTCAGTTGAATTTAGGGGTCCATGTCCCTAGCTTGAGTGGAATTTTCTCATAGGTCCCTATTCCAGTTTTCAAGATCTCAGTCCTTCTCAATTGGTGCCCTCACTTTAACAGAAGACATCTTGCAATGATGAAAATCCAGAACATCCCTCTCTTCAGTCTCTCACAATGCTGCTACCAGTGGTTTCATCTTTAGGTCAATTTCTTTGGAAAATTTCCAGCTCCGTCTAGAGGCTTTCCTAGCTGGTCCCCAACATTGTATCTGGTAACAAAAACAAGCAGTGCCGATTCTCTCCAGCAGGAGGAGCCATTAAACAAACGTGGTCTTAGGGAGACCTTAGAAAACTTTCCCCACGTTCTCTATGGTCTTCTGGTTGAGAGCAGCTAGAATCCACAACGGACTTACTACAGCTTAGTGATCAGAAAACAAAAGAAAAAAAAAATCAGCTAGTAGACACCATACAAAAGCTTAGGGAATGAGAGAAAATAATTCAACTTTTACCTGTTTAAAAAAAACAACCAACAACCTGAAAACAAACGGCAGAGGCAAACTGATATGGAGGCAAGAGTATAAAGTCATAAGCTGACCTGTCTTGAAAGCTTAGTGACCCCCTTGTCGTCTCTGGTGATTTCCAGGAACAACAGGAGGGAGATGTGCGTGCGTTTCCTAGGGAATGAGGGTAGGAGGATCCTGGGAGGGAGTTTTATCGGTTGGTGCAGCCAGGCAAACAGTCCACTATTTCTGTAACAAAATGTGTACCCGGAACCTGAAAGCTGGAATATAGGAAGGTTCACAACGAAGCCCAGACAGTGCAGGGGACGCTCAACAGTGTTCTAACACAATTGTGTGGTCTCCTTTGTCCCTTAATCCAGTGTTTAATAGACCCATTCCATGTTGCTATACAATGTCAGCGTTTGCCATTTCAGAGTTATACTAGATTAATTTGCGTGATGATTAACACTGCACGTTACTATTCAGCTGTTTTGGGGACACATTGTCCGTTATTATTTTTTTTTCTTCTATTAGGAGAGTTGAAATTTTAAAAAGTCCACCTATGATTAACAATAATGAGTTTATTAATTTATCACTTGCATGTGTTCTACTAATTTAAATCATTTCTCTCAAATATCTCTAAGAAAAAAACTGATTTGACTTTATGGACTAGACTGATTCATGAGTCTATCAGTTAAAAGAGCTCTTAAGAGGGGCGCCTGGGGTGAACGACCGACTTCAGCTCAGGTCATGATCTCACGGTTCACGAGTTTGAGCCCCGTGTCCGGCTCTGGGCTGACAGCTTACAGCCTGGAGCCTGCATCCGATTCTGTGTCTCCCTTTCTCTGCCCCTCTCCTGCTCATGCTCTGTCTCTCTCTCCCTCTCTCTCAAAAATAAATAAACATTAAAAAGAATTTTTTAAAGAGGTCTGAAGATTAACAATAGAATATGTGTTTTTGTTTGTATTATTTATTGTTTCTGAGGCAACTCCAGGATATTTCTTCTATTCATAGATGTCTGGATTTGGATTCATACCAAAGGATCTTCCAGAATAATTTGAGAGTAGGTTACTAAGTACCAAGAGCCTTATTTTACATGCACTGCTTCTTATCCCTTGAGCAACTACATAGTTTGCCTATCCTGTACCACTACACCCAATGCTATGAACAGAGTAGGCATCTGAATGAAATAATGAATAAATGAGTGAAGGAAGTAAATAGCTTCATTCTAAAGATGCTTGGAAACACCAGTTAAGTTGCCAACTTGCCTTTCTTTGCCTAGGAAGCAATTCTATGAGTTCGAAGGATTCCACTTTATCTCAAGTTTTTATCAGAAGCATCCTAAGGAGTGCATATGAAAAATTGGTCTAGGAATTGAGTCAATTACCAACTTATCACCTTTCAATCCAAATCTATCATTCACTGCCTCCTCTATTATAATGGGGATGACCTGTACATCTTTCTGCCCTGCCAGCTGGCATGGCGTTAACTTTTGTCAGTTGAAGGGACAGAAGAAGGAAGCCCATCAGGTGAAGGAATTTCTCTTCCTCGTTCCAGCATACAGGTCCACTCACTTAGGTTTTCTGCAGTACCCAGAAATGGCCAGCTGCATGGAGCACCTGTCTCCCGGGAAACTTTGAATCACACCATGTCAGGTGCCTTCATAATTGAGTGGCTCCAGCAAGGCAGCTCTGACGGTGGGCTTCACCTCACGTATGCTCTGGTGGCCTGGGAATGAATGCCCACTTGTAGCACCTTCCTGTGGAGGCTCCAGAGAGCGGGTTTTCAGATTCCTGCTGATGTGGCACCTCAGCTAGCATCTCACTCATCTGCTGAGCTATGCTGGTGTCCTCTGCCAAGGTAGGGGCTTCAGTCTGTGGTGAGGAACCCCTTCCTTTAGTATTCTGTCTCAGCCCAAGTGCTAGGGGCTGCCCCCTGTGTCTGATATCGTATTCTTTAGAGTTTCTTATCTCCTTTTAACCAATGCCCTGTAACGTTAATCTTCTATTAATAACATTTTATATTAAACTTTCTCAGTTCAAACTTTTGTAGGTTCTAGTCCCTTGATTAGAATTTGATTGATATAAGGGGCTCCTGGTTGGCTCAATCGGTAACTGTCCATCTTCAGCTCAGATCATGATCTCACGGCTCTGTGCTGACAGTCAGCTCACAGCCTGGAGCCTGTTTCAGATTCTGTGTCTCCCTCTCTCTCTGACCCACCTTTGCTCATGCTGTCTCTCTCTCTCTCTCTCAGAAACAAACAAACAAACAAACAAGAATGTAGTTTATTCAACAGAGTTTTACTTGATACGTTTTTGTCACCTCCAGTACCTCTTGAAATTTCCCTCAGATTTGGTGGGATTCAAATTTTTTACATAATGGAATCCTGTTGAGAGACTAAATCCCATGTGGAATACCAACAGGGACAACTCATAAAAAATAGAGGAGCTTTGATTTAAGTGGGGTTAGATCACAAGAGGCCCCAGGGATGACTTCTCCTCCTCCTCCTCCTTGCTATCTGCCCCTGGTGGTCTTGAAACATCTCTCTGGAACATGGAAGATTCTCAGGATGCTGTCTTAGTCAGTTGCACTGCTGTAACAAAATACCATAAACTGAGTAGCTTATAAACAACAGAAATTTAGTTCTCATAGTTCTGGAGGCTGGAAGTCCAGACCGGAGTGCCAACAGAGTCGAGGGAGGGACCTCATCCAGACTTCAGACTTTCAGTTTTGTCCTCATATGGTGGAAAGAGCCAGGAGCTCTATGGGGTCTCTTTTACAAGGCACTAATTCCATTCATGAGGGCTCCCTCTTCAAGAACTAATCACCTCCCAAAGCCTTCACCTCTTGATACCATCACATAGGGTGTTAGGATTTCAAGATACAAGTTCGGGGGGCTACATTCAGATCATGGCACACAACTTGAGAAACCGCTCTGAATCATCTTATGTACAATAAAATAAAAGACTTCCTCCAAAATTTTCAAATTATATTGACATATTCATTATCACTAGTATACCCTGAATATCCCATTTCTGTTTTATTCAAGAAATAAAATAATGCCCTTTTAGATTGATCTAGTTATCTAATCCTGGAGCAATACGATATAAGAGCCAGAACCTAAGGACATCTGAAGACAATGCCCTTATTTCTGTTAAACCAGAGTTGACTCCAAATGAGAGAAAATGATAGGGGAGGATGAAATATTTAAAGGAAATAGATTTCTAACCTCAGTGCTGTATATTTACAAAACATAAACTTCTGTTTTCACTTCTTGAACGGAAGGCCCAAAAATTGCCAGCTTATCTGGGAAGTTTTTATTCTTACTGGGGCAGCAGAAAAGGAAATAGTGAGGGAGACAGCTTCTCCTTTCATAAAGGCCTGTTCAGTCTATAGTAGACTTATCTTCTCAGCAATCCTCAGTCCAAAAAGACCTCATCTCAAATCTGCATATTAACTTAACGTTATCCCCTTTAAGAGAATGATCGAATATGAGCACCACTGCAGAGGTCTTATTCTATAGAATTAGCATCCGAGGGGTGCCCCACCAGCACAGCCCATCAATATTTTGAAATAAAGTGGAATAAAACTATTTATCTTTACAATTACTTGCTTTTCCTGACATCAACATAAAGTATATCTGCTTTTCAAAAGAATATGGAGAGGACTACGATGTAGTGACCATACAGTACAGATTTTGGTGTTCTGGAAGAATTCCATGGAAGATAGGAAGTATAAAATAAATAAAGAGTGCCATAAAAATAAGATCGCATTCTCATGAGTTTTCCTCATACCCGGTACATTCTGGAAACAAGAGATAACCAGGTTTCATGTTTGCAGTCAGCCACAAAAACAAAAAACACAGAGAAAACACTTCTCCCCAGTCTCTATCATAAAGAGAACTATATTAGAAAGGCTCATGTACTCTAATTCTTAGACTATGCATTGATTAGTTCCAATTTGATACCACACATTTGAAACAGGATAACATAATTTTTTGAGTATAAGGAAAATTAAAACCAATGAGCTTTAGGTTATTGAATACAGAAGTTCAAATTGCCAATTGAGTTAGAATTTCAGAATGTGACAGAACAGAATGGACAACTCAAACTTCTCCAGGTTTCAGGAAGTCATGTGAGTGTGGAAGTTTTAGTGAAGACCATGGCAAATAAAATAATACATGCCCCACATTGGTGCCTGCACATAGAATTAAGTATGACTGAGCCTCCATTCAAAGATTACCATGAAACTGGTCACAAGTGGGACCCAGACATGTGTGTTTTAAAATCAAAGTGCTTCTGTAGCCAAGAATTATTTATCCAACAAGGTTGTCATTCAAATTAGAAGGAGAAAGAGTTTCCCATACAAAAACCAAAGGAGTTCATGACCACTAAACCAGCCATGCAAGGAATTTAAGGAGGGGGGGGGACACTTTTAGTGGAGAAAAGACAAAACAAAAAAGACCAAAAGCAAAAGACTAGAAAGGACCAGAGAACGTCACTAGAAACACCAACTCTATAAGCAAAACAATGGCACTAAGTTCATATCTTTTAGTATCCACTCTAAATGTAAATGGACTAAATGCTCCAATCAAAAGACATAAGTGATCAGAATGGATTAGAAATCAAGAACCATCTATATGCTACTTACAAGAGACTCATTTTAGACCTAAAGGCACCTATAGATTGAAAGTAAGGGAATGGAGAACCATCTATCATGCTAATGACCATCAAAAGAAAGCTGGAGTAGCCATACTTATATCACACAACTATATTTTATTTTTTTAATGTTTTATTTATTTCTGAGAGAGAAAGAGAGCATGAGCAGAGGAGGGTCAGAGAGAGAGGGAGACACAAGATCTGAGGCAGGCTCCAGGATCTTCGGCACAGAGCCCGACATGGGGCTCAAACCCACGAATCATGAGATCATGACCTGAGCCAAAGTCAGACGCTTAACCGACTAAGCCACCTAGGCGCCCCAGAACTATATTTTAAAATAAAGACTGTAACAAGAGATGAAGATATTGTATTTATGCCCACAAAGTGAAACACCCAAATCTAGAAATCAATTAAATGACAAACATAAACAAACTCATTGATAATAATACCATTATAGTAGGGGACTTTATCACCCCACTTACATCAATATACAGATCATGTAAGTAGAGAATCAACAAGGAAACATGGCTTTGAATGACACATTGGACCAGATGGACTTTACAGATATATTCAGAACATTTCATCCTAAAACAGAAGAATACACATTCTTCTCAAGTACACATGGAACACTCCAGAATAGATCACATACTGGGTTACAAATCAGCCCTCAACAAGTACAAAAAGATCAAGATCATACCCTGAAGATTTTCAGATCGCAACACTATGAAACTCAAAATCAACCACAATAAAAGCTTGGAAAGAGCAGGAATACTTGGAGATTAAAGAAAATTCTACTAAAGAATAAATGGATTAACCAAGAAATTAAAGAGAAAATTTAAAAGTACATGGAAGCCAATGAAAATGAAAACACAGCCGTCCTACCTTTGGGATGCCACAAAGGCATTCATAAAAGGAAAGTATACAGCAATCCAAGACTTTCTGAAGAAGAAAGAAAGAACTCAAATACATAACCCAAAGTTACGCCTCAAAGAGTTGGAAAAAGAACAGCAAATAAAGCCCCAAACCACCAGAAGGATGCAAGAAATAATAAAGATTAGAGCAAAACTCAATGGTATAGAAATAACAAACAAACAAAACAGTAGAACAAATCAATGAAACCAGAAAGAGGTCTTTGAAAGAATTAACAAAATTTTTGTTGCTATTGTAAATAGGATCAATTCCTTGATTTCTCTTTCTGTTGTTTCATTATTGGTGTATAGAAATGCAACTGACTTGTGTATATTCATTTTATATCCTTTGACTTCACTGAATTCGTGAATCAGTTCTAGTAGTTTTTTAGTGGAATCTTTTGGGTTTTCAACATAGAGTATCATGTAGTCTGTGAAGAGTGAAAGTTTGACTTCCTCCTTGCCAACTTGGATGCCGTTTATTTCATTTTGTTGTCATTTTTCATATTTCATGATTGCTGAGGCTGTAGGATTTCCAACACTATATTGAATACCAGTGGTGGGAATGGACACCCTTGTCTTGTTCCTGACGTTAGGGGAAAGCTCTCAGTTTTTCTCTACTGAAGTTGATATTAGCGGTGGGTCTTCTGTATATGGCCTTTATGATGTTGAAGTATGTTCTTCCTATCCCTACTTCATTGAAAGTTTTTATAAAGAATGAATGCTGTATTTTGTCAAATACCTCTTCTGCATCTATTTAGAGGATTCTTATCCTTTCTTTTATTAATATAGTGTATCACATTGATTGGTTTGCAGACATTGAACCACCATAAAAATCGTAGAGGAGAAAACAAGCAACAACCTCTCTGACCATGGTCGCAGCAACTTTTTACTTGACATATCTCCAAAGGCAAGGGAAATAAAAGCAAAAATGAACTCTGGGACCTTATCAAGATAAAAAGCTTCTGCACAGCAAAGTAAGCAATCAGCACAACTAAAAGACAACTGACAGAATAGGAGAAGATATTAGCAAATGACATATCTGATAAAGGGTTAGTATCCAAAATGTATAAAGAACTTGTCAAATTCAACGTCTAAAGAGACAAATAATCCAGTGAAGAATGGGTAAAAGACATGAATAGGTATTTTTCTAAAGAAGACATCCAGATGGCTAACACACACATGAAAAGATGTCAACATCACTCATCATCAGGGAAATACAAATCACAACCACAATGACATACCACCTCACACCTGTCAGAATGGCTAAATTAACAACTGAGAAAAAAGATACTGAGCATGCAGAGAAAGAGGAATCCTTTTGCACTGTTGATGGGAAGGAAAACTAGTGTAGCCACTTTGAAATCAAACAGTATGGAGATTCCTCAAAAAATTAAAAATAGAACTACCCTACAACCTAGCAATTGCACTACTAGGTCTATATCCAAAGAATATAGGAGTGCTGATACAAAGAGGCACATTGCACCCCAATATTTATAGCAGCACTATCAACAATACCCGAAGTATGGAAAGATCCCAAATGTCCATTGGCTGATGAATGGATAAAGAAGATTTGGTATTATATACAGCAGAATAGTACTCAGTGATCAAAAAGAATGAAATCTTGCTGTTTGTAACAAGGATGGAACTATAGTGTATTATCCTAAGTGAAATAAATCAGTCAGAGAAAGACAAATATCTGATTTTAATCATTTGTGGAATTTAAGAATCAAAACAGATGAACGTAGGGGAAAGGAAGCAAAAGTAAGATAAAAACAGAGAAGGAGACAAACCATAAGAACTCTTAAATGCAGAAAACAAACTGAGGGCTTCTGTCCAGATGCTGTGTGGGGAGATGGGGTCATTGGTGATGGGCATCAAGGAGAACACTTGTTGGGATGGCCACTGGTTTTTATATGTAACCTGGTTGTAACTTCTGAAATGGAGACTTCCCCAAGGAGAACTAAAATATTCAAAAGGGAATTTGGCTTTTGAAGAGAAATGCAATGGAAAAAAAAGTGAGTTTGGGAATCAGACAATCTATTTTTAGATGCGTCAAACTGAGGTGCTTAATCGTTTGGTTCCTGTTCTCTAAAATGCATATAGTAAAATATTTGCTATTTAGAAAACAGAATTTACGTGAGGATCAACTTGCAGGGGAAAGCATATTGTATTTTTCTGAAACTTCGATACTTTTTTTTTAGGTTTGGGGTTACATGCCACACTTTTGACATCAAACGTTCTTCCTATTTGGAAAATGAAGAACCTTCTCAATGCCCATCACCTACGGTGGGGAAGATGGGTATGTGTTGATTCTTAAAGGGAAAAGTTAAACTTACAGTGTACAAATAATTAATTCTACACTATTACATAAATTAATAAATACTTTTTGTTATAGGAACAAAGTTATGATATTCTATCAAAATGAAAATGTTATATTGGTCAGTGAGGATTCAACTTTCATTATTTGCTATTGCTTTTAAACTATCCATGGAATCTACAAATGCAAATTTAATAATAAAACATTTGATCTTCCTAGCAGTTGGTTCAATTTATTCATAAAGAGGAGCTCAATTTGTGCAAATAATTGAAATGAATTGAACTGTCATTGAGTAGAGTTTAGCTTTGGCTGGGGCGCAGGTTTCACACAGAAGAAGGAAGCCATATTGCCTAATAAATCAAAGAAAACAAGGAGAAGCAGACCAAAGAATAAGTCATTGCAAAATTTTAGGGAAAGGGTATAAAGAATTTTCTTTTAAAAGTGAAGCAAAGTTTTGGGGGGAAATGTTAATTATAAAATAATGTGAATAATATGATACTCCTATATAAAAAATTTATCCTTACTTTATACATATTCTTACTCCATAAACTATTTGTATGTACATTTAACTCTTGAACAAATGGCAGGTCAGGGGCATGGACCTACTTACGATCTGCAATGGTTCATATATTTCTTAACAAGACCTTATCTTTTTAAAAAATTGTTTTATTTATTTTTGAGAGTGAGACAGTGTGAGCAGAGGAGAGGCAGACACAGAATCTGAAATAGGCTCCAGGCTCTGAGCTGTCAGCACAGCTCAGCCTGACGCGGGGCTTGAATCCACCACCTGTGAGATCATGACCTATGCCACAGTCATACGCCACCCAGGCAACCCTCAAGACCTTATCTTATAATGAATATTTCAGGGGCGCCTGGGTGGCTTAGTCGGTTGAGCGTCCGACTTTCGCTTAGGTCATGATCTCGCGGTTCGTGGGTTTGGGCCCCGCATCGGGCTCTGTGCTGGCTGCTGGCTCAGAGCCTGGAGCCTGTTTCAGTCTGTGACTCCTTCTCTCTCTGACCCTCCCCTGCTCATGCTGTCTCTCTCTCTCTCTCTCCTAGAAATAAATAAAAACATTTTAAAAAATAATGAATATTTCAATATAGTTCTTTTCGTCCTTAAGAAAAAAATGGCAAGGGCACCTGGTTGGCTCAGTTGGGTGAGTGTCTGACTCTTTGATTTCAGATCAAGTCATGATCTCACAATTCATGGCATCAAGACCCACATTGGCTCTGTGCTGTCAGCACAGAGCCGGCTGGGGCTTCTCTCTCTCCCTCTCTCTCTGCCCTTCTTCCCGCTTACACTCTCTTTGTCTCCTTCTCTCAAAACAAAAATAAATAAACATTCTTAAAAATTATAATAAAAATGTTTTTTAAATGATGGTACCTAGTACAGTTTTAAGTTGGATGGTCTCAAAAAATTTTGGTCTGGACTAGAGTTTCTATATACAGTACTAATGAATTAAATTCCCATGTAGAATTAAGAACTCCCACTCATAACTTGGAAATATTAAAATAAATGGCATTTTTTCCCCATGAACAAAAAAGAAATCTCAAATAGTAGTGATTGGTTGGCACAGCAAGCAAAAGCATTGTTTTTTCTGAAAATACAAGTGATGTAATTGAAGTGGAAAAACCACCTACTCTAATATTTTTGATAGACTTCCCATCTTCAACAGGTAGTACATTTATGGTTAGCTGTAAGAGGAAGAGGGCAATGATCAAGAACTTGAGAAACTCTTGTCTTTCCTTCCCTTGGACGTGTGCTAGAATTCTTTATCCTGAAAGACTTTACATGCTGATTCTTTCAAACAATATTTATTTAGTAAAAGAAAGGAGGCTAGTCATATAAAAATAAAATTACATATATATATATACTCTTTATATATATATATATATATATATATATATATATATATATATATATATATATATAGTATACATACTCTCTCTATATATATATAAAGAGTTCCAAATAAGTTATATCAACACTCTGAGAGGGTATAACTATTTTGAAAGCAGATTAGGGGCACTTGGGTGGCCCAGTCAGTTAAGCATCTGACTCTTGGTTTCTGCTCAGGTCATGATTTCATGGTTCATGGGATTGAGCCCCACTTTGGATTCTCTCTCCCTTTCTCTCTGCTCCTCTGCTAATTTGCACTCTAAATACATACATACATACAAACAAAAATGAATAAATAAATAAATAAATAATGTTGAAGGCAGATTAGAATATGAATAAATAAAAAGGAGAATGATATTCCCAAAAGGATGGAAGAGATGTAAAGTTTATGCTTTAGTTTATGTTTGCACATATAGGAGGATTAGGAGGAACTTAACTGAGAAACAAGGTGGGGAAGAAGGGGGAAATGGTGGGGGAAAGGGAGAGAGGCAAACCACGAGAGACTCTTGAATGCTGACAAAAACTGAGGACTGATGGATGTGGGGGGAGGAGGGATGGGCATGGAGGAGGGCACTTGTGGGGATGAGCACTGGGTGTTATGTGGAAATTAATTTGACAATAAACTATTTGTAAAAAAAAGTTTCTCATGGTACTTCCAGTTTTTTCACTTCCTTGTGTCTTCCCATTTCCCATTTATGCATTTGGCTTTGGCCTTTTTTTAAAATTAAGTGGCTATGGTTTTGCTTTTTTTTTTCTCTCCCTCAGACCCATGGTTAGATTGGAATATTTTCAGCTTCTGCTAATTACGGGCTCGGCACTTTTCATTCCCTAATATGGCTGAAGGTACGAGTCATTGCTTATTGTTGCTTCAGGCCTAGCCCCCACAGACGGAAGGGAACACACAGAGTTGATCTGATGAGTTAACAGCTTCCCATGGTTAGCTCTCTTGTGGTGGAAGGTCGGTGCTCTGAAACCTCTCTAATAGGAGTTGAATACCTATAAGGGTATCACTGAGCTAGATGTAATATAAGCAGTGCTGGAAGGACTTTAGAGGAAATTTCTGTGAATATAGGGTCCCTCAATGCAAGGAATGAACTTGAGAGAAAAGGTGTTTTTAGAGAATTTTCTCCCCTATTTTTCTGTTAGAGTAATCATTATTGAAAGTTTGCATGGAAAGAATGAGCTTATAAACTATTTAGCAAACAGGTTCAAAGTAAAAGTTAAAGGAGAATTTCAAAGCGCATATACTCAGATGTTGTGGGATGCTTCAGTGATGTAATTAAGTAATCTGCTGATTATTAAGTATTTCCGGTCATTATTTAACAAAAGATCATTTTCTGGCTCTTCCAAAACACAAACAAACAAAACAGAAAGAAAAGAGAAACAAAACTACAGGGAGAAAAGAAAAATAGTATTAATTTGATCTCAGTTGTTTCTAATGAGATCTATTTTGGCTCCTGGGGAAAGTTACTGATGTAACTTAGCTGGGTTGGAGGAAGTAGCTAGGAAATAAAACCAGAAACCAAAAGGAAAGAGGAAAAAATACTACTTTTGCAATTAATTAAAAGAAATTTGGTTTTAGAAAGATTGGATGAATCCAACTATGTTGAACCAGACTCTCCAAGAAGGATTGAGAACATTTATTTATTCATTCATCAGACACTGGGTTTAGCACGTTATTTTGGGTCAATCATTGTGTTGTGATACAAAGATGAAAAAACAGATTTCCTTCCATCATGGAGCTTACAGTCCCTTAGAAAAGATAGCTATGAACCAATAAATATTATTTAATATAGTAAGTTCTACAATACAGTTGTATAGAATCCAAAATGGCAGCATTAGATTGATGGGGAAAGTTACTAACTCTGCCAAAAGACTAAACAGAGGAGGTTGTTTGACTGTAAATCTGTTTTCAATGGACGCAGTTCTTGAGCTGAGAAGACACGTAGAGGAGGGCATTACAAGTGGGGAGGTAAGAGGACGCACTAAGGCGTCAGAGTGAAAACCTGTGAATGTTTGGAGGCGCCAGGGGGGCTCAGTCTTGAGTGTCTGACTCTTGCTTTCTGCTCAGGTCATTCATTATCTTTGTGGTTCGTGGGATAGAGCGGCGGGTCAAGCTATGTGCTGGGTGTGGAGCCGGCTTGGGACACTCTCTCTCTCCCTCTCTCTCTCCCTCTCCCCTGCTCACTCTCTCTCTCTCTCTCAAAATAAACAAATAAACATTTGAAGGGAAAAAATGTGCTTGTTTGGAAAATGATACAAAGCCCATTACAGAAGGGAAGGAAGAGAAATGACCCGGATAATGTAATTTCATATTTGAATTGCTTGGAGTCATTCCAAAGAGCTTGATTTTTATTCTGGAGATGATAGAGAAGGATTGAAAACAACTAAGCAATAAGACTTATGAATAGAGTTATGATCTAGAAAAAATTGACAGTAAAAAATTAAGAATAAAAAATTGAGGGGAAAGAATAATTGAAAGCTGGACTGAAAGAGAAGGAAGAGATTGGGCTGCAGGAAAAGTAATTACTTAGAGGCTGTCATAAATGTGTGGCTGAGAGATAATAAGGACTAAAATATTTAGTAAAATTGTGGTGGGAAAAATATATAAATTGGAGACATATTTATGTATAATTGTGGCCAATCTTATTTGTAGTGAAAGACTTAAACAATTTGAATATTAGTCCTCAGTCTCTGGTTTGAATGTCAAATGAGAGTTGAGAACAGGCTTTCAAAGCCCAAGCAAATTTATCTACAAAATAGGATATAGATGCTGGAGAGAAAATGAATTGGCAAACAGAGAATCAGAAGCCATTACCAATCAGCTGAGTACCTTGAATAATTTATCCAGTTACCCTTGATTCATTTCCCTTATCTATAAAATTCAGTGGTTGAAAAAGGGCCTTTCATCTCTAAAATCATGACTCTACTTGTATGTATTAATTTTGTATTGCTATACAACTTTGTCCTTGCAAAGTTAGATCACTGTATCTGCAACATTTCTTTTGGAAATAAAACAGGGCCAGCAGGAAATCAGCATACAGTAGAGTGAAGTAAAAGGAAAGTGATAAACAGGAGAAATATGAAAAGTTTATAGAGAATTAATTTTTTTTAATTTCTAGGAGACAGAGAGAGAGAGAGCGTGAGCAGGGGACGGTCAGAGAGAGAGGGAGATACAGACTCTGAAATAGGCTCCAGGCTCCGAGCTGTCAGTCAGCACAGAGCCCGATGCGGGGCTCGAACCCACAAACCGCGAGATCATGACCTAAGCGAAAGTCGGACGCTTAACCGACTAAGCCACCCAGGCTCCCCTATAGGGAATTAATTTTGAAAAGAAGATTAACCTTACTTAGTATAAAGATGCTATTGCCCATAAGGGAAAAGAAGGGCAGAAAGCAGCCCTCTTAGGTAAAGTTCTTCATTTAAAAACAAAACAGAATAGGGACACCTGGGTGGCTCAGTCAGTTAAGCGTCTGACTTTGGCTCAGGTTCATAAGGTTCATGAGTTCGAGCCCCGCATCGGGCTCTGTGCTGACAGCTCAGAACCTGAAGCCTGCTTCAGATTCTGTGTCTCCCTCTCTCTCTGCCTCTCCCCCACTCAGTCTCTATCTCTCAAAAATAAATAAACATTAAAAACAAAACAAAAGAGACTAATTAAAAAAAATCAATGGCAAAATAACACAATGTGACCGGGAGGGCTCAGGAAGTGCGCCAGCAACTTACGTTGTGGCCCCTGTTCACTCCCCATATCCCACCTCTTTGCAATTCCTCTTGCTGGTGGTGAAGTGTGCTTCCCCATTCCTTGCCTTTGAGGTCAACCAGGAGATAAACTTCAGCCAATGAGCTGTTCATGGTGACTAGAAATATGCGGAATTGATGAGCTGACTCTCTTGTACCTTGGACATCTGGGTGAGCAGAGCTTCTGGAATAGCTGCTGCCTTCTCAGCCTGGATGCCAGGACAGCAAAAGAGACAAGCACACCAGACTCACAGCTGGAGGCAGAGCCAACAGCGCCATCAGCCTTGACCAGATAACCCAGACAACTCAGCCAACGCAGCACAGGCTAGTGAGTGAGCCAGGGTTTGGGGCATGGTTTGTAAAATAGTATGACTATGGCAATAGCTAACTGGTACACAAGCAAAATGTGTGCTTTTTAAAGAGCATGTGGAGTATTGGGATAATTTTTGCTTCAGGTAAAGGGTTGAAAAAATAATCTAGCCATAGATTTCCCCAATATCTCTCACTCTGTCTCTGTCTTGTTTTAACACATAGTCATGGCTCCTAAAATAACTATTCTTTGGTGGGGGGGGTGGATAGTAATTAATAGCCATATGTTAAAAACACCAACATGCAAAATTAGAGAGATCTCTGTACCTAATAATCCAGCTTTAAAAACTGTCAACCCAGTACTTTCTATTCATCTTCCAATGAGGTGACATTGAAATATAGGCTCTCATGTAGTTTTCTTCACCTACTTCTAATGATACTAACTGACTGTAATGATCTTACCCCGATACCAAGTGTACAATACTTTTATTGCTGTTGTTGAACAGGAGGTCTGGAAGTAGAAGTTCAGCATATGAGAATGCTCATGGAAAGGTCCAGAACAGACAGAAGCACACAGTAGAGCAGAGTCTTTCAATGACAGAGCCAACGAATATATAAGTTTGGCCACATACAGGCTGTATTACTTTAAGAACCCTTTTTACCTCTCTGCTACTTTTAGGAAGTTACCTCATCTGTAAAGTAATGAAAATAATAAGACTCCATTTTGTGTGATTGTGAGTGTAAATTAAGTCCTAAAACTGAAAAGCTCAGAACTTGGCCGACCATAGAGTGAACACACAATACATATGAGATATGATTGTTTCTATTATTACTGTTGAAGTAAAGTGATATGATGTTCTCTTCACTGCAACCTAAGCTGCTATTTCATGCTGGACTCCTTTAGAATTGGTTCTGTGGCTAGGATCTGTCATGGTCAAAATTAACTAACCATTTTGGTAGGTCAAGGTGGTGGTGTCAAGACTCGATCTGTCGACCTCATAAACTTGCGGACCTCCCTTCCTTTCCCCTGAACCCGACAGTCAAAAGAATCATCTCAGAGTCTCCCACCACCTCCAGTGGCCCCTCAAACCACAACAAGACAGAATGATTTCTGGATGGGAATGTAGCAAAAGGGCGGGAGTTATGTGATTGGTCAGACTTCCGAGGCAGTTTGTCATATTTTTTATATTAATGTGATATTCTCATCTTAGTTTGCCTAAACTTTATGTTCTCATTTTAGATTTCCTTCATGTTACTGACACTAAATTCAACCAGTGTGCGGAGGTCTGGAATCCTGTGTATTCCCTACAACCAATCTGTATCGTTGCTTTGTTGAAAAAGAGACATGGATGATGGAATAACGCTGGAGAATTCAAATTTCCAGTCTTCAGGTAAAAAGCGCATGTGAGACAGGCTCTAGGGGCTATGTGTGATGTAAACAAACTTACATTTGGTTGGCGCCTGCTATCGATTCTGAGTCCTAACTCACCTCGGAGAGTTTGTGTCTTCATGCTCTTCATTTCTTTTATCTGTGTCATAGTATTTTCAGCTACCTATCCTAAGTATCTTATAACCAGATCCACACTGTGTGGATAAAAGATAACAAATGTCTGTGTTATTTTTAATAGCATTATTAGATAAAATTGACATACATTAAAATGCTTAGAAACAGCTACCAATTTCTACCTTCCTCCCCCCAAAAATGCCTGCTGAGAATTTTGTTTGGGATTGTGGCGAAGCTATACATTCATTTGAGTAAAGTTGACAACTCCACAAAAGTGAAGTCTTCTGACTCATGAAAACAGGATCTTTTTCCATTTATTTATGTCTGGAATTTATTTCAGCAATGTTTTGTAGTCTTCGGTGTACAAGTTTTGCATGGCTTTTGTCATTTTTATCCATAAGTATTCAATATTTTATGCTCCTATAAGTGGTATATTTTAATTTCCTATTGACCACTGCTAGAAGATAAATATTATCAGTTTGTATATATAGATCTTGTTCTTATAACTTTCCAAACTCCTGTGTTAGTAATGAGAAACTGATTGATTTTTTTAATAGGAGATGTTATCACTTTCAACCTTACCAACAACTCACAGGGACCCTCAAAAAGGAATAAAGAGAGACTTAGTATCACTAAAATGATCACCATTATCATTGTCTTTCTGATAATTTTGATAACTACCCTGGCCACAACTTTAGCAGGTGAGTTCAGCTGGGTGAGTTGCCCACTTCCCAGATATGCTTATGTTAACTCTATATAAAATATTTCACCATATGTATGCTTTTCATAGTTTAGCTCAAGATTAAGGATAATTCTTGGACATCTTTGTACATGGAATGAGCATATGAGGATAATAGCTGTACTTCATATTGTGAGGATAACAGTAACTTAATGCATATGAAACTTTCTTCTAAACTAGTGTTACATATAGTCCTTACAAGGTAAGGGGCTCATGGTAAAATGGTAAGTCCCCATACTGCATCCTTCATCAAAAAAGTCTCATTATGAAAAAGAACTCATTGTAGAAAAAGAACTACAGGGTGTATTTGTAGCATAGTTAGTTAACAATGTATCATGAGGTCTTTATTTCCCTGTGGACTAGTAGCAATTTATGGAATATTATCTAGCTGTGGATCACCTTGCCCTAAACCATATACTTTTACATAAATATTAGTTTTTTTCTAATATGCTTCTAGTTAATGACTGTGTTGATAAGAATGGAAATTGAGTTCAAGGTGCAAAACCTTTGATCTGTGTCTGGTTGCACAGCTTCTGATGGGATCAGATTTCCAAGTCCCAATCAAATTCACAACTATTCATATGGGTTACAGAGAACTGAACAAGAAAAATTGTTACTATCCTAATGACTATATTTTGTACACAAAATATCAACTCTTAGTTTCTAAAAGGAAGTTTAGAATGATATATCTCCCTTTCATGATAGTAAAAACTATGTATATATTCCAAAAATAATTTGAAACAATTTTAATGAGATGTTTCAAAATATATGCATAAGTATATATGCATTTGATGTGTATATATAAATATGTATATGATTTACACATGAATACATGTATATATAGTCTATATAAAAACATATGTATATGTACATATACATGCATACATGTTCTGCACATGCATAGAAATATATACACTTGTAAGTATACTGTATGTATATAAATGGATAAATAGATAAGGAGATGGAGAAAGAAATCATTATATAAACTAGGCATTATGCTGTGTTGACAATAAACAAGACATATGATTCTTGCCCTCATTCTCTGAACAAAATAATAAAAATAAGAGGAATGAAAAGGAGGAGGAGGAAGAGGAGAAAGGTTTTTGATAAAACAAAATATATTAGTAAAGTGTTTTATGCTTTATAAAATATTTTAATACACAATATTTTATTTGAACTTTTTAGTGACCCAGAATAGTAGTAAAGTATTATTGTCTTTATTTTCTTTTGTTATACACAAGAACTGTGACCATCAGAGATGGTAGCTGTCTAAAGAAGTTGAGTAAAGCAAAGTGACAACCTAAATCCAAGTCCTGTGCATTTTATTTATTATTCTTACAATATCTACAATGCTGCCTCTCTAAATGAGCTTATTTCCTATGGTTTATGTAAAATATACACCCACTAATTTGTTAAAGGAGCAGAAATATATTCAACCTGTATTTAGAAAGGTAAGGTTTCTTCCAGGCTGCCAACTGCAGTCAGTGTAAGCCATCCTCACCAGGTGCTCCTAATTTTCTCTTAGTGGAATTTATTCCATAGAATTCCTAAGCTTCTTCATCTGTGTTCTCTGATTCAAGCCATGGTCAAGGGAATATTTTATAAACTGGGTCACATAACACTATAGATAGTTTATAAAGGTTAATATGCTTCATCTTGTAGTGATCTTGAACCATGGGACAAGAATTCTATCTCCAGGTTTCATCTTTGGTTATAAGTCTAGCATCTAGCATCTCAGCTTCCCTATTTATACAGCACAGGACTGGACTCAATAGTTTTAGTGCTGCTTGTGATGCTAAAACTCACTGATTTCCTAAAGTTATCAAGCCAAAGCAAGGTTTTTTTTTTATTTAATTTTTTAAAATGTTTTATTTATTTCTAGGAGAGAGAGATTGACAGCGTGAGCAGGGGAGGGTCAGAGAGAGAGGGAGTCACAGACTCTGAAACAGGCTCCAGGCTCCGAGCTGGCAGTCAGCACAGGGCCCGACGCGGGGCTCGAACCCACGAACCGCGAGATCATGACCTAAGCGAAAGTCGGACGCTTAACCGACTAAGCCACCCAGGCGCCCCCAAAGTAAGGGTTATATAACACAACCCAGGAGAGGAGAGATAAGATGAATTCCTGTGACCCTGATCAGATGATGAATTTTTTGCATTGGCATAAAAACAAACTTTTTCTATTTAATAGATGTATATGAATACTTAGATTAAGATAGTCTGTAATACAATACTTAATATATATTGATACTTAGGTTAAAATATTAACTATTTTACTTAGTTAATATAGTTGACTATATTTTACTATATTGTTTACTATATTAAAACTATTAATACTTAAGTTACAATAGTCTGTAATACAATAAGTCAAAGATCTAATCAGGTCTAGAATAAAAATTATTCTTTCACTTGGGTATACTAGAGAATAGTTATATAGATTTTTCTTGGATGTGTATGACTGCTATATATTTTGTTGATTTATGCAGCAAGCAGGCATGACATAATCACTAGGTATGGGATCGAGAGAGAAGAGGCAAAAATTATAGACATAGCTATAACATATTAAATATGATAGTCTATTAGAAGCCAAGAGCATGGAAAAGAGAGTATGATCAATTCCAGTGGGTCAGACTGGAGGAAATTCATAGAGGAAATTATGCTGTAATATAATAGATCATTTAAATACAAGGATATACTGGGGAGCCTGGGTGGCTTAGTCAGTTAAGCATCTGACTCAAGCTCAGGTCATGATCTCACAGTTTGTGAGTTCGAGCCCCACATTGGGCTATCTGCTGCTAGCATAGAGCCTGGAGCCTGCATCAGATTCTGTGTCTCCCTCTCTCTTTGCCCCTTCCCCACTTGTGCATCTCTCAAGAATAAATAAACACTAAATACAAGGACATACTTTCCAGTTGGACAGAGATGGAATTGTATTATTGCAAGTTAAGGTGGGAGTACGGCATCAAGGAACCCAGAATAGCATGAGCAAAGACCCAGATATTACCTAAGTAACACGTTATGTACAAGGGACTACGAGGAGTTTTACGAACAAGGAAATGGAGGGAGAAACAAAGTGCCTACAGAAAAAAAATCAGATGAAATAATGCTGCAGATGTAAACAGAAATCGAATTCTGATGCACTTTTCATTAAAGTTTAAAGAAAAAGTTATACTTTAAACATAATTTAAGCATAGTGGAAACATGGAGAACTGAATCAGGCATCTCCCACTTCATTATTTTATGCACTTTATGTTTTTGATTAAACCAAGAGTATACAGTGTGCTCTTGGTTTGGGGGGTGGATTCCCGTGGTTCATCGCTTCCATACAACACCTGGCGCTCATCCCAATAAGTGCCCATCACCCATTCCCCCCCCGACTCCCCATAAACCCTCAGTTCGTTCTCTGTATTTAAGAGTCTCTGGAACACTTGTCTTTTCCCCAAATCTGTTCTTCTTCAAACAAGAACTTTTATGAATCAACAGGCCATCAGTCTGGTTGATACATCATCATCTATTTATAATTTTGAGACAATCCTTTGTATAAGATGTAAAGCCTTAACCACGTGTATAAGCAACGCCTAGCTCCTCATCAATTTCGAGCCTCAGTTCTTATTATGTTCCACTCATGCTGATCTTCCTTTCTCAAGTGAAAAGATTACTCACTCCAGTAAGTAATTTACACATTCACTTCCTCTTTGTTGAGAACGTGCTTTCCTCACCCTTCATCTAGTGAGCTAGCTCTCTGCATCCTTACAGTGTCACCTGAAATGTCTACTCCAACCCCTACCCCTGAGCTGGACTAGCTCCCCTCAACTCTTGTTCTCTTAGTACCTGTGGCTATTCCTTTTGTATCATTCCTTGAATTTGTAATTACTTGTTCACTCTCTATCTGCCCTACTGGGCTTTTAGTACAATGATGGCAGGTACCATGTCTGTAATAAACACACACAACAGTGCTTAACATAGTGTATACTCACAAATATGGTTTTTTGACTGAATGAGTGTCCATTAGGCAATAGTGTACAGGAGATCTCGGATGAAAAGGCTGGGTTGGGCAGATCAATTTAATAATTATCAGTATCAACATGATAGCACCATGAGAATGAGTGCGTTCACCTAGGAGGAGTGTGTCACTTGAGAAGAACAATGAACCTTGACTCTGAGCAACAACAACACCTACATGAATGACATCTGCCAAGGATTTCTTTCAACTTAGCAAGAAAATAAATACAAACATTTAGGGTCTGTCCTCATTTGGAGAAAAACAAAGAATGATCAGTCATATCCCAAATCATCGTACCCAAGGGCCAAAAGCTAATCTGATGAATTTCATTTATAGGGATGAGATCATTGTTTTAAATTAAATCCTATTGAGTCTCTGAGGAGAACATTTAGGGTACGCCACCGCCTTGGTAGGTATTATATCATTAAATTGTTTGCAGTTGAAAAACACAAATCCTCCATGGAATGCATGTCACGCTTGGATGGCTGGATTGGTTACCTAGGAAAGTGCTTCTATTTCTCCGAACATACTAGAACCTGGGCAGCAAGTCAGAACTTCTGTGCCTCTCACACAGCCACTCTCGCTGTCTTCAACACCACAGAAGAGCTGGTAAGGCAATTCTTCTGAAGTATAGTTATGTTCTGGGAGGTTATAGCTCTCCATTCACATGGAGAATGCACACTGGAAATGGAAATGGTCCAAAAAAAGATCGTCTCATCCAGCACAGAAGAGGCCAGCCCCACCCGCCCCCTTTTCTTTTCCACATCAGCTTAATCTGAAAGTGTTCATGTCAGACCACATTCACCTCCCAGGTCAGGTCAGAGCAACTGTTAGAGTAAAAATTACTAAACAACATTTAGGAGAGGACTCCTCCCACCTGACTTTTCAATTGGGAGTAGAAGGATTTAGAAATAAGTTACATAGTAGGCATTTTCCCCCTAGATAGAACATTTTATATGCTACTGCTTAAACTCTAAAAGCAGGTTTAGAGTTATGTATCTCCCATCAAAAAGAACCCAGCTGTTCTTCAAAAAAAGTTCAACTGCATAATTACCTAGCTCTATATTTTCAAGTGAAATACAGCAGCAGAATCCAGGGCAAGTCCAAAATCCAATTGAATGAAGCATTTGCTTGCTGTTCATCCTAATGTACTTTGTTAAAGGATTTCTTGAAGCGATATTCTGACCACTCCCAATACTGGATTGGACTGAGTCGGGAACCAGGACAGACCTGGAAGTGGATCGATGGAACCACATACAGTCATTGGTAAGTCCTGGGTATATAACTTATATCCCAAGAGCTGGGGTTCCAAGCCCTTTCCCACCACAGAGAGGCCTGGGCTAAACATTCTCCTGGAAGTTTCCTTTGTGGAGGAGAGTAAAACGAGCCCGGGAAAAAAGTGGTAATGTAAATTATTGTATAAAGTAAAGGGGCCTCTGGGTGGTTCAGTGGGTTGAGCATCTGACTTTGGCTCAGCTCATGATCTGACAGTTTGTGGGTTCGAGCCCCACATCGAGCTTTGCGCCCAGCAGTGCAGAGCCTGCCTTGGATTCTGTCTCCCTGTCTCTCTGCCCCTACCTCGCTTGTGCTCTGTCTCTCAAAAATAAATAAACATTTAAAAAATGATGGTACAAAACATTTAATACTTGGAATATTCCAAACAATGCTTCCTAGTCATTATATCCTTTGACCTCCACAATGGGCATGTCTACCTCCACTTTACGGATGAGACACATTAATGTTCAAAGATGTGAATACTTAGAGAATTTCACAACACACATTTAAAATGTACTTAGCAGTAAAGGCTGCATGTCTTCACCCTATTGGTTACAGGTTTTTTTGAGTTCCTGAAGCCACATCTTAGGCCAAAGCGCAGTTCACTTTGAGTTGTATTCAAACACTACAGTGTTGGGGTTTGAGTAAAATCTCGCAGCAGAGGAAAATATTTCTCTCATTATTCCAATCGGGACTCACTCATTCTGTCGCCCCCTCTTTTTTTTCCCCCTCTTTTGTGTTTCATTTCAGGTTTCAAATCGTTGGGATTGGAGAATATGCGTATCTACACAAAACAGGGGTGAGCAGCGCTAGTATCCACTTGGTTAGAAAATGGATTTGTAGCAAACCAGACATATGTATACCCAGAAGTTAAGACATCGTGGATTTAAGATATTTCAAGTAAAATACTTTAAAAGGAATGGTTTTTATTCCTCTTGGGAGAAAATATATTACATTAATATAAAAGTACATGAGATTCATGTTTAGCAATTTCCATTGGCGTGTTACCCCAAATCTCTAAACCCGTTTTTATAAATCTTCTAGATTCTTAGGATTCAAGAAATATATGTCCCAACCTATGTTCCCCAATCTCTTTTAGAATAAAACTTCTGATATGTAGGGGCGCCTGGGTGGCTTAGTCGGTTAAGCGTCCGACTTTCGCTTGGGTCATGATCTCGCGGTTCGTGGGTTCGAGCCCCGCGTCGGGCTCTGTGCTGACTGCCAGCTCAGAGCCTGGAGCCTGTTTCAGTCTGTGACTCCCTCTCTCTCTGACCCTCCCCTGCTCACGCCATCTCTCTCTCTCTCTCTCTCCTAAAAATAAATAAAACATTAAAAAAAAACTTCTGATATGTAATACATTAAAATATGAATAAAAAGTTTAAATGACATTTTAAGATATTTACTCCTATGGATTCTGGTAAATGTCATTTGAAGTGACCTGCTTTACTAAGAACTCTAATATTTTTGTCCTGTCTCCTTACTTTTATTATACTAGTTGTTGATGTTCTTTTGGTTTTGCAACGTGTATGAGAGTCACTCATGAATGTAGCGTTATTTCAACACAAGCATCCTGTTGAAATGTGTTGAGTTCCTAGCTAAAGGAATCTCTTTCATCCACCAGCCTCACAGACCATCATCTTCAGACCATGATGTGAGGGCCATCAAGATTTTGAGTAAACAGTCTGGGCTAGCAGCTGTCCAGTACTGAATGCCAGGAACCTGTTACATAATGGACAATATAAATGGCATAAATTTGGGGAGCAGATAGGTGAAAGAGCAGTTTGAACTTTGCTGCTCAAACTTCTAGTTGGGAAATGATAAATCCGTTTCTGTGTCAGAATGTGTAACTTTTCAGAGACTATGATCTCATTTACTCAAGGTTAACAAGGTCTGTTTGTTAAATATAACCCTTTTGTTAAAGTGAAATCTGTGATCTGCATCTCATGGGTGCATAATGTATGCTCGTTGATAGAAATTAAAACAGCAGTCATAGAACACAGACTGGAGAAGAGGACAAATCAGAACTCAGGAAAATAGCAGTAAGATATTCCTTGTATCTTTTACAAGCCAGGCCAAATTTTCCATGTTTTTGCCCTCTCTCTGCACCCTCATTTTCACTTCCTTTTCCCCTCTGTACTTCCTCCTCTCCTATTCTTCAGAAAATCAGAGATGAGACAGATGAACCTTTCATGTTTATTTATCCAAGTAGTAGTAGAAGGGCAGAAACCAATATATATGATGTATGAATAGGTCCAGCAGCAGCAGAAGAAAAGAAGTGCCCAAAGCCCGAGAAGGAGTTTCCCAGAGAAATAACTACATGGAAAATACTGTTAAATTGACAAGGAAAGTAAGGCTTTTCTGGGAAGAAGATTCTCAGTAAGAACATTGTCACCAGAGCAGATAGCACATGGGGATGGGGGGCACCAAATCTTGCACCATTGGGAAATTATAGTCTAGAAACACAGGGATAAGGAGTGTGAGATAGGAGAGAGTAGCAGCTGAGGTTAGGAGTGAGGAGAAGGAACAGGAGGATGAGGGAGAGCCAGGGCTAGATGTAGGAGGAATTCTATGCCATGCCAAGGGAGGGTTCGAATTTCTGCTCTAGATTGTTGCCCTAAAGTTATTGGATACTTATAAATAGGATAGTGACATCTTCAAATATATAATTTAGAATAATACTCAGGACAATATAAAATCTGTCTGATGGACTAAGAACTTATTTAGAAAGCTTCTTAATCTACTATAATGATAAGAAATGGTAAGAAGCATGCTGGCAATGGCAGAGAGAACAGACAGGAGTGAATGGATTCAGGAGCTCTTTCAGAGACGCTATCTTAGGAAATATAGGGTGAGCAGGATGAAGGAAAAATAGACATTAGAAATAAATCCCAGCTCAGTCAGATGAATTGTGGTGCTATTAGTGGATAAAGAAAAGCAAAAGATGTTTTAGAATTATGGAGTTTTAGGAGTCTGTAGGAAATTCAGACAGTGCTGTTTTGTTGGATGTTGAATGTACAGCTCTGGAATTCATGAGCATGTTTGGGCTGGATATATGTCATGGGCACAAACAGAGCTCCCAGAGGTCCAAGAGAATATGTCAACATGATAAAAGTAGAAAAACAAAGCAAAGCACTTGGTACCAAAGAGTAATTACCTGCTGAATGAAAAAAATAATTTTCTTCTATACATGCTTGTTACTTGATTTTTGTTTTATTTCGTAGGAAAGCTCTAAATTTAGATTTCCCAGGCTTGGTCACAAAGCAGACTCTGTGCCCATATGAGTGTGAGTAGAACAATAGCATAATTTCAGACAAATAAATTAGCTCATACTTATTTACAGAACTATTAAATGAGAGAAGTGCACAGTTTTCAGAAGATAAAACGCAGAAACATTCTGAGACGTTGGATTGGCAAAACATCTAATACTGAATAGTGTCCAAGATCAGACAGGAAAATGTACAAATGTTTCTTTGTCCTTCAAGGTATAGTTTTAAAAATTAGATGATCATTGTATTTATATAATAGAACAAAAATGTCAACAATCCTTTGTATGTCTCATAGCTTTTATGGGACTTAATGCTATAGCGTATAGATTTTAAAGTTGTCTGCCTCAAGTTTACTAATTAAAATGAAATAAAACTGTTAAAATTTCAAAATACATTGAGAGCTTTGGTGGGTTTTTCTAAATTTATTTCTTTACTTTGAGAGAAAGAACTTGTGCATGTGTGTGTGCAAGTGGGAGCGGGGCAGATAGAGTGGGAGACTGAGGATCTGAAGCAGTTTTGCACTGTCAGCACAAAGCCTGATGTGGGGCTTGAACTCACAAACTGTGAGATCACGACCTAAGCTGAAATCAAGACTCAGACTTAACCGGCTGAGCCACTCAGGCCCCTCAAGTTTTAGTGTTTTTTAAGTGAAATCCAAGTATTCTTACATCTCTCTTGCAAGATAATAATGAATAATTATGCCTGGAAGGCATATACCTGAGATTTTAGAAAGATAGTTGATGAAAATTTTTGTTATACTTTTAAGCATACTATCTATATGCACTTAAGTATCAGTATATATGTATATGTTATACATACACATACTAAATATATATTTTTAGTGTATATATATTTATAGTATATAAAAATTTTTAAAATGTTTATTTTTGAGAGAGAAAGAGCATGAGCAGGGGAGGAGCAGAGAGAGGGGTGAGACATAGAATCCAAAGCAGGAAGCAGGCTCCAGGCTTCCAGCTGTCAGCACAGAGCTGGATGCAGGGCTCAAACCCACTAACCTTGAGATCGTGACCTGAGCCAAAGTTGGGACACTTAACTGACTGGACCACTCAGGTGCCCCTATAGTATATATATATATATATTTTAAATATATACTTAGTATTTAAAAAGCATGAAAGTAATATGGTAATTTGTACAGTGATTAGCTGAGAAGCCAGAGTGTTCAAAACAATTGAGGATAAATGGGGTAAAAAAAGATGTTTAAGAATATAAGTGTTATCATTGTGTAAGAGTGAATGTATGATACTTCACTTGACTTGAAAAATGCTTACTTGGAAATGGGAGTAGTAATCCAGTTGCTCTACAGTCCCTATGGGAATACGTTCCCAGAGTAGTAATTTAATACTCAAGAACAGCTTACTGTTAAGGGTTTATTGATAGCTTCTCTTTTTCTTCTTGTGAGTTCTATATTTGATTTGGCCTAATGCCATACCTCACACGTATCTCAGACCTACTGCCTTTGAGTTGCCATGTCATCCAATGTGCATTTTAATTATTAAAATAATCCCGGGTTTGCTGTTGTTGTTGTTGTTGTTGTTTTGTCTTTTGGAGGGGAGGAGGCGGATAATAAAACTGGTTTCTGGGAATTAAAAAAAAGTTCAGTGGGAAAATAATGATAATGGAAAAAGGGAGCCCTCAAGCGTAAAGAAATAAAAGCAGTATGGAGGGTTCCTTAGCCAAGTCTGTTTCAACAGGTTCATCTTGCTGACTTGGCTTCCCAGCAAAGAGAAGGGGGGGCACGCAGTGAGGTGAATCTTACCATGTTAACACAATGTCAGAGAAAAACGTGCTGTGAGGGGCCGGGGTGGGATACAGCTGTTTTTCTCATTTTCAGACTTCAAGCCACCCTAATGTTAGGTATTTTTTGGTTAGTAGAGGTAAGGCACCAGATGAGTTGAAAAATTGTTATATGATATAAAATTTGTCAAAGAAGGGAAGAAAGGGCTGGGGACAATAGGAGCAGGAAATGACGTAATAAAATGTCAAGAGCAAAGGAATCTCAGCCCTTCTTCCTTTCTGGAGGAGGCGATGCAGATTTAGCACTCAACTAGAATAGGAATATAAGTGGTAAGTTGAAAGTGGTCTCATCAAAGCCTTCACCTACTGAAGCAATAATTTTCCCCACGTGCATACATACACATAAACATACATGCATTCCAAGAGAGGTCTGAAGCTTAAGGATAAAAATTTTTGAGGTTTCACAAATTATGAATTTATTCCTAAAAGATTTTTCACTGAGAATCTTCTAATTTACATTATTTAATATACTCCCTTCTCAACGATTAGAGTCAGTATGTAATTAAAAATATTAATTTGGAGAACTGTATAATCTAAAAATAACTTTAGTTATGGTTCAGATGATTTAATCCCTTAAAATATACATATATGTAGTTATATAATGGAAATAATAAGACATGCTTTGATTTCTATTAGGATTTTTAGACATGGTTAATTAAATTCACAGTAGTGCTTAGAATTCTCATATCAAAATTTCGCCAGTTAAAATATTTCCTCATGTGCAAACACAAACTTTACAACTTAATGAGAAATATTATTTTGAGACTGCCCTTCAAAGAAGAGTTTTTTAAACATCCAAGTAGAATAATTGTTTATGTTTAATATTTAGTTATTTTAGTGCTTAAATGTTTATATCAAAATCTGAGTTTCAAAGAGCATTGATAACTTGGCTTTGAAATTTTTTAATTTTTTAAATTTATTTTTGAGAGAGAGCAAGACAAAGTGCAAGTGGGGGAGGGGCAGAGAAAGAGGGGGACACAGAATCCAAAATAGGCTCCAGGTTCTGAGCTGTCAGGATAGAGCCCAACACAGGGCTACCAAGGGACTAGAACTCATAAACCATGAGATCTTGACCTAAGCCGAAGTCAGAAACTTAACTGACTTAGCGACACAGGTGCCCCTTGGCTTTGAAAAGGCTTCTTTCAAAAAGGTCCACAGAATTTTGATCTTCCATCATTTTTCTCTCCCTTCCCCTTAACTGTAACTTCTCTCTTCTCATTTTTTCCCCACATTTCTCAAATGTTCACGTTAATAAAATAATACATATGTTGGCATTCATTATACTCAATAAACATAAATTTGTGCTCTCTGTATTTAATTTTTAAAATGAGCTGAAGCTCTTATACTTAATTCCCTGTAAACTGTAATACTTCTATTCACGCATATCAATTTGAAATATTTTTTCTTTTAAAAATTCATGCATGACCTTTCAGTTATATTCTTAGTAGGTCTAAGCCTTTAAAGTAAGTTTCCCATGGATGCATTTATATTTAATTAACAAACATTAATGTAATCATCTCTCTGTTCCAAGTCTCAATGTAGGTTCTGGTTCAAAAACAAAAACAAAGAACAAACCTGGAAAATTTCATTTATTAGCCCATGTTGACCTAACACTGAACTTTTCTGAAACAAAACAAAACAAAGCAGAATGGTTTATTTGTCTACATGCAGATTGTGATTATCTAGACCAAGAGAAGTTCTGTGCAACCAGGAAAAGTTGTTCTAGGGAAACAATAAGACATGTTACAAATAACACTCACCAGCATCACAAGTCCTTATTATCCATCAAGCATCTTGTCCCTCCCTTTCAATAATGAGGATTATTGTCCTTCCAGAGCTTATAGTACATTAATACAGACAGATAAATAAATAATGGTCTAAGAATACTGTATCAAATATTAGGATTAGATAAGTATAGGAAACTATGAAAATATACATCAGGTGCACATAATTTAGTCTGGAGCAGAGAATGGTTATGGAAATATTTTCCACCCAATGGTGTTTATGTAGCCATCTGAACAATAGGCAAGAGTTAAGCAGGCAAGTAAGAAAGGGAAGGATGGTAAGTTGAGGCAGACATGAGTATATTAGAAGCAAGAGAAAGCTTGACACAGTTGAGAATGTGAACCCAGTTTAGCGTGTCTGCATCATTTACAAGGACGGCAGTGGGAGAGGAATGAAGCAGAGCCAGGACATATAGGTTCTGGTAAGAGACAATTAAAGGTTTAAACAATGCAAAGTCCCTAAAGGAAATTAAATAATGAGTAATGTGATCTGATGGGAGGTTCAGACAATTGCTATGATCATGAATAGAGAATGGACTTCGGCAGACAAAGCTAAAAGCGGACAAAAGGACAGCTGCGGGAAGTGAGGACAGTAGGGAGGTATGAAGATATGCAGATGGATTCACAAATAATTCTGTAGTAAAACTGATGGGATGTAAATGAGTGAATGTCGAGGGTAAAAAGAAAACAAAGTCATGGTTGACTCCAAAGTCTCTGGCTTAGACTAATGGGCACATTGCTGCCATTTAATAAACTAATGAGTTTAGTTTTTAACACGGGAAGACTGAGGGGTTTTGAGATGTCCAGTGGGCAATCCGCTGGGTTAGAAGATCTGGGTGAGAAATCTGGGCTTGGGAGTCATCAATAAATTGAGGACAACTGAACTTACAGAGTGGGTGAGTTTAGCCAAGAATTGTATACAATAGACAATTCGTGCAAAACTCCAAGGAATGTCAGTATTTAAGAGATCTGAGGAGAGAGGAAATGATTCAGAAAAATACTGAGGAGCAATGGCAAGGAGGGTGGATTGCGGTTCAAGAGAGCATTGTGTCATAGATGCCAAGGTCAGAGGATATTTCTAGAAGAAAGGATAGGTCAGTAATGAGCAACACCGCTGAAAGTAAAGAGGAAAGCTACAAAGTCCTCATTGTGTTTAGCCAGAAGGAAGGCATTCATGACGTGATGAGAACACTTTCGAGAAATAGTAGGAAAAACAGAAACCAGATTTTAGAAGAACCTGTAGTGGAGGTGAAAAGAGGAAAGAGCAAATATAAACAATTTCTAGGAAGTTTGACTTAAAACAGGTGGGAGAAACTAGGTGGAAACTGGAAGCCACAAGTGGTTCAGGGAAAATTTTCTTGTGTTCTTGCATTTCCATCGCCAAAAGAAAAGGAGGCATAAGAAGAGAGAAGGTAGGAGTGGAGGTGATGAAGGAAGGAATCTCTTTGAAAAAATGAAAAGAGATGCAACCCCAACCATAGACTTTGAAATTTGATTTAGACAGACAGAGGAATACCCTTTTTTTGGAAATAGGAGGAGAAAAAAGAGAAATCAGTAAGATGCAGAAAATAGTGTAGACTCAGTGGTGGAAAGTTCTTAAATATATCATCTGATGGCTTCTCTTTAAAAAAAAAAAAGTAGCTCCCTTGCTAATGATGAATGAGAGCTGTAGGGAGAGAATTGTTGAGGAGATGAAAACACAAAGACTTCTGTCTAGAAGAGCCTCTATGGGACGCCAGGGTGGCTCAGTCGGTTAAGTGTCCAACTTCGGCTCAGGTAATGATCTCGACGTCCATGAGTTTGAGCTCCACTCTGTGCTGACAGCTCAGAGCCTGGAGCCTGTCTTTGGATTCTGTGTCTCCCTCTCTCTCTCACCCTCCTCCACTTTCTCTCTCTCTCTAAAAAATAAATAAACATTAAAAAAAAATTTAAAGAGCCACTATGATGAATGGGGGATGACTGTGGAATTACAGCACCAGTGACGAGGTGATAAGGAATGAGCTAAGGCTGATTGCTCAGAGTTATAGTGACACAAATCTACACCATCATCCTCCTCCTCATCATCACCACCACAATATTTGTTGTAAAAATAATGTACTTCTACAAAACTACATAAGTAAAAAAGGACTTGGCAAATTTTTTTATGGGAAAGATAAACTGTAATCAGTTTAGAAGTCATTGTCTGAAGAAATCACACGTTGACAAATCCAGTAACTCTGAGTGCAACACTTTTCGGAAAACACACTCTTCTTTGTTATCACAGCACAGGTGTCCTCTTCAATGTGGCCCATGTAGATGAAAAAGCAACATTCTGTTCCCGTTCTGCTAAAACCATAACAGTGACATTTTGTATGTTTACTTCCTGACTTAGGAGGCACGTGCTCTCCAAGCTGGAGATCTAAGACTCTGGAATTTTCAGACAAGGAGCACCCATTAAAAAATGACACCTTTATTGAAGGTAGTTGCTCCAAATAGTTTCTTAGCCAAAAATGCCCATTTGTCAATGGAAATACTGCATGGAATTAAAATGAAAATAAAAATGTGAGTGAGAAACACTGGTTTCCCAATGCCATGCCATCATTCAAAAAAATTAAGATCTTTAGAAGGCTGTTACCTGCATGGTCTGAATGTTGGGGCCTCCTCAAAATTCCTATGTTAAAATCCTAACCATTAAAGTGATGTATTAAGAAATGGGACCTTCAGAAGGTGCTTCAGTTATGAGGTGGAACTCTCATTAGTTCCTCATAAAAGAGACTACAGAGAGATCCTTAGTCCCTTCCACCATGTGGTGGATGGGATGTGGCTATGAACCAAGAAGAGGGCCCTAACCCAGACATGACCATGCTGACATTTTGATCTTGAAATCCCATTTTTCAGAACGGTGAGAAATGAATTTCTGTTGCTTGTAAGCTACTCAGTCTGTGGTATTAAATGGACTAAGACAGAGGGCAATCCTGTCCATTTAGGAGAAAAATTCATTTTATTATTCGAAAGACTCCAGATTCCACTTCTTGAGTATCTGCAATAATGGAATGATATCCCCTTTATAACAGACAAATCTCATATGTATCATTCTAAGCTTTAGAAATATCAACACATCTAAAAATATGCATGCTTTTCAGAAAGTATTAAACTGATTTCCTGAAGAAAGTTAAACTGTTACCCTTTTCATTTTCCAGACCCAGATCCCAAGTATCACACCTCTCAAAAGTCTTCCTTCACTGTTTGCTTATAATAAGTGTCTTGGTTTTTACAGAGGATCCTAAAAAGAGAAATATTCTTTGGTGCCTCTATACTTTTCATGTTAAATGTGATCCCCACACAGAAGGGAGAAAGGAGTGAAGGTTAGGGTGAGCAGCAGAGAAGAAGGCCTCCCCATTTTTAAATGTTTTAAACTCACACAAACACCTCAGCAAGAGAATTTCTGCTCATCTGTGTAAATATGGGTATACCCCAATTTTTTACTCTTTACACGAAAGAAGGAAAATTCTCCTAAATTCTTTTTTTCCATGATATTTAAGGCAACCTTTCTTGTCATTGACAAATAAGCCATAAGGAATCTGAAAAATCAGACCAAGGGGTGCCTGGGTGGCTCAGTCGGTTAAGCATCCGACTTCGGCTCAGGTCATGATCTTGCAGTCTATGAGTTCGAGCCCTACATCGGGCTCTGTGCTGACAGCTCAGAGCCTGGATCCTGCTTCAGATTCCGTGTCCCCCCCTCTCTCTGCCCCTTCCCTACTTACGCTTGGTGTCTCTCTCTCTCCTTCAAAAATAAAAAAACATTTTTTAAAATTTTTTAAAAATTAAAAAATAAAAATAAAAAATAAGACAAAAACCTTCAATTAAAAAATAAGATGGGCAAATTAATAACTCTGAGCCAGTTTGCAAGTGGGTTGACAGAGCATCACTGTAAAAACATGGTGATAGATTTCTATTAGAAATAAAGATCAAGATTATTTTAATGTGATTTACAGACAGTATGTTATGGGTGGGGATGGAGTACAAATTCTAAAAGAAATATCATAGTTTTGGGGTACGTACTCATTTGCAGGGTGACTTTCTGTTTCAGAGCACTTTTTTACTGCCCCTCAGCCAGTCTGGGGTCCTGCTCTACCACTCCAGACCCTCTATAGTCTTCCTAAACCTCCTTCACTTCGCATGTCTTTGAGAGACACAACAAAATTCCAAATTTTCAAGAAGCAAAATTAACTTTTGATGATCCCTGAAACCTTGATGGTGAAAGTAGCAAGTTTTACCCTGGACCACCAGAAGCTTCTGTCTGTGTTTTGGGGATTAGCGCCTACCTCTCAAAGATTTTAGCACTCTCTCCCCATGGAATTTAAGCAGAAATGAATGAATAGAATGAGTTAAGCTGAATGAATGGAATGTAAGCAGAAAGTAGATGCACATACAGTTGATTGGTGACAGTATTAGAACAGAGTCAAGTGGCTATTTGTTGTATTAACATAGCATATTCCTTAATATTTCACAATAATTGAAGTCTTCTTACAACTTAAAATAAGGATTGTTTTGTAAGCTTTTAAGAAACACTTCAAAAGATACGAAATTTAGAGAATTTTATGTTAATTACAATTTTCCATTTATACCTCGAACACTATGGGTAAACTAAAAGACAACTCAGGGGCCCCTGGGTGGCTCAGTCGGTTAAGCATCTGACTTCGGCTCAGGTCACGATCCCGCGGTCTGTGAGTTCGAGCCCTGCATCAGGCTCTGTGCTGACAGCTCAGAGCCTGGAGCCTGCCTCAGATTCTGTGTCTCTCTCTTTTTCTCTGCCCCTACCTGCTCAGGCTCTGTCTTTCTCTATCTTTCAAAAATAAATAAATGTTAAAAAAAAATTAAAGATAGCTCAAATAAGCAAATTAGCCCAAATTAGCTTTCTTTCTTTAAGACAAATTTCTTAATCACTCAAACATTAACAAAGATCAAAGTCTTGGATCTATGGGAACCATCTGACAATCTGGAGTTTCAGCCAGGCAGCCCAGCAAGGATTGGCTGCTGAGAGACTCAAATGCCAAATACTCACAACCGTAGAGTTACGGGGGTGCCATCCAGCCAGGTCCATGCCTTTTGTGGGTGTGTGATGTTCAATCCAATCCAGAAGTAAATTCCATCTGGTATATTACTCTGTATGAAATCCTATGAAAGAAGACCCAGAGGCAACGGAGTTAAACCCAAGTTAAACCTGGTAAAATAGGCTCTTCTGATTTTTGTCCAGACTTGAGAAAGTTTTGATATTTATCTCCCTATTCAGGAAAGGGTTAAGGCTTAAGAAGCCTGAAGAAGTTTCCTAAATATTTAGGGAAGGAAACTGATGTAGGAAGTTTTCAAAATCACATGGCTCTTACATATATTCTGTGCAGGCATGTGCTGCTGAATGCAATTCATGGGCATGATGATGTGAACGCCAACTGCCGAAGGAGCAGAAAGAGGATGTGAAGGCAAACCTATGAAGGACTTGGTCTGCTTACAGGAGCACCTGCTATCCACAGATTGCTTTGTCCACAGGCAGTCTTGGCAAAAATGGTTGCCTATGGTAAAACTACACACGAACAAAACCGTGGAGCCCATTTTACCTACCCAAGACCCTAGGGAGATCGCCAGATACTGACAATGTTCAAAGAGCTTGTATCTTTCTCCCCACAAAATAATGTGAAAGCATTGATATCCCAGCTTTGCCATTTACAAGTGAAATAGTATTGTTAATTAACCTGTCAAGTTCAGCAGATTCTTCTTATGAGAATGTAAAATACTGCCTATTTCATAAAGTTATTGTTAGCACTAAGTTTTATAAAATTTGTGGCATGCCTACCCCAGTGCTTGGTATCTACTAGGAATTTAATAAGTGGGTGTGATTATCAGCACTATAATTCCTTTATAACCTATAATAAATATAAAATATATTTATTATCTATAATATGATAAATATAAATCATATATATAAATAAATATAATAAATATAATTTATAGCGCATTATAAAATTTAATTTTGGGGCACCTGGGTGGCTTAGTCAGTTAAGCATCTGCTTAGGTCACAAATTCGGTTCAGGTCACAGATAGTGAGTTTGAGACCCATGTCTGGCACTGTGCTGAGAGCTCAGAGCCTGGAGACCTTTTCTGATTCTGCATCTCCCTCTCTCTCTGTCTCTCCCCTGCTCATGCTCTGTCTCTGTCTCTCTTTCAAAAATAAACATTAACACATTTTTTTTTTAAAAATTATTTGTTTCTCTCAGTTTTAGAAAGGCTAATGTTCCTGGCAAATTAGCTCTTACCAGTTCAGCCATGTCTTGGATCATCAAGAGATTTGATTTCATCATTAAACAGGATGTTTGGCTATCAGTCCATGATTTAAAGGTTTTTAAGAAATTATAGCACTTCCCTTTTTTCTGCAGCCAGTTATTAGGGCATAGGTTTAGTGTAGACTTTGCTGAAATGGAAACAAATAGGAAGAAATAGAAGAGCAAGGTTTGAACATTAAAAAAAAATGCTTGCACTAATTTGTAAACTTTTCCCTTAAAATTTAAGATTTTGCCCAACTTTTAAGAAATAAACTCCTTTGGACCTGAACGTGAGACAGGAAACTATCAACACCCTAGAGGAGAAAGCAGGAAACAACCTCCTTGACCTCTATCGCAGCAACTTCTTACTTGACACATCCCCAAAAGCAAGGGAATCAAGAGCAAAAATAAATGATTGGGACCTCATCAAGATTAAAAGCTTCTGCACAGCAAAGGAAACAACCCACAAAACTAATAGGGAACCAACGGAATGGGAAAAGATAGTTGCAAATGACATATCAGATAAAGGGTTAATATCCAAACTATCCAAAATATCCAGGGTTAATAACCAAACTCCACGGCCCGTAAAACAAACAACCCAGTGAAGAAATGGGTAGAAGAGATGAACAGACACTTCTCCAAAGAGGACATCCAGATGGCCAACAGGCACATGAAATGATGCTCAGCATCCCTCCTCATCAGGGAAATACAAATCAAAACCACACTGACATACCACCTCACGCCAGTCAGAGTGGCTAGAATGAGCAAATCAGAGAACTCTAGATGCTGGCGAGGATGTGGAGAAACGGGCACCCTACTACACTGTTGGTGAGAATGTAAACTGGTACAGCCCCTCTGGAAAACAGTGTGGAGGTTCCTCAGGAAACTAACCATAGAACTCCCCTATGACCCAGCAATAGCACTGCTAGGAATTTACCCAAGGGATACAGAAATGCTGAGGCATAGGAGCACATGTACCCCAATGTTCATAGCAGCACTCTCCACAATAGCTAAAACATGGAAAGAGCCTAAGTGTCCATCAACAGATGAATGGATCAAGAAGATGTGGTTTATCCATACCATGGAATACTACATGGCAATGAGAAACAATGAAATCTGGCCATGTGTAGCAACATGGATGGACCTTGAGGGTGTTATGCTGAGCGAAATAAGTCAGAAAGAGAAGGACAAATATCATATGTTTGCACGTATAGGAGGATTAGGAGGAACTTGACGGAGGAACAAGGGGGAGAAGAAGGGCGGAAATGGTGGGGGAAAGGAAGAGAAGCAAACCATGAGAGACTCTTGAATGCTGACAAAAACTGAGGACTGATGGATGTAGGGGGGAGGAGGGATGGGCATGGAGGAGGGCACTTGTGGGGATGAGCACTGAGTGTTATGTGGAAACTAATTTGACAATAAACTATTTTTGTAAAAAAAAATTAACTATTCCTTTTAGGATCATTTTAGACAGGCAGAAAAGTGATGACATTAGCACAGAGAATTCCCATATACACAACACCCAACTTTCTCTTTTATTAACCTTTTATGTTAGTATGGAACATTTGTCAAAATTAATGAATCAATATTGTTGCATTGTTATTAATGAAAGTCTATACTGTGTTTTTACTTACTACCTTTTCTATTGAAGGATCCCATTTTGGATACGACAGTGTATTTATTCTTTAAAAAAATTTTTTTAATATTTATTTTTTGAGAGAGAGAGACAGGATGTGAGCAGGGGAGGGGCAGAGAAAGAGGGAGACACAGAAACCAAAGCAGGTTCCAGGTTCCATGCTATTAGCACACAGCCTGATGTGGGGCTTGAACTCATGAACCACGAGATCACGACCTGAGCTGAAGTCAGATGCTCAACTGACTAAGCCACCCAGGTGCCCCATATTTTTTACATCTTCTTAGGATATTCTTGGCTGACAATTTCTTACTCTTTCCTTGTTTTTAATGTTTTGTTTAGAGGTGTTTTGTTTTGTTTTTACAGTTTTGAGGAGTGTTGATCAGATATCTTGTAGAATATTCTCAAATTGGAAGAGTCTGATGTTTTTCTTATCATTACACTTGGGTTAAAGGTTTTTGGAGGAAGACCACAGGGATAAATTCCCATTCTTATCACATCTTATAAACAGTACATACTACCAACATGGTTTATCACTACTGTTAACTTTGATCACTTGTCTATAGCAGTGTTTGTCAGCTTTATCTACTACAAAGTTACTCTTTTTTCTCCATTTCCATACTGTGCCCTTTGAAAGGAAGTCAGTATGTGCAGCCCACACTTAAAAAGTGAAGTTACACCCAACCTCTTTCATGACAGAGTGTCTACATTAATTATTTAGAAACCTTCTGCAGGTGACTTTTGTCTAGTCTTACTGATTTATTTAATCATTTATATCAGTAAAATTCATTCTTTTTTTTATACTTTCAGCTCTAGTCCAATACTACTTTATTTGTTTTGTTCCTCACATTGTTCCATCTTTGGTCATTGGAACTCTTTCAGTTGGTTCCAAGCATTCATCCTGACGGACTTTATTATTTTTTTAAATTTTCTTTTAGTGTTTGATTATCTTTGAGAGACAGAGTGTGAGCGGGGGAGGGGCAGAGACAGAGGAAGACAAAGAATCCGAGACAGGCTCCAGGCTCTGAGCTGTGAGCACAGAGCCTGACGTGGGGCTCGAACTCACTGACGCTGAGATCATGGCCTGAGCTGAAGTCAGATGCTCAACTGACTGAGCCACCCAGTCACCCTGCTGATGAACTTTAATAAATTACAAAATGGATCCTCCTAACCCCCACCCTTGCATTTCCATTACCTCCTGCTCCAGCAGTGACAAACATGGCTGCCACCATTGTGGCTCATTTACTTAATTGCTCAACTCTAGCATACATTTTTTGTGGCTTCAGAATTGTTATCCTGTACCTTGTGGGAAATTGCCAATGACAGTGCTTGTGTACAATTCTTTTTGCTATTAGTCTTATAAGTTAAAACTACACATTTCCAAGATTACTTAGATCTTCAAACTTTATTCCCACATCCTTCAATGAGGCTATTTCATACTTCTGCAATACAGTCAGATTCTTTTAGCAGTTCCTGCATTTTTTTAATGTTTATTCATTTATTTTTGAGACAAAGATGGCGCATGAATGGGAGAGGAGCAGAGAGAGAGACACAGAATCCAAAGCAGGCTCCAGGCTCTAAGTCATCAGCAACAGAGCCCTTCGTGGGGCTTGAACCCAGGAACCGTGAGATCATGACCTGAGCCAAAGTCGGACACTTAACCAACTGAGCCACCCAGGCGGCTCGCAGTTCTTGCATTTCATACTGGGGAACCATAGCTACCAAAATTATTCTTTGTCAATTTGCATACATGAAGGTTCACTCTTTCTGCGATGAGGCTCTACAGGTTTTGACTAAAGCATAATGTCATGAATCCACCATTATACTATCCTACAGAATAGGTTCACTTGCCCTAAAATTTAAATCCCTTCACTTCACTGAAAGAAAAAAAATAGGGTAATAAAGGATTGAAAAGACATAATTGGAAAAAGACTGATCAGGTTCTGGACATAAGTGTGAGATGTCTATCAGATATCCAGAGGGAAATGTCATCTAAGCACTCAGATATTTGTACCAGGAGCTCAAGACAAAGAACCGTACATGATGCAGAGTAAGCTCATCTAGATAGAGAGTACTTATGTGGGGCTGAGTCATGTCCTTTGAAGATCTTTGACTTTGACTGTCAGAGCTAAAACAGAGGGGAGCCAGTAGGTAAGACTGAGAAACTGCAGCTAAGGATGTAGGAGGAAATACAAAGGCATGTTCAGAAATCCATAGAAAAAAGTTTTTGTCAACTGTATTATATGCTGCTTGAAACCTCAAGAAACACAACGCCAGCAAAACGGCCATTGAACTGGAAATGCAGAATTTTTAGTGATACTGATCGGAACCGATTTTGTGAAGAGAATGAAATGTATTGAAAAGAGAACAGGTGAGGAATTTGAGGGTATGAATTTAACCGAATCTATTGACAAGTATGCTCTGAGAGGAATATGTCTGGTCAAAGGTTTTTTTTTTTTTTTAATGTTTATTTATTTATTTTGAGAGAGAGAGAGAGACAGAGAGACAGAGCATGCACAGGGGAAGGGCCAAGAGAGAAAGAGACAGAGAGTCTCAAGGAGGACCACACTATCAGTGCAGAGCCTGACACGGGGCTCAAACCCACAAACCATGAGATCATGACCTGAGCTGAAATCAAGAGTTGGATGCTTAACCAACTGAGTCACCCAGGTACCCCTGGTCAAGGGAGTTTTTAAAAAATACAGTGAGTCCTCGTGCATTTTATTGTAATAGAAATGAATCAGCGTAAAGGAAAAAATCGATACTGCAAGAAAGAACAGAAGAGGAATAATTGAAAAGCGTTTTGAGAGGTTAAGAGAAAGTGGGTTCCAGAGTACACATGGCTGGGTTGGATTCTTATAGGAGCAAAGACATTGTTTCTACTGGAACAGTGCGGAAAATGGGTAAGGAGAAAGGTTTTAAATATACACTGTTAATGACTAGAACAAGGATGATTCTCTGCTTTGAATTCTACACACATTTGGTTCAACCTGACGAGAGTTGTGTACAGAACTACAAATTGTTTCTGTACATCGAAGAAAAGCAGCAGTGTAAAGCAACCACAGTTTCATCCTTTGCTGGCTACTTAATTCCTCTCTGCAGTGCTTCTGGTATTTCTTCAATTCTGAAGACTGTGGTTAACCTAAAACTTTCGTATATGTCCTATGTGTTCGTGATTTGTTTGAAATTATACAGAAAAAAAATAACAAATTAGACCAATACGTATTTAAGCAGAGATGAAGCAGTAAACTGACTGCTTCTGAGCTAGCTATATTATATATATTATATATAGCTATATTATATATGTTATATTAAAAGGATATACATTGGTATATATACCATGGTGTGTGTGTGTGTATATATATATATATATATATATATATATATATATATATATAATATAGATGTGTTACTAGATATGTTATATTAAAAGGAGAAGATTTAGAACTAAAAGAGAAGCTCTTTCAACAGTATTGTTACTCTCCAAAAGGCTGGAGGGCAGTGAAGGAAATAGAGGACAGAATATGGGGGGACAAAGTGAGGAAAAATGATAGTGGCCTAAAAGGAAATGGTAACAATATTATGGCAATAGAATTCATAGTAATTTAAAGCAGAGTAAAAAGTTAAGATTAACTCCCAAGATCATTGAGTAACTAAGAATTGTTTGAATTCTTCTACTTACCATATGAATATTGGAGTTAACCTGTATAAGTAGTAGAGATCATTTCTTGTCTATCTTTGGATTTGCATCACCTGGTAGAATGCTTAACAAATGTAGCTTAGAAATATATGTGTGTTGGGGACACCTAGATGGCTCAGTCAATTGAATGTCCGACTTTGGCTCAGGAAAGGATCTCATGGTTTGTGAGTTTAAGCTCCACATTGAGCTCTGTGCTGACAGCTTGGAGCCTGGAGTCTGCTTTGAATTCTGTGTCTCCATCTTTCTCTGCCCCTTCCCAGCTCGTGCTCTGTCTCTTTCTCTCTCTAAAGTAAATAAACATTAAATTATTCTTTTAAAAAAATATGCGTGTTGAGTAAACAAATACACGAATGGGTTTGATGAAGCCCAGTTGATGCAAAGCGCAGTTTGTTTACACAAACACACTTTGATTTGTGTGCCTTATGATTGAAAGCAGAAAATGCAAAAGATGAGACAAGTATGTATTTATTTTGAAATACCAAACACAAATATTTTATGACTCACATCACTTACTTAAATAATAGATACTGGTTTTAAATTGTATTGAGTATTTACAATATTCAATGGACACATTATTTCATTTAACCATTCAAACCATTATGAGAGCCATTATCTCCATTTTATAGATGAGGAAACTAAATGCAGAGGGAACAAGTTTTTTAATGTAAGGTTGGAACTAGAATGCTGATCTATACAGTCTGATGCAGAGTCTGAACTCTTAAACCTATGGCTATATCATTTTTCAAAACAAACACACACATTTCCCCAACGAGATCTATTCTATCCCATCTTAACGTCTTCCATTTCTGTTTACCCAAAGAGAAATTTTACCCATGCTTATTAATCTGTGAATAATAATCTTTTTAAATCGCTTATTGTGCATTTGGTTCAACCAAGAATAAAATAAGAAGAAGAATACAATAATTACTTATTATTAAAGAAACACTTTGATAGGTAAAATAATCAAAATGAGCATTAAAAACTTCAGGGTCTCCAAAACTTGGAGAGCAGAGTAAAGAGGTCCTTGGACAACCACACAACAATTTAGTTTTATGGATGCCAGATCAAAAGATTCAAGAAGGAGAAATAAGGTTATATCAAGAATTATTTTCTATGACTGTCTGGAAAAGACAGGAAGCATAAAGAAAAAAAACAGGTAGGTTTACTGATAATCAAATGTAAAACTTGTGTATACCATAAAAAAATGAAAGAAAAAATAGTATGGAAAGCATTTGCAATGCATATATAAAATAAGGAGTCTTGATACTCTTTCTAATCAGTGAAATACAAAAATAAAACAAACAAAAAACCCCAGAAAAATGGCAGGAAATATGAACCAACAATTTATAAAAGAAGAAAATACATGGTAAGTCCCACCTGAAAAAATTCTTATTTGTCTGAGAAAATAACCAATCTGAGAGCATTGACTGTCTCTCCATTTGTTTAGACCACAATGTATAATATTATTAAATATTATAGCATCTCACAAAAATGCATAAAATGTTATGGAATTGGTAGATTCCTTCCCTTCTCAATACCATTCACCAAATTGGGAAATACCAAAGCAGTATTTGATGGCAAGCAGGTAATTTATTCAATGGCCAGAGAATGTATAAGGGGAGCTTCTATTCTAAATTCACCTTCTCCTGAGAGATGGAAGGGTATATATGACCGGGCTCAGGCAGACCAGCTCTGCTTGATGTCAGCCAGATTCCAGGGGGAGGAGGTGGAAACTTCCAGAACTATAGGCCACATCCCTTTTTCTCCCTTATTTGGTCAAGGGTGGCCTGTCATAGCGTCCTTGGGGATGAGATTTTAGTATGCTAATGTAACGTAATGGAGAAATAATGCGAACTTTAGCCTACTTTGTCATCTTGGGCCTGTCTAGTTGAGATACCAGAAAAACACCGAGCTCTTAGCAAAATTCTCTATGGAGCTCTTCGGGGACTCATCTGATGACAGACACACACCTTTTTTGTATATTAGTTTACTAACTGTATTTTCTCATATTTAAAATCGTTTAACAGATCTATTGAGTTATAATTGACATAAACTAAAAACCACACGCTTAAGGAATACAAATTGATAAATTTCAATATATGTATGCACCAGGCACCATCACTACAATTAAAATATCCATTATCCATTATATTCAAGATGACTTCTGCTCCTTTGTGACCCTTCCAAATGCCTCTCTCTGCCCCACCTCAATCACTAGGCTACGTCTTCTGTCACTGTAGTTAGATGTGAATTTTTGAAATTTTATGCACATTGAGTCATACAGTATATACACTATTTTATGAAGAGACTTAGTTCATTCACCACAATTATTTTAAATCTCATTGGTAGTATTTTATATGCCAGATGTCATTGCTATTTTATCACTGAGTAGTATTTTTTTGTATGAATATACCACAATTTCTTCAACCAATTCACTTGTTGTTGGACATTTGGCTTATTTCCAGTTTGGGCTTGTTACAAATAAAGCTGCTATGAACATTTGTATATGGGTCTCTGTATGAGCATGTGCTTTCATTATTCCTGAATAAAAACCGAAGAGTGGAATAGTTTAGTCACATATGTGTATGTTACTTTTTTAAAAATAACTTTATTGCTATAGGATTTACATACCATAAAGTTCATCAGCTTAAAATGTACAATTCAAAGTTTTCTAGCATACTCAGGATTGTGTAATCATACATAAAGCCTTGTACCAAATAGTAATCACTCACTCCCCTTCTCCACCCGGTCCTTACCTACCCCAAACCCAAGGAAACCACTAATCTAAACTTACTATCTCTACAGATTTGTTTATTCTCCATGTATGTACATGTTATATAATATGTGGCCTTTTATCACTTGACACAAGGTTTTTCTTTTTAAGAAATGGCAACATTGTTAAAACAATAACACACACACACACACACACACACACACACACACGCACGCACCCAACAAAAGATGAAATGGCCAAATTGTTTTCCAAAGAGGTTGTACAGTTTTCGGTTCCCCCACCAATATCATATGAGTTCCAGTAGCTGCATACACTTGCCAAAAGTTAATGTGATCAAACTTTTTGATTTTGTACATTATAATACAGATGTCCTGGTATCAAACTTTTGCATTCATTTTCATTTCTTTAATGACCAATGATAATAAGTATCCTTTTATGTGTTATTTACCATCCATATATCTTCTTTTGTGTAGTGTCTATGCAACCTTTTTAGAATTGTTTGTTTTATACTCGAGTTTAGAGTAATATATACAATAAATATAAATATATAAATATATGTATTATACCTAACAGATATAAAATATTTATTTTTTTTTCAAGTCTTTTATGACTTGATATGTGGTTTGCAAAAATGTTTTCCTTACTCAGTGGCCTGCCTTTTTCATTCCTTTAAGAACTTCTTTCAAAGACTTGTTCTTAATTTTGGTGAAGTCCAATTTATACATATTTTTTCTTTTGCATATTCTGTATTTGGAGCTGTATCTTAAAAATATCTTTATTTATTTCAAGCTCAGAAAGGCTTTTTTCCTGCTATCTTCCAGAACTATTACAGTTTAAGGCTTTATATTAGCTCAATGACCCATTATGATTAATTCAGAGATAATTAACTTTATCCCCAGGCTAATATTTGTATATGATGTGAATTATAGATTTAAGTTTATTATTTCTGCATATTGATGTTATAATCTATGACATTGCTAAACGCATTTGTTGATTGAGCAACTTTTTTTCTGTTTTCTCTAGTATTTTCTACAAGTCACCTACAATTCTGCCTTTCCAGGCCGCATACATTTTATCCCTTTTTCTTGGCTTCCTGTAGTGGCTAGACTTTCTACTTTTACTACAAAATTTGGAGGAAGTTATGATAGGAGACATCCCTATATTGCTCATGCTAATAATTTCAGGGAGAAATCATTGAGTACCTCACAATTAAGTATACTGCTAGATGCAAGGTTTTTGTAGCTACTCCTTATGAGGTTAAGAAAACCTCTTTCTATTTCTAATTTGCTGAGAAGTTTTATTAAGAATGAATGTTGGGGGTACCTGGGTGGCTCAGTCGGCTAAGTGTCCGACTTCGGCTCAGGTCATGATCTCACGGCTCGTGGGGTCGAGCCCCGCGTCGGGCTCTGTGCTGACAGCCAGCTCAGAGCCTGGAGCCTGTTTCAGATTCTGTGTCTCCCTCTCTCTCTGACCCTCCCTTGCTTGCTCATGCGCTCTCTCTCTCTCTGTCTCTCAAATAAATAAAATATAAATTTTAAAAAAAAAGAATGAATGTTGGGTGTGAAAGGAGCATATATTTTGTTTTTTTTTTTTTTCTATTAGTAGGTGAATAGATTAAATAAGCCTCACATTCATATATAAACTGTCCTTGGTGATGATGAATTATCTATCCATATTTACATCTGTATTTTCAATGGTAAGAATTTTTGCATCTATATTCATGAGGAATAAGAATTTCTGTTATACTTCTCTGATAATGTCATTTATCCTATTAGATTAATACTGGCTCCATAGAATGAATTGGAGAATATTCCCTCCTCTTCAATTTTCTGTAAGAACTCATTTTATTTTTTACTGTCCTCAGTAAAACCATAGGGCCTGGAGTCCCTCGGTGGGAATATTTTTAACAGCTAGTTCATTTTTATTATATAGGTGTAAGGATACATCCAAGTTATCTACATATTAGTGACTAAGCTTTGATAGATTGTATATTTCAAAGAATTTGTCCATTGCATCAAAGTTGTTGAATTTATTAGCATAAAGTTGCCCATAGTTTTCCCTCACTACCCCAACAGAGTCTGTAGAATTTAGTCACATCATTTCTCTTGGTTTTGATATTCGAGCTTGTCTTCTTATTCATCTATCTGGCTAGAAGTTTATCAATCTTAATGTTCTTTACAAAGAACCAGCTCTTGTTTTCATTGATTTTTATATTGTTCTTCTGTGTTCTATTTCATCAATTTTTCAATGTTATCTTAACTGTTTTACTTTCTTCTGCTTACAATGGGTTTTATTTGCTCTTCTTTTTTCAATTTTTCAGACAAAAACTCTAATCTTTCACTTCAGATTTTTCTTCTTTTAAAATATGGTATCCAGAGCTACAAATATTTGAATAAGTACTGCTTTAATAGCATCTTGCAAATGTTATGTTTGTATTCATTTACAATCAGTTTCTAATTTTTCACCAGATTTCTTATTTGATGCATAAATTATTTATAAATGTATTCTTTCATATACAAATATTTGAGAATGTCCTAGATATCTTTCAGCTGTTGATTTCTAATTTAATTCCATTTTGGTCCAACAGCCTATTTTTTAAAATAAGTAATTCTATATCTATTAAGATTCATCTTTGTTTTATGGCCCAGAATGTAGTCTATCCCATGAAACATTCTGTGTGCACCTGAAAATAATATATATACTGCAGGTCCTGGATGGAGTGGTCCATAAATGTCAATTAATGCAAACCATAGTTTGGAAGAAAATATTTGTAAATTACATATTTGATAAAGTATGTTTAAAGAACACTTACAGTTCAATGATAAGAAATAAGGAACCTAAATTAAAAATGCTCAAAATACAGGAATAGGCATTTCACCTATGAAGATATATAAGTAGCTAATAAGCACATGAAAAGATGTGTTTAAGGTACTACTTATGAATGTGGATACTAAAAACTTAATAACAGCATGCTTTTTTCTTTTTCTGCAAATTCCAGCAGGCTTTGTTTCTCTATTCTTTAGGCTTCTTCTCAACTCAGAGGGACTACCAAGATGGGCTATGTCTGGAGTCTCACTGCACTGCAGCCCAGAAACATCCTCAGGTCAGTAAGCTAGAGAAATCACAGAACATGCCTCATTTATTTCCCACCTCTCAGAGATGATTTCATTGCCCAACGTGCAGTGCTCCTAAAACCCATTTTCATAGATACAGTTTGGCTTTTCAGTTGTTTCAAGTGGGTTGAATGGAACTAATAGGAGATATTTTTTTGTCTGTTTATTACAGTAGTTGACTCATGCAATTATGGAGGCTGATATGTCTTGCCATCCGCTGTGTGCAAACTGGAAAACCAGGAAACCTGGTGGTGTAATTCAATCTGAGTCCAAAGGCCAGATAGTCATGACATCTCAAGGCAGAGACAAGATGGATGTCCCAGCTCAAGCAAGCAGAGAGAATTTGCCCTTCTTCTGCCTTTTGCTCTATTCAGGCCCTAAACAGATTGGACGATGTCCACCTGCACTGATGAGGATGATCTTGTTGACTCAGTCTGCCAATCCGAAGGCTAACTTCTTCCAGAAACATTTTTGCAGACTCCAGCAGAAATACACGTTTATGGGGTATCCCATCACCTGGTTAAGTTAACACACAAAATTAAGCATCACATGCACCTTCAGTTGCTCAGTTACAGCTTAAGAAAGAACTGGTTTAGCAAGTGTGAAAACTTAAAAGGCTTTTGTTGACTATGAGCTCACTATGCATCGATTTCATAACAAGGTTGCCAAAGATAAGGAAAGGAAAAAACGCAAAGAAGCAACTTTCGTTTGGTGTCACAGGGATAAACGGTCTGGAACGAGCAAGATGATGTTTCCGCTTTGCCCGCCTTGCACGAGGCGGATTGCTTCTGGAATACTGTGCTCAGTCTTGGGCATTGCTCTGAACTGTATGTGACAAACATGGGGCACAAATGTAGGAAAGGGCCCCAAGCAGGTCTTCCCCCTCATCTGGCATCTCAGCTCCCAGTTTAGACTTCCACACTAAGAGAAAAGGTCATTCATTCATTCAGCACTTACTCTCTGAAAAGCACAGGAATGTGTCCTGAGATGGATCTACTTCAAAACTGGTGAAGCTGAAGCTTCAAACTCCTCTCTTGCCTGGTTCCCTTCTAAGACATTGGATGAACTTTGACAATGTGCCTGTCTTCATGGCTATATGTCTTTACAAATTTGTAAACTGAAGAGATAACTAATAAGTGCTGTGTTTTTCTGTTCTGATCTGCCTTCCATCACACCATGTTTCTTTCTGCTTGTATTGGATGTCATTGGAGGGATGCTCAGTATTTTTTCCCCCTATTTTCTGAAGGAGAAGTTGAGGTGGCATTTTCAACTTAGTCAACTGTCATGAATCTATGTAGTTTTCTGCCATATCAAAGTCTATTTAGGAATAAATATATTCTTGCTAGCCTTCCTGGTATAATTATGGCTTCCAGGAATATTCTAATCTGCCCTGTATTCCAAGAATACTCTTAAATACCTTGTATTATGACATAAAGGTACAAGGCTAGAAATCATATCGTGATCTGACTGAATCCCATGGAATCCAGAACCAGAAGCAAGTAGGAAATGAGACAAAAATGAGATTTGAAAGGTACAAAGCCATAACTTAGTCTGTGGAAAATTCTTCCAAGAATCACACAAGTTAAAATTGTAAGTGGACTTGGGGCGCCTGGGTGGCTTAGTCGGTTAAGCGTCCGACTTTCGCTTGGGTCATGATCTCGCGGTTCGTGGGTTCGAGCCCCGCGTCGGGCTCTGTGCTGACTGCCAGCTCAGAGCCTGGAGCTTGTTTCCGTCTGTGACTCCCTCTCTCTCTGACCCTCCCCTGCTCACGCTGTCTCTCTCTCTCTCTCTCTCCTAGAAATAAATAAAACATTAAAAAAAAATTTAAAAAAAATTGTAAGTGGACTTATTTCTATCCATTCTCAACAAAATGGTATTTCTTTCCTGTAGGATAACATAAAAATATACAACACCACTGCAATGAGGACATCTGTGACACATTGGAAAATGAAGGTCATCAAATCAAAGAGTATTTAAGATTCATCCCTGAACAAGAACACTTGAAATGTTCCAAATATTACAGCTATTTTAGGAAATAACTTGATAAGCATAACACTACTGTTAATAAGTTTTGATTTCCAAAAAAATAATTTTCCAAGCTCTTCATCGTATAAACAAATGTTGGTCAACTATGCTTGATACCAAAAATACATTACAGGTTATTTTTAAGTAGGAGAGTTTACCCTTGTGTCAACTTCAGAGGGAGCAGAATATGAATTACAATTTAAAAATCAGAAAACATGACCACTGTGAGCAAATCTAAAAGATCATAAAAGAAATAAATATCAAAAGAAAGCTATTAACAAATGCCTTTTGAGGTCACAGAAGTGTGGGAAAGATACACATCTATATTTGTGGACAGAGGAGAAAACAAATGTAGGAGCAAATAATCTGCTGCTTTTGAGACTAAAGAAGTGACTTCTTGAATGTAAAAATATATAACCTAAGTCTTTTGAGAACCATTTTAGCTCTGAATCAAAAATAAAAATTTGTTACTGCTGGTTTATGATTAAAGTAGTGGTGAGCCAACATGACTTTATTGAGAGATCAGTGAATTTGGACTAGATATCAAAATATCCAGAGAAGTTAAAGCACCAGTTAATGCTCTCTGATAGTTTATCTATAATTTGAGACCTGAAAAAACTCATTATACTACTGTTTCAACATTGAGATTATGTTCCATTTGTTTTATTTCATTTTTTAAAGAATTAATCATGTATGAGTGAATTTTATGTCCGTTTAAATTTTAATATTGTTTTATTCCTTATAAATAAGGCAGTTTAAATCATGAAATGCCTTTCCTCTCATAAAATTATTAAAAATATTTGCTACTTATTTTTCTATAATGAATTCTAATTCACATCTCACAAATAGAAGGAAAGACTGCTTTTCATTACTGGTCTATAGTGAGGAAATATATAGGATGAGACAGAAGTATATGCACTTTTTTTTTTTAATTTAAAATGTCCATTCAGATTCTTGATACATTTTGACACATTCCAATAGTCTTATACTTTGGGGGGGAAATGCATCCATAAGTCAGAAATGAGCATTCAATCTATTCATTTACATTTTTTTTCCTGAGCAAGCAAGTACAAATATTCTTATTTGTTTTCTCTAATCATTACTACATACTCTGGATGATCTTTTGAAATATAATGATATAGTCATCTTTGGAACAATACCAACTCTGAATGAAAGAGTTGATTTCCTGAGTATTAGAGAAAGAAAGCACTAGTCAGAGAATTAAGTGCGATTTCTGTGAAAAGGAAAAATAACATCCCCTGTTCGCACGTAACCTGATGTTATTTCTACATGATTGTTCGAGAAAAGCAGACCTCAACCACAAGCTCTACAGGACTCAGTCAAGGCAACTCATTATATGTTGAAAGATTTCCTTTGTTCTTTGTGTGCTGATGACAATTTAACACAATTGAAAAGAAATCCTAAACTAATAGAACTAAGACATTGTTTTAGGGTCAGGTCTCATAACTCCTCTAGTAATAATCCCTTAACATAAAGATTTGAGTTGTTGACCGAGGGATGACAATATATATTGGAACAATGCAAGAATAATTCCAGTGGTGTAAACAGTGTCTTAGTAACTAATGAAATACCTAACTGTGGATCACAGAATTTGAGTGTACAAGGAGATAATAAAACGGATGACATTTGTAACTATGGAGCTGAAATCAACCATAGAGATTAAGCATTGCTACAAATTTGTCATCATAGCTTTAACAAGTACTGATTACTGGTCCCCAATCCAGATGATCTAGTCCAACAGACACTGGACAGTACCTGGGAATATATATTTTAGACAAAAAACTCTCCAGATTATTATGACACGCATATTAATATGGAGGCATTGATCTAAACAAACGGTTCAGGTTCGAAAATGAAAAGATAACAGATCTTATGATATTAGCTGTTCACCCAGATACCTATGATAAAGAAGAAACTGGCACACACCGGTCTCTCTCTCTCCAGGATTCTTTTTATCATATAATATTGCGTTATTAATTATTGCATGTGATTGCAAAAGTGATCCTTTTATTCCCATAAGTGTACTGTGACAAAAATGAAATTGATAGCTTAAAAGAGAAGTTAAGTAAAATTGAGCATCTTGTTATTTTTATTACCCCAAACATCCGTCTTTACTAGCTAGGTCATATGCTAGGTCGTATTTTCGTTTAGTACCTGAATCACACTATTCCAAGCTCTCTCTATTCGTCTTTGTTTTGTTTTGTTTTGTTTTGTTTTTGTTTTGTTTTGTTTTGTTTTGTTTTTACAGAAGAAAGTCAGCATTCACAAAGTTCCCGTTACCAAATCTGATTCCCGGGAGATTTCTACCTTTTTAGTTTACAAATAGGCATTAAATGTTGATGACTTCAGCCAGGAATGTTCTAGAAGGTAAAACTGAACTACACAGAAGTTGAGTAGCTTGCCCAGAGTCACAGAGGAAATAAGTAGAAAGTCAAGGCTTCCCACAGGCCGGCTGGTGCCTACACTTAAACCACTACTCATCTGTGGTCGAGATGCTGGAGCTCTTTGCAAAGCTACTGTGAGCAAAATCAGAGGGGCCTTCCCAGTCCCAAAAGGTTGAGATTCCACAATTTCTGACCGCCCTCTTGGTTTTGAAGAGTTGCTGTCAGTGCACTTCCCTCAGGGTAGCCCCAAGGGGCCCACAGTTTGAAGCTCTTGTCCACGTGACTGGAGAAAATTCAAGTGCAAGAGTAAGCCCTGTGAATTGTGAGTGGCTGGGCCAAGGCCACTACCGGCCATGTGATAACCTTCATACACAGGAGGAAAAGCTCCCCTGGATGAGGATGGAGTGGGTAAGGATACTTTTCATAAAAGTATCTCCCCCGTGTTGAAGAATTACTAAAGGTGCTCCAGCTGGGGCTAGGGTAGCACCGCCCCCAGATGCAAGATTTCTGGGTTTTCTTAAAACTAATCACGCGTCATGCTGTTTTCTCCTTCTGCAGACACAAGCGATCTTTTAATCCAGAATTGTTTGCTTTTAACATTACCTTCGCCACTTGCAACATTCCAGCTGGAGTATTTTGCCCTGGGGATAGTGCCATTCTCTACAACTGACAGCATAGGTGGGAATAGTGCCATTCTATACAACTGACAACTTAGGTGGAGATAGTAACATTCTCTACAACTGACTGCACAGGTGGGGATAGCGCCATTCTCTACAACTGACTGACAGCATCGGGGCTGTGGGGCCGGAAGGCTCCCCGGACGGTGCGCGCACAGGAAAACCAGCAAGCCCATCCTGCGCACTGCCAGGACCAGCAGCGGATTTGATCATCTTCCCCGGATAGAAGTCAGTGCTCTAGGGCGTTTTCTCTGTTCCGTGATGAAACGAGGTTCTGCAGAACCCTCAACGGAAGAAACAACGTACTGCGTCTCAGCTGCAGGAAGTGGTGCAGCGGCTTTACTTATTTTTCTCACCGCGGTGGCGGCGGGGAGCCAGGAAGTCGGGAAGCAGGGGTGGGGGCGGGGACACAAGTGGGTGGAAGGCGTCCGGCGTTCGCGGGTCCCCGCAGTGCGGCGCGCGCTGCCCCGTGTGTCCCCCAGAGCCCCCCACCCCTGCGTGCGTGCGGCGGCGCTTTCTAGCCGGGGCTGGGGGCGGGAAGGAAGTGGCGGCCTCCGCTGCTCCCTGGGCGAGTTCCCCGGAGCTCGAGGGGCGCTGCAGGCCCTCCCACCCCCTCTCGCCCTCAGCTATGTCCCCACCCCGAGCTCCTGCCCGGTGCCAGAAGTAGGGTGTGGGGGACTGGAGGGAAGGAGACGCAGGTTCTGGATTCCCACAAAGGGAGGCACTGGTGGCCTGAACAGGTGGTAAGGAAAACACGAAAGCAAGCAGATGAACCAGACTTACCCATTCGGGTTCAAGAGAGGAGAAGTGAAAAGGGGATTTAGGCAGCCCTCCTGAAGAGCTAGGGCAGCTGGGATTGTAATCCACACAGTGCAATCGTGATTAAAGCTATCTTTAACCTTAACTTAACCTTAAACTTCTCTAGACACTGGCTTTGTTTTAACTTAAGTTAAATCAGTTAGGTTAAAACCATTGTTTCACCCCCGCCAGAGAGTTAAATTAATCTCTTAGGGAAGAGGGCATAAAGTGAGTTTGAATGGAATAGCTAATGATTGAAGGTAATCTGGGAAGAGCAACGAACGTTGTCTGCAAGGGTGGGTCCGGCCCGCAGCCCTGTAGAAGTTTCAAAACGGGGAGTGGGAACTGAAGAACACTGAGAGAATAATGTTGAAGGGCAATAAGAAAAACACATTATTCTTCACAAGGCTTCCCAAGGCACCCCGTGCTCACAATCTTCACATTATCTTATTTACGTTTTGTTATGGGAAGCTGAGATCTCTACTGGTTAATCAGAGAGAACACCTTACCGAGAAACATGCTGGTGGTTTTCAGAGAAAAATGAAATATGATTGTAGAGCAGCACAATCTGTAAAGAAAAACCTAACTGCTGTGGTCATGGCCCAGAATCCAAAGAGCTGAGGACTTGAAAACGTGACCAGAAATGTTCAGTTAGTTAGTTAGCTGTTTAGTAAGTAATTTTCTCTGCAAGTATGTTTTTATATTATTCCTTTCTGTGGCATAAACAAAAACAAACAAATAATAATCCATTGTCAAGAGTATTTTGAGTCATTCATTGAACAACCACCCATTTGTTAGTATCTTTAGCTCCTAGGAAACATAACAGACAGGTGCCTGTCCACCCGAGGGGATCATAAGGGTGAACTAGCAGAGATAGAAAAGAATCTTTTTCGTTCAAAAAGGCTGTCAGAAAAATGCTCACATATCCTATCAGAAAGGCTGATAATTTCCTTTTGCTTTGTTTTTCAAGTTTAGAAGAGTTTTGTTGCTGTTTCCCAAATGAAGTATGACTTGCTTTCCACATGGGACTTCTATCCATGTGTCCTTTGTTTTGTGACAAAGCATTGACCAGACCTTGACTCTAGCTGTCCCCTCGGGTAGTTTTTATTTTCACCGCTTGTTGGGCAGAACTCGACATTATCTCCCATCACCATAATGAATCCTTCATTCCAAAGCATAGCAGGACACCTATGTGTTATCGAAGGCTTATAGAGAATTTAATTAAAGGAGAGGATCATCGTGCATAGGCTACACCGTTTTTTGAAGCTATATTATTTCTTATTTCCATGTCATTTATTTCTTGAACGCAGAACAGACAGCTGATCTCCTTTATGTCACCCCTGCCTTCTAGGTATTGCTTTAGGAGAATCACAAAACGTTAAGGGCACATGGCTCCTGAATTTATCCTACCAAGCAGTATGTCTTGAGTTCATACTGTCGGTGTAACCTCTAAGAATCTTCCCCTTTATCTTTTCTCTATCATGTGTCTAGTGTCTGCACACTCTAGTCCATTCTTCTCACCCTACTGTCTCAAAGAGGGCATATGGAACAAAATGAAATGCATGCTAATGATTCACTTTGAACATGGACGTTAAAGCCATACCGTAACATAATGAAGACTTCAAGAAAAACGAGTCCCTAGGGTTGTACACCTCCAAATAAAGGGACTCAAAGTATTTATGTCTCTGCTTATTTATTTATTTATTTTATTTTGAACTCAATTACTGGACCTGAAGTCAGATGCTTAACTGACTGAGCCACCAAGGTGCCCCTTCAATTTATGTCATCAATTTTTTTGTAGTTTTTGGAGTACAGGCCATTCACTTCTTTGGTTAAGTTTCTTCCTAGGTATTTTATTATTTTTGGTGCAATTGTAAGTGAGATCATTTTCTTCATTTCTCTTTCTGCTACATGATTGTTAGTGTATAGAAATCTTACTGATTTCTTTATATTAATTTTGTGTCCTGCAACTTTACTGAATTCATTTATCAGTTCTGTAGTTTTTTGGTGGAGTATCATATCATTTACAAATAGTTAAAGTTTTACTTTTTTCACTAAAATCTTAGATGCCTTTTATTTCTTTTTCTTGCCTGATTGTTGATGCTAAGACTATCAGTACTATGTAAAATAAAAGAGGTGAGAGTGTACATCCTTGTCTTCGACCTGATCTTGGGGGGAAAAGTCTCAGTTTTTCACCATTGAGTATGATGTTAGTTGTGGGTTTTTCATATATGGCTTTTATTATATTGATGTATGTTTCCTCTAAATCTAGTGTGTTAAGAGTTTTTAACATGAATGAATGTGGTACTCTGTCAAATAATTTTTCTGCATCTAGAAATGATCATATGGTTTTCATTCATTCTCATGTGGAAGCAATGTATCATATTGATTGGTTTGTGAATACTGAATCATGCTTAGATCCCAGGAATAAATCCCATTTACCATGGTGAATGAGGGTTTTTAAATATATTGTTGGATTTGGCTTGCTAATATTTTGTTAAGGAGTTTTGCATCTACATTCATCAGAAATATGGCCTGTAATCCTCTTTCTTTTGGAATGTTTTATCTGGCTTTTGGAATCAGGGTAATGCTGGCCTCATAGAATGAACTTGGAAGACTTCCTTTCCCATCTGTTTTTGGAACGGTTTGAGAAGTATAGGTCTTAACTCTTCTTTAAATGTTTGATAGAAATCACTTGTAAAACTGTCTGGTCCTAGACTTTTGTTTGTTGAATTTTCATATTACTGCTCAGTTAGTTGCCATTTAAGCTGTACAAAAATTCTATTTCTTTTTGATTCAGTTTTGGAAGGTTATATGTTTCTAGGAACTTATGCATTTCCTCTAGGTTGTCCAATTTATTGGCATATAATTTTTCATAATATACTCATAATTTCTTCTATTCTGTGATGTTGGTTGTTATTTCTCCTTTATCACTTCTGATTTTATATAATTGAGTTCTTTCTTTCTTCCTTCCTTCCTTCCTTCCTTCCTTCCTTCCTTCCTTCTTGCTTTCTTGCTTTCTTTCTCCTCCTTCTTCTTCTTCTCCTCCTCCTCCTCCTCCTCCTTCTTGTCAGTCTGGCTAAAAGTTTATGACATTTTTTTATCTTATCAAAGAACAAGCTCCTGGTTTCATTGATCCATTCTACTTTTTTTTTCCATCCTGTTTCACTTATTTCTATTCTAATTTTTTTTTATTTTTGTCTTTAGTTTGTTTTAAGAGAGAGACAAGAGAGTGAGTGGGGGAGGGGCAGAGAGAGAGGGAGACACAGAATCTGAAGTAGGCTCCAGGCTCTGAGCTGTCAGCACAGAGCCCGAAGCAGGGCTCAAACCCACAGACTGTGAGATCGTGACCTCAGCCAAAGTCGGATGCTTAACTGACTGAGCCACCCAGGTGCCCCATTTCTATTCTAATCTTTATTATTTCTTTCCTTCTACTAGAGTTAGGCTTTGCTCTTTTTCTACCTTCTTTAGGTGTAAAGTTAGGTTGTTTGTTTGAGGGTCTTCTTGCTTTTTGAGTTAGGCCTGAATTGCTATAACCTTTCTTTTGGAACAGGGTTTGCTGCATCCCAAAGAGTTTGGATCATTGTGTTTTCATATTCATTTGTTCCCACAGAATTTTTCCTTTCCTCTTTGATTTCATGGTTGGCCCATTTATTGTTTTGTAGCATGTTATTAACCTCCATTATTTGTGTTCTTTCCAGACTTTTTTCTGATGGTTGATTTCTTGTTTCATAACATTATGGTAAAAAAGAAAAAAGTTACATGATGATTTCAATCTTTTTGAATTTGTTGAGACTTGTCCTGCAGCATAATATGTGATCTCTTCTGGAGAATGTTCCATGCGTACTTGAAAAGAATGTGTATTCTGCTGAGTGAGAATGGAATGCTCCATATATATATATATATGCTAGATCTATCTAGTTCTATGTGTCATTCACAGCCAATGTTCTCTGGGCGATTTTCTCTCTGAGTGTTAAAATTCCCTTTATCGTTGTATTACTATTAATTTCTTCATTTATACTTGTTAAATAGGTGCTTATGTATTTGGGCACTTCCGTGTTCGAGACATAAATATTTAAAATTATTATATCTTCTCTTTCGATTGTACTTTTTATGATTATATAGTGTCCTTCTTTGTCTCTTGTGACAGTCTTTGTTTTAAAGTCTATTTTGTCCAACATAAGCACTGCTACACCAGCTTTCTTTTTGCTTCCTTCTGTATGATAAATGTCACTCTGGAGGGCCTGGGTGGCTCAGTCGGTTAAGCATCTGACATCAGCTCAGGTGATGATCTCAAGGTTCGTGGGTTCAAGCCCTACGTCGGGCTCTGTGCTGACAGCTTAGAGCCTGGAGCCCGTTTCGGATTCTGTATATCCCCCTCTCTCTGACCCTCCCCTGCTCACACTTTCTCTCTCTCTCAGAAATAAATTTAAAAAAAAATTTTTTTAATGTCTTTCCATCCCTTCACTTTCAACCTGCTTGTGTCTTTAGGTCTGAAATGAATCTCTTGTAGGCAACAGATAGATGAATGCTGCTTTTTTATCCACTCTGTCACCTTACATCTTTTGATTGGAGCATTTAGTCCATTTACATCCAAAGTAATTATTGATGGGGATGTACTTCTTGCCCCTTTTATTATATGTTTTAGAATTGGTTTTCTGCTCTTCTCTGTTCTTTTCTTCTCTTGCTCTCTTTTCTTGTGGTTTGATGGCCTTCTTTAGTGATGTGCTTGGATTCCTTTCTCGTTATGTTTTTGCATATCTATTACAAGTTTTTTATTTGTGGCTACCGTTAGGTTTGTATATAACATACATATATTCATATATACAACACAATATACATATGTGCATATAGCAGTTTTTATTAAGTTTGAGGTCACTTGTTTGAACCCATTATAAAGGCACCAAATTTTTACTGTCCTTCTCCTCACATTTTAGGTATATGGTGTCATACTTTATATCCTTTATTTGTGACTCCTTTGGCTAATTGCTACAGATATATTTCACTTTTCTGCTCTCGTGCTTTAACTTCCATACTGGTTTTATAAGCAATTAATCTACTACTTTCATTACATGTTTGTATGTAACTGTGAAATTTTTTCCTTTCTTATTTTCCTTACTTCTGCTTATGATCTTTTCTTTCCATTCAAAGAATCTCCTTTAATATTTCTTTAAGGCTGCTTTCATGGTGATGAATTCTTTTAACTTTTGTTTGTCTGGAAAAGTTTATCTCTCCTTCTGTTCTGAATGATAGCCTTGCTAGAAAGGATAATCTTGGTTACAGATTTTTTTCCTTTTAGCACTTTGAATATATCATGCCACTCTTTCCTGGCCTGGAAAGTTTCTGCTGAAGAATCAGCCTCATGGGGATTCCATTGTATGTTACTATGTATGTACGTTTTGTTTTGCTTTGCTTTGTTTTGTATTATTTTATGTTCTTGCTGCTTTTAAAATTCCCTTTTTCTCACTACATTTTGCCATTTTAATTATTATGTATCTTAGTGTGGACCTCCCTGGGTTGATTTCATTGTAAGTTCACTGTGTCTCTTGGATCTGCATGTTTGTTTCTTTCCCCAGATCAGGGAAGTTTTTAGCAACTATTTCTTCAAATAAATTTTCAGCTACATTTTTTTCCCTCTCTCTTCTCCCTCTCTCTCTGTCCCTATAATGCAAATGTTATTATGCTTGATGGTGTCACTGAATTCCCTTAACCTATTCTCATTCTTTATTGTTCTTTATTCTTTTTCCTGTTTCATTGGTTTCTTTCTATGACCCTGTCTTCTGGGTCACTGACCTTTTCTTCTGCTTCATCGAGTTTACTATTTATTCTCTCAAGTATACTTTTAATTTCAGTTATTGTGTACTTTATCTCTAATTTTTTTAATATGTTCTATCTCTTTGTTGGGGTCTCACTGGACCCTCCACTTTTTCTCAACTCTAGTGTCTTTATGACCACTCCTTTGAATTCTCTATCTGGCAAATTGCTTATCATCATTTTGTTTAGCTCTTTTGCTGTGATTTTGTTCTGTTCTTTCATTTGGGAAAAACTCCTCTGTCTCCTCATTTTATCTTACTCTCTGTGTCTGTCTCTATGTGTCAGGAAAGTCAGCTGTGTCACCTGCTCTTGAAAATAGTGGTCTAGTGGTGCCTGGATGACTCAGTTGGTTGAGTGTCCAACTCTTGATTTTGGCTCAGGTCATGATCTCACAGTTATGAAATCAAACCCCATGTTGGGGTGTGGGTCTGCTTAAGATTTTCTCTCTCCCTCTCCTTCTCCCTTTGTCCCTCCCCTTCTCACACACACACTCTTTCTCTCAGAAAGGAAAGGAAAGGAGAGGAGAGGAGAGGAGAGGAGAGGAGAGGAGAGGAGAGGAAAGGAAAGGAAAGGAAAGGAAAGGGTGACATTATGAACAAGAGGTCTGGTAGTGCCCTATAGTGGAATGGCCCCTGTGCACTAGAACTCGATGCTTCAAGGGTTTTTCCTAAGTATGTTGTATGTGCCCTACTGTTGTGATTGAGATGCTTTGCCTTCAGTCCAGTTGTCTGCAATTGGTCTCTTTGCCTGTTGTGGACATGGTTTCATCCCTGTGATGTTAAGGGGCCAGTCTGGGTATGCCTTGAGCTTGAACTGGGTCAGACCAGATGCCTACCTTCAGATCACTAGCAAGAACTGTGGTCATACCTGACTGCAGGGTGCTTTTCCAGCGTTGTCCCCTGAGAAGCTTTCATTGGTGGGTGGAGGAGCCTGTCGTCAGACCAGATGTCTGCCCCTAGTGTGTCTGTTGAGGTTGCAGTGACCCCAACCTGCTGGGCTCCCTCTTTGTGCTGTCCCTTGTAAGGCTTTTGCTGGTGGTCAGGACCAGCAGTCAGATCAGATGTCTGTCCCCCACCCACTGCAGGGGCTGCAGATGACCTAGTGTGTATGGTTCTCTTCCCCTTTACGCAAGGCAAGAATCACTTTTACGTGGTCCTGGCCACTGCTGGGGCTGCTTACACAATACCACACTTGTTGCTCGGCTTTGGATGGACTCCTGCCAAGTGGAGTGGAGATGTAGGAGACCCAAGGGTGTGCTTCACAGTGTTAAAAAGCTGTGTTACTGGTCTGCTTGTGGGCAGAGACCTGGAGTTGCTTTGGGGCAACTCCTACAGAGAAGGGCGGATTAGATTGGGCAGTCTACAGGAGAATGCAGGGGCAGGGAGCACTGTTAGCAAAGCTAGATGAAGTGTTCATGCTGGTGCCTGCAGGCATCTGTGTATTAGGCTGAGGGGCTGGGGGAAAGAAATGGTACTAACCAGATCCTTTGGTCTTGGAGAAATTTCCCAAAGATTCCTGCAATTCTTGTGCTTGCTCTGAGACCAGTAAATAAATCTCCTTCCTGAATACCCAGGTGACTCCCAAACTGCTGCTTCTATGGGGTATCTTGGTGAGGTTGTTTGTTGTGCTGATTTTTAAAGGGTGTGGACTCAGTTTCCTAATAACCCTGAGGCTTTCCCTGATTTTTGAGGTTCCGAAGGTTAAGGCCCACTGATTGCAAAAACTCACAGAGTTAAGCCCTTCTAGTTTTCAATGCCAATTATTATGGGATTCGTCTTCCCAATGCAGGTCATCCAGGCCTTGGGTGCCTGGTGTGGAGTCTCTTCCTCTCCCTTCTCTGTGCCTGTAGTGTTCACAGTCTCATGGGTCAGTTTGGTTCTTATTTGAGGGAGTGTCAGTCTGGCTCTTGACTGCATCTCCACATTTTCCGCTGTTATCTGATATGGCCTCTTCTCTAAGATTAACTGTGGAGATCCTGTTCTTCCAGTCTTTGGGTCATTTTCTGGGTTATTTACACTGCTGTGGGTGTTACCTAGGTATATCTGGGGGACAAGGTGAACTTAGGATCATCCTATCTACCATCTTCCCCAGAAGTTCTGATTGGTTTCTTTATTTAAAAAGTATATACTTAAGAAATACACTTACAGATGTTTATTTTATTTATTTTGTTTAAGTATAGTTCACATATAATATTATTTTAGTTTCAAGTGACAACATAATGATTTAACATTTAAATTTTTTTTATGTTTTACTTATTTTTGAAAGAGTGAGAGAGAGAGAGAGAGAGAGAGAGAGATGAAGCACAACCAGGGGAGGGACAGAGAGAGAGGGAGACACAGAATCTGAAGCAGGCTCTAGGCTCTGAGCTGTCAGCACACAGCCCGACGCAGGGCTTGAACCCACAAACCATAAGATTATGGCCTGAACAGAAGTCAGACATTCAACCCACTGAGCCATCCTGGAGCCCCTCAATGAGCAGTTCTTAAAGTGTTTTACACATATTGTGTAAAATGCTAGTTTCAAAAGACCAATAATGAAAACAGAATACCAATTCTCTTTTACATAATTGGAACCTCACCCTGAGGAACAAGAGATAACTGTAACAGTTGCAGCTTACTGCCTCTCAAGGAATTTATTCAGAGAATTACACTAGAAATAATTTTGTGAAATACTTCATTGTGCAATCTTTTCATTCTATTTCAGTAAAATACAAGTGTGAAGATTACTTATACTTGAAATTTTACTAAAATGTTAATATGCACTCCTAATTTATTGCAGTTTTGCAATAACCAAGCTATAGAATAAGTTCAACTGTCCGTTGATAGGCGAATGGATAAAAAAGATATGGTATAATCAGACAACAAAGAGAAATAAGAGGCATCCAAACCAATAAGAAAGAAGGCAAATGTAATATTTGTAGACGACATAATGCCCTATGTAGAAGAAGTTCATCAACAAAACTATTAGAATTGATACATGAATTCAATAAACTTGAAGGATACAAAATCTATGTACAGAAATCTTTTGCATTTATAAAAATATTATTTATTTATTTTTGAAGGGGAGTGCAAGCAAGGGAGGGGCACAGAGAGAGGGAACAAGAAAATATCAAAGGAAGAACTATGCTGCAGTTTGCGACCGCACATTGGCATATCTGTCCGATTTGGAACAAATCCACTTCCTTTCCGTATAATGCCTCGCACTGCTGGCACCTTTGTCATTCAAATAGGCACACTCTCCTCCTCCCCTGATTGGAAAACTGCAATGCAAGAAGGAGAACCAATCAGTGGGCCACTGGATCGTTCTTTAAAAGCAGAGGGAATAGGGGCGCCTGGGTGGCTCAGTCGGTTAAGCCAGGTCAGATCTTCAGCTCAGGTCAGATCTCATGGTTTGTGGGTTCAGCCCCACATCAGGCTCTGTGCTGAAAGCTCAGAGCCTGGAGCCTGTTTCGGATCCTGTCTCTCTCTCTCTCTCTGACCCTCCTGGACTCATGCTCTGTCTCTCTCTGTCTCAAAAATAAATAAACTATAAATTTTTTTAAAAAATAAAGCAGAGGGAATAAAGATGAGAAAATTAGGAGACTAACATTAATTCAGCCTCTAAATATAAGAGGCATTATCCATAGTCTCTCTTTAGTATTAAAAATTACCCTGTGAGTAATTTTAGCCGGCGGGGGGAGTGGGTTGGGAGCAAGAAGCAAACAAATGAAACTAACAGAGTTTCCCAAGAGTCCCTAACAAATAAAACTAGGATTCATGACTCAATCAATGAAAACGCAGGGCCCAGGCTATTCCCACCTTCTTCACTTTGGGAAAGAGGAGAAGGAAGAAATGCTGCTATTTCACAAGTAATTTTTTTGTTCTTCTTCTTTCTAGGCCCTGATCTTCTGTAGTCTACTCAGCATTTAAGCGGCTTGACTCAGACATCTAGGTCAGCATTTAGACCAGAAGTTTTCCCCCTTTACTCTTTGAAATTGCTCAGTATGACATGATTTGCCTTTTGTTAAGACATGCCAGCTCTTACTAAGTATATTTTTCACGTCTGTAGTGATAAACAATTTTCAACAACTTAGTTAACACTGTTTACTCCTTTAAACACTAGAGAATTAGATGAAGTAAACATTATGGTTTCAGTTTTATAAAGGAAGAAGTAAAGTTCATCCTAAATGTTTATCAAGCATCCACAGTGTGCTAGGCACTGCAGATACAACAGTGTATAAATATAAGCTCTAATTCCTAAAACTTTGTGTCTATCCAAGATCAAAAAGCAAATAGGTAAGATCCAGTTGTCAAACTTACCAATGTCTGGTCCAGTGCTCTTTCCAATATATTTGGTCCTTTAAACACTAGGTATGGGTACACTATGGTACAAATATTGCTATCATATTATTCAGGACTTACCAGCTGGTGAATTCAGTGCCATTTACCCATTTCCATGGCTGCCCTTGTTCTCTGCTGAGCCCGATCCAGTGGTCAAAGAGGCCTTTATATCGCATTAGGAAATCCTTTCAGAAAACAAAGAGGATATGCATTAACTGGACATTGTCTGGCCTCTCCCAGAAGAAATGTTGTTTCTATGCTATATTCTTAACTGTTCTTATAAGTTTCTTCTTTTTAATTTTGTATTGTTTAATAATACATAGAGAATAGATATGCTGTAGTAGCACAGGCAAATGAGTATTAAAACAGAGAAATTGCTGATAACTTGTTTGCTTTTAATTCAGGCTAGTGCCACCTTGTATTACCACTCCATCATTTGTTTATCTATTCTATTATTGGTTTCCACTAGTATTATTTCAAGTTTGAAGTTATTATGAATGCTGTCATGACTCGTGACACCTGTCCTGGAATGAATGATTAGGCCACAGTAATGGTTATTGTCAATTTTACCAAATGACATCTAACTCTTTTAGGATGCATTGTAGCAAATTATATTCATACCATCATTGTAGTTTTCCATGCTACACATCCTTGTCAACACTTAGAGTGTCTTTTTATGATTATAAGTATTAATTTCAATACAACAAAATGTATAATATTCCTTTATGATTATGGATTTGATGACTTCTCAGGGAAATTCTTACTCTTTGGAGATGACATTTACTTTTTCTCTTTCTTTTTTAGTTCCTTGAGGTATACAGTGGGGTTACGGACTTTAGATATTTCTTTTTTTTTCTTTAAGGTATGCATTTACAGTTGTAAATTCCCACTTTGTATTGCTTCTACTGCATACCATAAGTTTTGGTATGTTACCAAAACTTATGTTTTGCATGTTTTCATTTCATTTGTTTCAAGGTATTTTCTAATGTCCCCTGTGATTCCTTTTCTACTCACTGAATATTGAACAGTGGGTTAGTTAATTTCTACATATTTCTGAATTTTCCAATTTTCCTTCAGCTGTTGATTTCTAGTTTCATTCTATTGTGTTTACAGAAGGAACTTGGCATGATTTCAATCTTTTCAAACTTATTGTTTTGTGACCTATCATATGAACTATCCAGAAAAATGTTCCACACACACTTAAGAAGAATATGTACTCTGCTGTTCTTGGGAGGCGTTCTCTGCAGGTTTTTTAGGTCTAACTGGTTTGCAGTGCTGCTCAAGACTTGTACTTCTTCATTGTTCCTTTTCTGGTTGTTCTATCCATTATTTAAAAATTTTTAATGTTTATTTATTTTTGAGACAGGGAGAGAGACAGAGTGTGAGTGGACAAAGGGCAGAGAGAGAGGGAGACCCAGAATCTGAAGAAGACTCTAGGCTCTGAGCTGTCAGCACAGAGCCCGACACAGGGCTCGAACCCACAAACCGTGAGATCATGACCTGAGCTGAAACCTGACACTCGACCAACTGAGCCACCCAGGCGCCCCAGTTCTATCCATTATTGAAAGTGGAATCATTAAGTCTTCAGATATTATTATAAAACTATCTGTTTCTCATTTCAATTCTATCAATTGTTCCTTCATACATTTGGGGGCTGTGAGTACTATATGTTCATAGTGGTTATCTCTTCTTACTGTAACAAAATTTTTATCAAGATGTAATATTCCTTCTTTGTCTCTTGTAAACTTTCTGCTTTTGTCTATTTTGTCCAACAAGAATATAGTCACACAGCTTTATTTTGTTTACAGTTTTCATGTCATATCTTTTTCCATTCTTTTACTTTAAACTTCTTTGTGTCCTTATACCTCTGGTGAGTCTCTGATAGAGAGCATAGAGATGGATCTTGCTTTGTTTTTAGCCTACTGCCAGTCTCTGCTTTTTAATCAGATAGTTTCATCCATTTACATTTAATGTGATTCCCAATGAAAGACTTATTTCTACCATATATCTGTTTAATTTTATATGTCTTATGTGGTTTTTATTCTCAAATCCTCTATTATTGCAAATTTTTTTAGTTGAGTTTTTGTAAGTACTGTTTTTATTCCCTTTTTATTTTTCTGTATATATTTTAGTAATTTTATTAGTGGTTACCTTTGGGATTGCAATTAACACTTTAAACATCTAACAACCTAGTTTATAATGTGAACTTGGTTTCAATGGCATATAAACATTTTGCCCTATACATCTCCAACCCTCTCTTTATAATATTGTCATAGACTATATATGTATATGCTATATGCTCATTAACATAGATTTATAATTATTGAATTATGACTTCACCTGCTAAATCATATATGAAAGGAGAGAAGTTACAAACTAAATGAAAAGTATAGTAATTCTGGCTTTTGTATTTATCTGTGTGGTTACTTTTATGAGTAGTTCTTTATTCTTTCGGCTCTGAGTTACTTTCTAATGTGCTTTAATTTCAGCCTTTATCATTGCTTATAGGATGGGTCTACTGATAAGAAACTCACTTAGCTGCTGTTCTTTTAGAAGTATCTAAATTTTTTTCCCATTATGAAAGATAGTTTTGACAGATACAGAATTCTAGACTGGCAGGGCTTTTTTTTTAGGATTTAAAATATGCCATTCCACTGCTTTCTAGATTCTATGGTATCTCAGGATAAGTCTACTAGTAACCTTATTGAGGATCCTAGGTACATGCCTCATCCCTTTCTGCTTCAACTTTTCTTTAGGCTTTGACTCTCATTTATCTTAATGTAGTTTTCTTTGGATGTATCCTTCTTGGAGTTTGTTGAGATTCTTAGACATGTATATTCATATCTTTCCTCAACTTTGGGAAGTTTTTGGCCATTATTTCTTTACATATTTTTCCTACTTATTTTCTTTTCCTTCTAGGAGTCTCACCATGCATATGTTGGTTTGCTTGATGACGTACTATAGTTCCTTTGAGATCTCTTTCTTTGTCATTATTTTTAAATTTTCTTTCTATTCCTAGACAAGATTCTTTAAGTTTTCTTATCTTCAAGTTTGCTGACCCTTTCTTTTATTAAAAAAATTTTTTAAATGTTTTTTTATTTATTTCTAAGAGAGAGAGAAAGAGAGACAGCATGAGCAGGGGAGGGTCAGAGAGAGAGGGAGTCACAGACTGAAACAGGCTCCAGGCTCTGAGCTAGCAGTCAGCACAGAGCCTGACGCGGGGCTCGAACCCACGAACCGCGAGATCATGACCTAAGCAAAAGTCGGACGCTTAACCGACTAAGCCACCCAGGCGCCCCTGCTGGTCCTTTCTTCTTCTTGTTCAAATATGCTTTTGACTCCTCTAGGGAGTTTTTCTTTTCAATTGTTGTACTATTCAGGTCGAGAATTTCTACTTGATTCCTTTTAATAATTTCTACCTCTTTGTTGACAGTCTCATTTTATTTATATACCATTTTTTCTGATTTCCTTTACTTTTTCTGTCTATGGTTTCCTTTAGCTCACTGAACATATTTAATACAATAGATTTAACATCTTTGACTAATATTTCCCATGTCTGGGCTCCTTCAAGGATGGCTTCTGTCAAATATTCCTTCCTGTGAATAGGCTATGGCTTCCTATTCCTTTGTATGTTTTGTAATTCCTTTTTCAGAACTGGACATTATGCATACTCTATTGTGTTAACTTTGGGAATATACTTCTTTTCTTCAGAGATTGTTGAAATTTTGATTATTGTGATTCAAAAGCATCTGGTTATGACTTTTCCAAACAATTTTTGCAAAATGTGTATTCCCTACGATGTGTGGTCACTGAAATTTCTATTCTATTATTTCTATGGTCAGCCAGTTATCTGCCAGGGTTTTCTTAAATGCCTAGATCCCCAAAGAGGGGGGAAACAAGTACTATTTCTTTAAGTGCTTTGAAAATCACTTCATTTGGTAGGAGTTGAAGAAGAAAAATGGCAGTCCACCTCTTTGTCTGCCCTTCAACAATGAAAAGCAGCAGTCAAAAGTAACACCACATAACCACAGTATTTGAAGCACCACATTCTTATTGACCATCCTGGCTCCAGCAAGCTTTACCAGATATATGGCCAGGAGGCCCCATGATTCCCAGACATGATGGTGGGGAATGTTAGCTGCTCAATGGGAAGGCTGAAATCCATGGAGATTAAGGTAAATTTACTAACCTCTTCATTAAGTTATCCTTTGGTTGCTGCAAGACTCCAGAGTTCCAGATCCATTACTTGAGAGAGTTTACCAGTCCAATAGCTGTTCAGGTGTAAGTACAGATTTCAAAGCTTCCTACTCTGCCATCTTCTCTGACATCACTCATGCCTGATTTATTTTGAAGCAATGTTAACTTAATTCAGATTTAAAATCATGTTTCCCTCTCTAATTCTATTTGCACAGCTCTTGCTCAGTAGTCAAAGAAAGCCCTGGGTTGCTCTCTGGCCACTTTCCTGCTATGAATGTTAAGGTAACTTGTAGATGATCCACTGCAGAATGTAACACCTACTGGTTTTTCTCTCCTTATGTTAAAAAAATCAATGTCTAGGTAAGTGTCTAAACTGGTGCCTTAGACATTTTCCATAGAATTATGTAGTGTATAGGTGGGGCACATGATTTTATTGTAGACAGAACTATTTTCTTACCAGTTCCTGGAGGGTTTCAACTTGAGCAAGATCAGCATCGTGTGACTTACAAAACCTCTGGCTGAATGTCCAATTTTTGATGTCATCAGAAAAATAGAAACACTTTCTTTGGAAACCAATCCAGTCTTCTGGGCATGCAGGTTCAAAGCACTCTGATGGTGTTTCATGGGATCGTCTTCCCCTTACTAAAAATAAAAACAGCTGACTTTTACATTTTCCTGTATACATTAGCAAGTGCTTTCTAATACACTGTTCAATAACTGTGTGAACTGCTAAATATATAATCCTTATTTTTCAAACAAGGAATACGATTCTGAAGGTCACTGTGTATATCACACAGCAAATGTCAAAGCTGAGATTCAAACTAATGCCTTAGTTAGTGGATGAGTTGAAAGAATTAATGATGTCTTAAAATCTGGACCATAGACCTGTCTACTTGGATTTCAACAATGCTACCTTTCTTAAAATACTAGGTACATCAATAGCAACATTTTATCACTCTTAGATAATAGACAGTTCAAGAGCTCTAGATGCCTTCCTCAATAAAAAGAGAGACAGGGTATAGATACCTTTTGTGAATAGAGTTTCTAGAAATGAAATGGCCAGATAGATATGTAAAGAGTCCCATGATGATGAAAGAAGTAGTTTTACCCTGAGCAGCCTTCTACTAAGGAAGTTTTGTGAGGCTCTCTCTATTTTGAAGCTGACAGGACCCCATTGGGTAGGCTTTTCTGATACACTTCCCATATAACCAGGAGAGATGCTCTCTGCAGGTGAGATTGAAAACAAGAAAAGTCTCCCCAGGTGACCTTTACTGATTTACTAGTAACCAACTCTTTTATTTCTATACCCATTTTCTCTAATTAACCTCACAGCTTCTTTATTAAATAAGTAATGTTAATTTAAATCCCCATAGCTTTATTTTTGCACTATTATACAGCCAGTTAGTCTCATTGATAGTCCCTCTCTTTGCTTTCTCTCTCTATCTGATTTGCTTGTTTCATGTATTTGTGTTGTAGAAGTAAAATCAAATCTTTGTCCCCAACTTTCAGACTAGACAAGAGACTGCTACATATGTTGACCAAATTCAAACAAGTCTTCCCTCTTTGTATGTGTTTTGCAAAGTTCAAGTTTAGGCAGAGAAAGTGGTAAGTAATCACTCTACTCAGGGCTGCTGTCCCGAGGTGATCCTAAGCAAATATCACACTGAGAAATCTTTAAACTGAGGATGACCACAATGGATTAATGATCACTTTTTCTACTTTCTCTTTATCTGTAACCTTATAACATTTCCATTAAAGATGATAACGGTGGTAGTGATGCCACTTATGGTAATAAAATAACAGCAAACAGTTTATTTTTTATTAGGTGCATCCAATTATCCAATACATCCAATTATTTAATCCTGATTATTTTTCTTTTCTTTTTTTAAATTTTTTTAATGTTTTTTATTTTATTTCTAGGAGAGAGAGAGAGACAGCGTGAGCAGGGGAGGGTCAGAGAGAGAGGGAGTCACAGACTCTGAAATAGGCTCCAGGCTCTGAGCTGGCAGTCAGCACAGAGCCCAACGCGGGGCTTGAACCCACGAACCGCAAGATCATGACCTAAGCGAAAGTCAGACGCTTAACCGACTCAGCCACCCAGGCGCCCTAATCCTGATTATTTTTCAATACACTAAATTTGCAATTACTTACCCGTTACCTTTCCACTTTAGAGTTAAAGATAAATTCCACGTCTCTTGTCTATTAGTGGCCTTTTGCACCCAGATACTTAAAAGCAGAGAAAGAATATACCATATGATTTCACTCTTATGTGGAATTTAAAAAACAAAGCCAAAGGAACAAAAGAAAAGAGACGAACAAAAAACAGATTTTTAACAATGTTTATTTATTTATTTATTTATTTTGAAAGAGAATGTGTTCACACATGTATGTGCAAGGAGGGGCACAGACAGGGAGAGAGAGAATCCCAAGCAGGCTCTGTGGACACAGGGCTCCATCTCACAAACTGTGAGACCATGACCTGAACCAAAATCAAGAGTCAGATGCTTAACTGACCTAGCCACTCATGCGTCCCCCCAAAACAGACTCTTTATAAGAAACAAACAGATGGTCACCAGAGGGGAGCTGAGTGAGGACATGAGTGAAATAGGTGTAGGGGATTAAGAGTGTATTTTGCTTAGGGCACCTGGGTGGCTCAGTCAGTCGAGTGGCCCACTTTGGCTCAGGTCATGATCTCACAGTTTGTAAGTTCAAGGCCCGCATCAGGATCTGTGCTGACAGCTCAGAGCCTGGAATCTGCTTCCGTGTTTCTCTCTCCCTCTGCCCCTCCCCCCTGTCTAAACATTAAAAAAAGTTTTTTAAAGAGTGTATTTAGTTTGACAAGTACTGAGTAATTTTAGAACTGTTGAATCACTCTATCGTACACTTGAACTTAATATAACACTGTCTTTTAACTATACTGGGCTTAAAATAAAAATTAAAAATAAATTAATAAAATCAGACTTTTTTCAGCTAAAAGAGTCTATATAATCTCTTACTAACACTAGAGGGCAGTCACAGATTTCAAAATTTCTGGTATGACTGGATAATAGCAAAACTCACAGTCCAAGGGAAGGCACTATTAAGTTCGTTTACATGTCAACCATGTTGAGTGGTTTGTATCACAGGGCTCAGATTAGTTTTCTGTCAAAATAATATGAAAAATTAAAAAACAAGTAAAACTGTAGTAGTCTACCTAGGACTGAAAATTAGTCCCTCACATATCACAGTCACATAGTGACTATACAGAACATACAAAAAGAAAACCAAAATGATTTAAAAAGAAAAGTCTCTGTCTACTTTATCTACTGGTTTAGTTTATTAATGCTCATTGCTTATGAGGTGGATTGATGTATCATGTCCATTTTTACAGATGGAGAAATTACAAATAGATGTTTAAGTAATTTTCTAAAATTTCCACAGTTCATGCTTGCAGATTTGGGATTTGAATCCAGAGAGTTTGGTGGTGAAAATGTGTATGTGCCTTATCACTAGACTGCACTACTCTCTTTTAGAAGGAACAATCCTTATCCAAAATTCTAGTATGGATAGTATGATTAGAGAAGTTGGAAAATTGGAAAAGGAAGCCCAGATATTTAAAATTGTATTCAAAATGTAAAATACTAGAAATGTATGCAATCAGTGATCATCTATTGAACACTTATTCTGTTCCAGATACTAAGCTAGGGACTAAGGATATAGAAAAAAAAAAAAAGGTTTCCCCCCCCTGAAGTTGCTCACAGCAAACATAAAAAATGCACATACAAATTAATAATTATAACCCTCAGATAACAAATGCCATGAGAACTTAGGGATATGACCATTATAAATTAATATATTATTCTTGAAAAATGGAAACACTTTATAAATTTGTGTGAACATATACCTGCTTTAAAAGGGAGTAAATTCTAATGGATCCAAAATAATTAGATCAGAGTCTTGCCTTTGCCCTATATGAAATGTATGACTTTGGGACAATTATTCAACCATTTCTGATTTTGATCAGATTTCATTACATGAAGGATTTGTATGATGTTAGGAAATTTGAAATTTTTAGCAACATACAGATTCCAATATTGTTTTAACTAAAAATAATTTGATTTTTCTAACAAATAACAATATTCATTGTATACTAACTGTGCTCCAGACATTGTCCAAGTTCAATCACCTACAAATATATTTAATTGTTTCAACAACATTAAGTAAACTGAAGCACTGAGAGGGTATTAGAGCTGTCCAAGTTTACAAAGCTACACCAATGAAAGAGCTAGAATTCAAACCCAAGCCATCTAAATCCAGGATTTTTACTCAAATTTGTGCTTTTAAGCTCTATACTCTGATTAACCTATTATTTGACCAGCAATTTGGTGACCAAGAATTTAATAAAGGATTAAGAAGTATGTAATTAGGTGTGAAGAGAATTAAAAAAGACATAAAAATATAGAAGGACACAAACATATATTTTAAACAGTTATTACCTGCATTTGAGTTGAATCATGGATTTTGTTTTCTATGACTCAAGGGCATAATTTTCTGATATATATGTATAAATATATATAGTAAAACTACATGATAAAAGGCCTAGCAATAACATAAGTTAAAGCACAATATGACTGGCAATTGGGTTCTACCTTTTGCAAACTATGGTCATTCTCTTAAGTTTGTAATAATATAACCCCTATATTACACAATTAAAATCTTAGACCCCACTTATAAGGTTACTGGAATTTAACTTAATTGGTGAAATGAAAAAAAAATAGGAACTGTAAAGAACAGGAAAATTATCACTAAGTGCCTTCTTCTTTTGGAAAGTGAACTTCTCTAGATGAACAAGATTACAATTTACTTACCAGAAATAAAAATAAACAGCATACATAATAAAATTATGGAGATTATGATTATGAGGGAAACAGCTAGAATCTTTTTAACGTCAGTAAAATACTTTTTTGAAAGCAGAGAACCTGGAAAAAACAAATGAAGAACACATTTTTCTTTAGGTTTTGTTTTGTTTCGTTTTTTTTACATTAACTGCAGAACACCCATCAGACTCCTAGAACCATTAATCATCAAAATGTTACTTCCTCTTCATTCCTTCTCACTAGAGGGGACAATTAGCCTGTCATTCTATGAATTTGCAATTTTGCCTCTGGAGTTTACTTGCTCACAGAAGAACTGCTCTTAACACACAAGCCATGAAGTAGCTTTGCACTCCTTCCAAAAACTAAGTACAAATCTCATTCTACTTACAGACCCAGCTACCAATTTAATAGAAATGTAAGAGAGATTCATGTTAATTAAATGACAGGAATAAAATCAGCAAACTTCAGATTATTGGAAATTCTACATAATAAATTATCTTAAATCTTAAAAAAAACTGTGAAAAGCAAATTTTGAAAAGTAATCATGGGGGATTTTTGGTTAAAAGGGATTTAAAGGCTTTTTATTTAAGTCAAAATTAAGGTGAGAAAATGATCCTCATAAAAGTCAACTTAGTGTTATTCCTAAAGAATGCCTAGAGGGCTTCTGAGGTGGATGCCAAATTTCTTTATCTAACAAAGACAGTATTTTCTTTATTGAGAGAGAGAAAAGGAAGGAGAGAGAGAGTGTGTTTGAGCAGAGATGGGGCAAAGGGAGAGGGAGAGAGAACCCAAGCAGGCTACACAATCAGCATGGAGCCCAATGCAGGCTAGATCTCATGACAGTGGGATCATGATCTGACCAAAGTCACAGCTGCCCAACCAACTGAGTCACCCAGGCACCCGAGAAAAAGATAGCATTTAACAAGAATGCTCACCTTAGAATAATTCATTAAGGTGTATAAGTGTTTTGTACAATTTTCTCTATTTGTGTTGTATCTCAAAACATCCTATATTATCTGAAAACTGTTGTAAATATTTTTTAATGTTTATTTATTTTTGAGAGAGACAGCCTGAGCAGCGGAGGGACAGAGAAAGAAGGGGACAGAGAATCTGATGTGGACTCTGTGCTGACAGCAGAGAGCCGGATGTTGGGCTTGAACTCATGAACCATGAGATCATGACCTGAGTCAAAGTCAGAAGCTTAACTGACTGAGCCACGCAGGTGCCCCTAAACCCTTTTGTAAATTTTATTGTTGGAACTTTCTTTAGAGCCCATCAGTTGGCCACCATACACACGTTTAGCTACTATACATTCCTGGCTAGGGGTCCCTGGGTGGATAAGTTGGTTAAGTGTATGACTTGGGCTCAGGTCAAGATCCCATGGTTCGTGGGTTCGAGTCTCATGTAGGGCTCTGTGCTGACTGCTTGAACCCTGGAGCTTGCTTCAGATTCTGTGTCTCCCTCTCTCTCTACTGCCCCTTCCTGGCTCACACCCTATCTCTCTCTCAAAAAATAAATAAACATTAAAAAATTTTTAAGATGTTCTTGGTGATACAGACATATTTGCCTCTAACATTCTCTCCACACTAGAAAATTTTTCATTAATTTTTCCCAGAATAACCAATGGTTGATGCATACACAGGAAAGATCTAAATACACTACAAAGGATCCAAAAACTGAGTTGACATTGGAATTAAAGCCTACAGAATGCTTGAACTAGCCAAGTAATTGCCTCCTAAAACCAAAAATACCCATATACTCCAAAAATGTAAACAAAGTCAAAATTCTTATAACAAAATGTTTGCTCAAAGTGTGCGGATTGCATTCAAGAATTATTCACCATATGAATAACCATGTGAATTTCAACAAACATGGGCAAAGACAATCAACAGAAGCCAATGCTGAGATGACAGATGTTGGAATCATCTGACATATACTTTAAAGCAGCTATTATAGAAATATTCAAAATATCAAATGAATAAAAAAATAAATGAAGTCATTTAACAAGAATTAGAAATCATCTTTTCCTCATCTGAACTCCTTTTTCCTCTGAATTGATGACTTTTATCAAAGACAAAAGTTTTTTTTCAGTCCTAAATTATGACACTTCAATTTTCTTCAACGGGTACAAAATACTATTTTTTTCACCTATTAAATCATCATATAAAGCCTCAAATACAAGTGGTTTTTTAAAGTTTCAAGCTTCATATATATGTATGATATATATATGAGATTATAAGTGTATAATCATTATATGTGTATAACAATGTGTATGACATAAACATATAATGTACACCTATATATACACACATTTATATACACATGTATATATGCATATATAAACATATAATATATAATATGTACATACACATATAATATTATGTATTATAATACATACACACATATACACATATAATATATAATATATACATACACATATTATATATGTGTGTGATATTATATATACATAATAAATACATATATAATAGATGTTGCATATATGATTATACATGTATAATACATATATCATACACATATAACATATATATAATACATATAATATTAGAAATATATACTACGTGTATAATACATACATACACATATTATGTGTATATAATATTACATGTGTATAATATATACATGTATGATATTTAGTGCATATAATATAATAATTATACATGTATTATATAGATATACAAACATAATATATATTATACATATATAATATTATAAATATATAATACAACTATAATTCCATTTGAATGCTATACTATTTTTCCATTGGCTTCTGTTTACTTTTTTATTTGTTAAAGAACTGTATACTGTTTACCTTTTCTTTACTTTCTATTTCTGTCTTTCCTTTGAGCTTCCATGATAGATTTTCTACCTCATTTTATTTATTTGTTTGTTTATTTATTTATTTAGTTAGGTAGTTTTAGAGAGGGAGAGAGAGCAAGAGGTAGAGGGAGAGATCAAGAATCCCAAGAAGGCTTCATGCTGGGCATAGAGCCCAACATGGGGTTGGATCTTACAACCCTCAGGGCATGATCTTGGCCAAAATAAAGAGTCAAACACTTAACTTACTGAGCCACCCAGGCACTCTTATTTTCTATCTTATTTAGTAATGATAAACCTTACATCTGTATAACACTTTAAAACATGTATTGTTGTCAGTGAAAATAATTTCTCTTAATAGTTACTAATTTTTAATTCCACAATTTAATTTTAATTTAAATTAAAAAATTTTAATCTTTAATGTTTATGAACTGATATTTATTAATAAATATTAATATATGTATATTTCAGTGAGATTAACTTTTAAATTTTTATCTTCAATCCTAAAGTTAACCTGATTCAATTCTCTGACATGTTTCTCTTACAGTTCTCTCTCCTTACTTTTTAGGACAAGTGGTACTCAAGCATCAGCATATTTTTACACAAATTAAAAATCAATTTATAACCTCTAGCATTCCATCCTCACCCTTGAAAACTCTTTTTAAAAAGACTGTCAATCATCTTCCCTGTGCAGACACTAGACCCCATTACTGCCATTATCTTACCACCCTGATTTCCATATACACTGTAGACAGACCAGCTTCTTGGCTTCCCCAGCAATTCAACGGGCACAGAGCCTTTCTCCACACAATCTCTTTCATGCATTTTGCCCCTACATTGCAGTGAAATGAAACAGTCCACAGCGTCCGTTTGCTTCAGAATGTCTCAAAACTGAGACAAAACCTCATTATTTCGGTTTAGAACTTCCTGATTTTCAAATGCCTCATAAAGAGGCACACTTTGAATCAGAAAGCAACTTGCCCCAGCAGAGTAGGTGGGTGTTTGTGAAACTTTTTAAAAAAAAATACAGGAAAGCTAGTCAGTTTAGTTGAAATACTTGAGCATTAACAGAATTACTGCTGTGAAGATAAAGTGATTGGTTCTCAGAGGCAGTAAGTGTTAGGCACATAAAAGCGACAGCAATCCAAATCTCAAATTAAAACCTATTTCAAGAACTCACTCTCCTTTAAAAAAAAAAAAGTTTTTAAATCCAGAATATTGCGGCTTTTCCAGTTAACCCTGAAAACTCTCCAATACTTTAAAAGAGGCTTTTCTCCAATGACTTACAAGAGGTTGCTCTTGTTTTGGGTTTTGTTTTGTTTTTATTCTCTGAATCCACGTCTTCTAGTTCTCAGCTTAAGCGTAGTGTCTCTCAACTTGTAATACCATCAACAGAGGTAAATATGAATTGTCAGGTTTACCCTTTTTGTAGTTTTTCATGATTTTGGCATCAAAGAGGACAGAAAGTGAACCTTGAGAGATTTCACGCTCTTTTGGAATTCCTACACAGCAGAATTAATAACATCACTTTTACTATTATTATCATGGTATGATAACAAAACGCTACAGTTTATTATCCCTTACCATGATCTAGGAACACTGACAAAAGATTTAAATATGTGTTCTCATTTAACTGGTGCCGCTAGATAATGGGGTTGACATTATTACTTTTATTTTATTTTATTTTTATTTTTTAATTTTTTTAATGTTTTATTTATTTCTGATAGAGAGAGAGACAGCATGAGCAGGGGAGGGTCAGAGAGAGAGGGAGACACAGAATCTGAAGCAGGCTCCACGCTCTGAGCTGTCATCACAGAGCCTAACTCAGGGCTTGAACCCATGACCCATGAGATCATGACCTGAGCCGAAGTTGGATGCTTAACCAATAAAGCCACCCAGGCACCCCTATTACTTTTATTTTAAAATGAGCTCCTCAAGTAAGGACAAAGGAATTTGTCTAAATTCACAGTTACTGAAAGACGCCATGATTAAATGATCTGACTTAGGAAAGAATTTGAAACTCATACTCTCCACGGTCAGTAAAGATCAAAAGTTGACTTTGTTAGTCATAGAGTTACCCAAAAAATCTCTCAGTTTCTATTCCTGAAATAGCGCCTCTTAACGTAGTCAGTGTGAGAGAACTATAAAAGGTTGTGTGAAAGAACATGGCCTTTGGAGCAAAATACTCTCAACTCAGACACAATTCATATAGCCTGGTAGTTGTTTAACTTTCATTGTATATAGTAGGCAGAATATTGGCCCCTCAAAGATTCCCTGTCCTAATACCTAAGCCCATGGATGTGTTACCTTACATGGAAAAGATTTTAAAATGTCTTTAAGAGGGGCGCCTGGATGGCTCAGCCAAATAAGCATCCAACTCTTGATTTTGGCTCAGCTCATGATCCCAAGCTTATGGGATCGAGGCCCTCTTGGGTCTCCATGATGAGCATGGAGCCTGCTTGAGATTCTCTCTCTCTCTCTCTTTCTCTCTCTCTCTCTCTCTCTCTGTCCCTCTGTCCTATTCACTCTCTTTCTCCCGCTAAAATAAATTATTAATTTAAAATAAAAAAATGTCTTTGAAGATGTGGTTAAGAATCTTGAGATGTGGTGTATATATACAATGGAATATTACTCAGTGATCAAAAAGGAATGAAATCTTGCCCTTTGCAACAATATGGATATAATTAGATGTATTATGCTAAACAAAATGAGTCAGTCAGAGAAAGACAAATATATGATTTCACTCATATGTGGAATTTATGAAACAAATTAAATGAACATAGGGGAAGGGAAAAAAGAGGGAAGCAAACCATAAGAGACCTAACTATAGAGAATAAACTGAGGCTTGCTGGAGGGGTGGTGGGTGGGGAATGGCCTAACTACCCACATACAAACTGGTAAGAAAAGCTGACAACACTGTTTCACCATAACCCCCATCCTCTCTACAGTGGCATATAATCAGGAGGGAATGACCAGCTCCCAGATTCTCCATGAGGAGCAAAGCGTTTGGACTACACATTCAGTATCCTTCACAAGGTGCTCCTTGAAGGGCTGGCTTCTAACACAGCTGTCTTGAATTGCTAATGAACAAGAGGTACACTAATCTCTTGGGAACTACAGAGAACTAAGGGGCCACTTTGAAAGAGCAAGAAGGCATCTCCCACAGCTCTTCACTTCAGTGCCGAGGCAGTAAAGTCCCTTGCCAGCTTTTCATTAAAAGGAGGTGGACCACACAAATCACATGACCACTTTGCCTGCTCAGTTTAATATGCTACCATCAGTGTCTAACTTGCCAGTTTCAGAAAGCTAACAAGGCCAAAACGATACTAATTCTGATGATGCCTGCCATACTCTAAACTCCTGGGGCTCACTAAGAACAAAGACAAGGGTTTAATGAGCATCGAAGTTTAAAATACTGAGACTTCCAGAAAGAATGGTGGCATGGGAGAATCTGAAGCTCACCTCGTCCCACTGGTAACCTAAATAACACCCACATCAGTGGAACTAACCTAGAAAATGACCCAAAGTCTTGCTGAACGGACTTTCCACGCTTACTCATAGAGAGGAAGCCACACCAAAAATGGAAGAAAGGCTGGAGACTGGCTGGGAACCAAACTAACTTGCAAGGCTAACCACTCAACGGAAGTACACCATAAGCATGGAGAAGGGAGGGGAAGAGGCTCACACCAGTCACCCCAGACAAGAGGAACTTGCACTGAGAAGATGAATCCCCATCATGTTTGCCTTTGAAAATCACAGGGGCCTAACTTCACAAGTTTTTATAATAATCAGCAGGGCTTAACACCAGAAACTTTAAAAATTAGCAGGTTTGGCTCTGAGGGAGCTTGAGGGTGATAGGGAAACTGAGTCCTAACCCTTAAAGAAACAGCATCACAGGAACCCCATCTAGATAGATCTAGCATCAGAGCAGCAGTTTGAAAAGCATAGCATATGGGGTATGCAGGAAAGTACATTTATTTTCTGCTCTCAGAGCATGTATGGGGAGGCAGATATCTTTGGGACACTTCTCCAAGAGCAAAGGAGCTGGCTGGCACCATTTCTCTCCTTTTCCCACCAGCCTAGATTTATGGACACCGGCGGGAATTAGCCACTTAGCTTTGCTAACAGTGCACCCTGTCCCCTCACTCTCCTGCAGACGGCACCATCCAACCACCCTCATTCAGCAGAGTGACCCTAACGTGGCTGCAGGTCTCATCTTGCGAGCATCCCCAGCAATGGCCAGGACCACTCCAAAATGACTTGTCCTGGGGAGAGGATAAGATAACCACAAACCTAAGTATGACTCTAGCCTCAGCAGTGGGCCTAGGGCAGGCATCTGGTCTGACCCAACTCAAGCCCAAGGTGTCTGAAGACTGGCCCCTTAACATCACAGAGACCAAACCCTGCCTACAACAGGCAAAGAGAGCCATTGCATACAACTAGACCAAAGGCAAACACATCTGAACCACAGTAACAGGGCACACCTCTTTGCTCTGCTAATTTATCTTCTTCGAGCCCCTCACCACCATAACCGCTGATCTTTTTATTGTCTCCATAGTTTTGCTTCTTCCAGAAAGTCATATATTTGGGATCATAAACTGCTTCAAATGGATTTTTCACTTAGTAAGATGCATTTAAGTTTCCTCCATGTATTTTTATGCATTGATAGCATATTTCTTCTTAGCTCTGAGTAATATTGCATTGCCTGAATGCTCCATAGTTTACTTAACCACTCAGCCAATAACAAGGAGCATGACTACTGAATTATATGGTCCAATTATATTTAGTCTTAGAGAATACCACCAAACTGTTTCCAAGATGACTTTCATTTTGCATTCCTACCAACGATGTATCAGAGTTCCTGTTGTTCTATATTTTTGCAAACATTTGGTGTCATCAGTGTTCCAGATTCTGGTCATTCTAACAGGTGTGTAGTGATATTTCAGTGGTGTTCTAATTTTCACTTCTCTGGTGATGTGATATATGGTATATATGATATATGATGCAGAGCATCTTTTCATATGCTTATCTGTATATCTACTTTGGGCATAAAGTCCAACTTACTCACTAATTCTTTCATGGATTGTGTCTTTGATGTTGTATCTAAAAAGACGTCACTATATCTAAAGTCATCTAGGTTTTCTCTTATGTTATTTTCTATGAGTTTTACAGTTTTGCACTTTACTATTAGGTCTATGATCCACTTTTAGTTAGCTTTTGGGAAGGATGTTAGATATGTGTCTAGGTACTTTTCTCCAACCCTTCACTTTCAATATGCATGTGTCTCTAGGTCTGAAATGAGTCTTTTTTGTAAGCAGCATATAGATGTGTCTTCTTTTTATATCTATTCAGTAACCTATGTCTTTTGATTGGAGTGTTGAATCCTTTTACAAGCAAAGTATTGATCAAGTATGTACTTACAGCATTTTGCTACTTGGTTCATTGTTGGTTTTATAGTTCTTTGTTCCTTTCTTCTCTTGCTTTCTTTCCTTGTGGTTTGATGGCCTTCTTTAGTGATATGTTTGGATTCCTTTCTCCTTATTTTTTGCATATCTATTACAGGTTTTTGATTTGTAGTTACCATTATGTTTATGCATAATATTCTATGCATATAGTAGTCTATGTTAGTTTAATTGTTGCTTAAGTTTGAACCCATTCTTAAAGCACTAAATTTCTCCCTGACCCATATTTTAGGTACTTTCTCATACCTAAATCCTTTTATTTTTTTTTTTAATCCTTTGACTAATTTCTTTAGACAGAATTGAGTTTGTTATTGTGCTTTACCTCTGTCCTGGTTTTATAAGTGATTCATCGACTCCTTTTATTATGATTATACATACCTGTGAAATTTTTTCCTTTTGTAATTTCTTTATTCTTGAATACAGTATTTCTTTTCCACTCAAAGAATAGCCTTTAACATTTCTTAGAAGGCTGGAGATGAATACCTTTAGCTTGTGTTTCTCTGGGAAACTATCTCTCTTTCAATTCCGAATCATAGCCATGTTGGACAGAGGGTGTTTGTTTGTTTGTTTGTTTGTTTCCTTTCAGAACTTTGAAAATAACGTGCTACTCCCTTCTGGCCTGAAAAGTTTCTGCTGTAAAGTCAGCTAGTAGCCTCATGGGATTTCCATTGTATGTAACTATTTCATTTCTCTTGCTGCTTTCAAAATTCTCTCTTTATCAATACTTTTTGCCTTTTTAATTATTGTGTGTCTTGGTGTGGACTTCCTTGGACTGGTTTAATTGGGGATCTCTGTGCCTCCTGGATCTGGATCTCTGTTTCCTTCCCCAGATTAAGGAAGTTTTCAGCTATTATTTCTTCAGTTAAAATTTTCTGCCCCCTTTTCTCACTCTTCTGCTGGGATCTCTCTTATACAAATATTATTACACTTAATGGTGTCTCTGAGTTACCTTAGCCTATTCTTATTTTTATTACTCTTTTTTCCGTTTTCCTGTTCAGCTTGATAGTTTTCCATTACTTTGTCCTCCAGCTCCCTGATCTATTCTTCTGTTCTCTCTAGTTCATTTATTGAATTCTTCATCTCTGTTTGGTTATTTTTAATATTTTCTGTCTCTTTGTTGAAGGTCTCACTGAACCTTCCACTGTTTTCTCAAGTCTGGTGAGGATCTTTATGACCATTACTTTGAATTCTCTCTCTGGCATATTGCTTATCTTCATTTGTTTGGCATTTTTGTTGTGATTATGCCCTGTTCTTTCATGTGGGACATATTCATGTCTTCTCATTTTGTCTAATTCTTTATGTCTCTTTCTATGTAATAGGAAAGTCAGCTATGTCTCCTGCTCTTAAAAATAGTGGCTTTTTGAAGAAGAGGTCTGGTAGTGCCCTGTAGTACAATGTCCCCTGTGTACCAGAACTTGATGCTAAGTGTGTTGTGTGTATCCTCTCATCAGGGTTGAGATGCCTTTGCCTTAAGTCCAGTTGTCTGCAATAGATCTCTTTGCCTGTTATGACCAGGGTTTGGGTTGTAGATTCTATTGTATTTTTTATTTGTTCTCATACGTTAATTGTTAGTATAGAGAAACGTGATTAATTTCTGTATGTTCAAATTGTATCCTGCAACCTTTCTCAGCTCACTTATTAATTCTTGGAGGCTTTTGTTTTGTTTTTATATTTCTTGGGTTGTCAGTATAGCCAAACTCATGACCTGCAAATAAGGGCAATTTTAATTCTTCCTTTGTATTCTATACATCTTATTTATTTTTGTTGGTTCACTTATATTTTTGTCTCATTACACTGCCTAAAACTCCACTATGATGTTGAACGCTCGTGGTAAGAGAGGGCATAATTACCTAGTTCCAAATAACAGGAAGAAATAATTTATTCTTTTACTATTAAATATGAGGTCAGCTGCATGTTTTTCATAGATGCTTTTTATTGAGCTGAGGTGCTCCTCCCCCTCACTCCTACTTTTCTGAGAGTTTTTATCAAGTTCTTTGTCTGGTTCATGGTATATAGATACTTTTCTATCATGTCCTAGACATTTGGGCCATTATGTTTGGAGACTCTGGGAACTATTCACCTTTATCTGAGCATTCTAAATTTTTAGATTTAAAATGCATGTTATGGTCCACCTTTGTGATCTGTGGTTTCAGTGACAATTTTCACAGTCACTGTGAAATTTTGGTCTTGGTTTATCTGGTACCACAGGGGCTCCTCAGGTGTCTGCTGGTGCTGTATGAGGGGGCAGAAGGGGCCTTCCCATCTGCCCAGCCTGGTGCATCCAGTTGGAAGAAAGGAGTCTTCAGCCACAGAAATGAAGAAAACTGCCTAGACATTGTGCTCATTAGGGTATGTTCACCCTTGCTGGGGTTCTTGACTTTGTAGTGTCTTTGCATGGGAAAGGAGAGTCTCAGATCTGGAAGGGTGAGTGCTTTCCTCGGCTGCTTACTGACAGTGTGGATCCCAGTAGATCCCTTTCACTAGCGCTACTGGACTTGCCTGGTATTATTAGTGGGAAGCTATCAATCAGTGCAAGAAAATCTACCTGGGTTGTCTTTCATTGTTGGGGGGGGGGGGGTCAAGAAATTCCAAGCTGTAGTGAACTTCTTTTAGGTACACTGGGAAGGGCACACAAGATACCCTGCCACTGTGTTAGTTCTCCAGTTTAGGATCCCAAACCAGGTCCCCTTCATCCTACCATCTTTAAAAATTCTCGACTGCCTATCCCTTATGTGATTTTCAGATGAGGGTCAGAGAGAGATAATTCTAGCCCAGATTGTCCTACCAGAAGTTATGCTCCCACCCATATTTTCTATCTGAATTCCTGTTGTGATAAATCTTATCCAAGTTCACTTTTTTGTCCTTATCTCCTTTTCCATTTTTATTCCTTGTATCTTTCTCTGTCTTGCTCTCCACCTGTTCTGTGGTTATTCCTGCTCTTGAGGTCTCAGTGGTCTCTCTGGTTATTACATTGTATTGTAAGAGACACAGAAGTCCAATCTTAGATCTAACTGGAATACTGAAAGAATCCAATTTTCTGGGGTGCCTCATGGCTCAGTCAGTTAAGTGCCTGACTCCTGATTTTGGCTGGGGTCATGATCTCATGGTTCCTAAGGTTGTGCCCCTACGTCAGGCTCTGCACTGGCACCATGGAGCTTGCTTAAGATTCTCTCTCTCTATTTCTCTCTCTGCCTCTCCTCCCCTCTCTCTCTCTCTCTCTGAAAAATAAATAGATAGTTAATTAAAATAGAGGAACAGCTTGGAGACCCTGAGCTTGTCTTTGTTTCTGAAATGCAGCTAGATCAGTACCAAACCATTTTGAACACCTAGGAAACTGACCTGAGGATTAATGCAACAATCTGCATAACTTGGGCACAGAATTCGGCAGGTCCGTGGTGTAGAAAGGTGAGCTATGGGAGAGAGAAGCTGCAAAGATTAAGAAGAAAGGACAGGAAGAAAGAGAAACGGCTAAAGTGTGGCACATTGGGATTGTGCAAGAAAAGCACTCCCCCTGAAAATAGCTGGAGAAAAAGAAAGAGAAAGAGTAAAAACACTCACAGGGGACTAAACAGGAAATCTGTTCCCCAAAACCACTGACATGGAGAAAGAAAAGGGATTCAGTAGCACCAGGATTCTATAAACAATGGAGCACTGAGTCTGAAGATTCAGAGCTTAGTGCCTGGCAATGCTCTGGTAAGGAACTAGGGTGAATCTTCAAGATTCTAAGGCGTCTGTGTGTCACATGAGGAGAAGTGGTTCCCCACATGGAAGTACCAGGCTTGGAATGCCTTTGCCTCTCCACAGGCAAAGGTCCCAGCGGACCCAGAGAGTAGCCACGTTTTCTGATATTGGGACAAAGAAGCCAGAGTGCAGCAAAACCTGGCATTGTCTCTGTGTTGTGATTTGCCATAATCTCTGAACCTCTGCCACTGGGTGATCATAAGAACGTTTTCTGGGGCAAGCCATTGCTCAGCGAGACCCTCCCCCAGACAATCAGTGTGGGTCCAAGCCACAGAGATCTCAGAAGTGTGGGGTTTTGAAACACAACTCCATCTGAGATAAAACTCTGGAGGGAGTTGCCACCTGATAGGGCAACAGCTTGGACATGGACAGGAGAGAGGTGGGGAGTGGACAGAGGCCTGAGACAAAGGAGAAGTGCTTGAATGTGGGTCAGTGAGAGTAAGTTCCTTCATCAGAGACTAGGGAGCTGGGTGAAGTCATTTCCACCTCTCCCACATATGTGCGTGCACATATCCACACGGATCCACCCCAGTAAGTTAAGCACCTAGTGGAGAACAGAGCCATCATACCAACGCCCACCCAACTATGCCCTCCCAGCACATACCCCAGAAGACCAGCACAAGTCACTCACTTGCTTAGTGTACAAACTATAGAATGCTTCATAGTTTCAGTTCTAGGGGAAATTGGATCTAACTTCATCTGAGTTTCATTCTGTTGGATAGTTTATTATTTGTTTTCTTTGCTTCAGGTTTTGGTTAAATTGTTTTCTCTTTTCTTTCCTTGTTTCTTCTTCTTGGATACAAAAAGAGAAAACTTATTATTTATCTTTAGTTTTTATTTCTTAAAAATTTTTATCCAATTTCGTTTTCTTTATTTTATTCTACTTTATTACATATTTTTTTAATTTTTAAAATTTTCTGACCTTTTTTCTTTCCTTTCCCTTTTTTGTCTCTATCAAGATTCTTTCAACAAGGAGACTGAATCACACCTAGGATCTAGCTTCCTTTCATTTTTTGTTTTGCTTTTAATTTTTAAATTTTTATTTTTAAAATTTTTTTTCTTATACCAAAATGACAAAAGGAAGGAATTCACCTCAAAAGAAAGAACAAGAAGAAATGGCAGCCATGGACTTAATCAACACAGATATAAAATTTTTTAAATGTTTTGTTTATATTTTGAGAGACAGAGAGACAGAGTGTGAGGAAGGGAGGGCATAGAGAGAAATAGAGACACAGAATTTGAAGCAGGCTCTAGGCCTTGAGCTGTTAGCACAGAGCCAGATGCAGGGCTTGAACCCATGAAATGAGAGATGAAGACCTAAGCCGAAGTCAGATGCTCATCCAACTGAGCAACCCAGGCGCCCCTTAATCAACACAGATATAAATTAGATGTCTGAATTAGAATTTATAGCCACAATAATAAGAACTAGTTGGAGTTGAAAAAATCATAGAAGACACTAGAGAATCCCTTTCTGCAAATATAAAATAAATAAAATATATATAGTCAGACCAAAATTAAAATTGCTATAACCAAGATGCAAACTGGAATGGATGTCAAGACAGCAAGGATGGGCAAAGGAGAGCAGCGAATCAGTGACATAAAAGATAAAGTTATGGAGAATAATAAAGCAGAAAAGAAGAGATAAACAAAAGCAAAATATCATGATATAAGACTTAGAGAATTCAGTGACTTATTAAAAAGGAGTAACATCCAAATCCTAGGGGTCCCACAAGTTGAAGATGGGGTGGGGGGGAAGTACAGAAGGTTTATGTGAGCAAATGGGAAAACCTCCTAACCTGGGGAAGGAAACAGACATCAATATCTAAGAAGGACAGAGAACTCCCCTTAGATTCAACAAAAACTGACCATCACCAAGGCATATCATAGTCATATTCACAAAATACACAGACAAGGAAAGAATTATGAAAGCAGTAAAGGAAAAAAAAAAACCCTTAACGTATAAGGGAAGACAGATTAGGTTTACAGTAGACCCACTGATAGAAACTTGGCCGGCCAGAAAGGAGTGACAGGATACATTCAACACGCCAAATTGGAAAAATATGCAGCCAAGAATTCTCTATCCAGCAAGGTTGTCATTCAAAACAGGAGTAGAGGCAAAGAGCTTTCCAAACAAAAACTAAAGGGTTTATGACCACTAAACCAGCCCTGCAAGAAATTTTAAGGGGAATTCATTTAATGGACAAAAAAACAAAACAAAACAAGACCAAAAACAACAAAGACTAGAAAAGCAAAACAAAACAAAACAAAACACAACACAACACCAATAACAACAACCAGAGAACATCACCAGAAACACCAACTCTCCAGGCAACACAATGACACTAAATTCATATCTTTCAGTATTCACTCTAAATGTAAGTAGACTAAATGCTTCAATCAAAAGACATATGGTATTAGAAATGGATAAGAAAACAAGACCCAAATTACACGTTGCTTACAAGGGACTCATTTTAGACCTACAGACACCTGCAGATTGAAAGTAAGGGGATGGTGAACAACTATCATGCTAATGGACATAAAAAGAAAACTGGAATAGCCAAACTTATATCAGATAAACTAGATTTTAAAATAAAGACTGTAACAGATGAAGAAGGGCATTATATCATCAGTAAGGGGTTTGTCCACAAGAAGATCTAGCAACTATAAATATTCATGACCCCAATGTGAAAGATTCCAAATATATAAATCAATTAATCACAAACATAGAGAAACTCACTGATAACAGTACTATAATAGTAGGGGACTTCAATACTCCACTTACAGCAATGGACAGATCAGGTAAGCAGAGAATTAACAAAGGAAACAATCGCTTTGAATGACTGTACTGGACTCGATGGAATTAACAGATACTACCAGAACATTTTATCCTAAAGTGGCAGACTACACATTCTTCTCTAGTGCACATGGAAGAGTCCCCAGAACAGATTACATACTGGGTCACAAATCAGCCCTCAGCAAGTACAAAAAGATTGAGATCATACCTTGCATATTTTCAGAACACAATGCTATGAAACTCGAAATCAACCACAAGAAAAAAGTTGGAAAGACCAGGAACGCTTGGAGATTAAAGAAAATCCTACTAAAGAATGAATGGGTTAAGCACGAAATTAAAGAGAATATTTAAAGTATGTGGAAGCAAATGAAAACAAAAACATGACAGTCCAAAATCTCTGAGATGCCACAAAGGCAGTCATAATAAGGAAGTATATAGTAATCTAGGCCTTCTTAAAGAATCACATAAGCTCTCTTGGGGTGCCTGGGTGGCTCAGTTGGTTGAGCCACTTGGCTCAGGTCATGATTTCATGGTTCATGAGTTTGAGCCCCGCATTGGGCTCTGTGCTGACAGCTCAGAGCCTGGAGCCTGCTGTGGATCTGTGTCTACCTCTCTCTCTCTCTGTCGCTCCTCCACTCATGCTCTGTCTCTCTCTCTTTCTCTCTCTCAAAAATAAATGAACGTTAAAAGAATTTTTTTAAAAAATGAAATAAGCTCTCAAATACACAACCCAACCTTACATCTAAAAGACCTGGAAAAAGGACAGCAAATAAAGCCCCAAACCAGCTGAAGAATAGAAATAAGAAAGATTAGAGCAGAAATCAATGATATCAAAATAAAAAAAAAACATTAGAACAGATCAATGAAACCAAGAACTTGTCCTTTGAAAGAAATAAACAAATTAATAAACCCCTAGCCAGACTGATCAAAAAGAAAAAGGAAAGGACCCAAATGAATAAAATCACAAATGAAAGAGGAGAGATCACAACCAACCCTGCAGAAATACAAACAACAATAAGAGGATATTATGAGAAATGATATGCCAACAAACTGGGTAATCTGGAAGAAATGGACAAATTCTTAGAAACATATAAACTACCAAAACTGAAAGAGGAAAAAATAGAAAATTGAACGGACCTATAACCAGCAATGAAATTGAATCAGTAATCAAAAATCTCTCAACAAACAAGAGTCCAAGGCCAGAAGGCTTTCCAGGAAAATTCTACCAAACATTTAAAGAGTTAACACCTATTTTTTTTAAGCTGTTTCAAAAAATAGAAATGGAAGGAAGACTTCCAAACTCATTCTAAGAGGCCAGCATTATCTTGATTCTAAAACCATACAAAGACACCACTAAAAAGGAGAACTACAGACCAATTTTCCTAATGAACATGGATGCAGACATTCTCAACAAGATACTAGCCAACTGGATCTAAAAATGTTTTGAAAAAATTATTCACCACGATTAAGTGGGATTTATTCCTGCGATACAGGGCTGGTTCAATATCTGCAAATTAATCAATGTGATACATCACATTAATAAAGAAAGGATAAGAATCACATGATCTTCTCAAAAATGCAGAAAAAGCATTTGATAAAATACAGTATCCTTTCTTGATAAAATCCCTCAAGAATGTAGGGATAGAAGGGACATACCTCAAGATCATAAAGCCCATATATGAAAGACCCATCGCTAATATCATCCTCAATGAGGGAAAACTGAGAACTTTCCTCCTAATGTCAGGAACATGACAGGGATGTGCACTCTCACCACTGTTATTCAACATAGTGTCGCAAGTCCTAGCATCAGTAATTGGACATCAAAAAGAAATCAAAGACATCCAAGTCGGCAAGGAGGAAGTCAAACTTTCACTGTTTGCAGACAACATGATACACTATGGGGAAAACTCAAAAGACTCCACCAAAAAACCTTGAGAACTGATCCATGAATCCAGCATAGTCTCAGGATATAAAACCAACGTACAAAAATCTATTGCATTTCAATACTCAAATAATGAAGCAGCAGAAAGAGAAACAAAAGAATCGATCCCATTTACAAATGCACCAAAAACCATAAGACACCTAGGAATAAGCCTAACTGAAGAGGTAAAAAAATTTATACACTAAAAACTATAGAAAGCTTATGAATGAAATTGAAGAAGACGCAAGAATGGAAAAACATTCCATGCTCTTGAATTAGAAGAACAAACAGTGTTAAATGTTGATCCTACCTAAAGCAATCTACATATTCAGTGCAGTCTCTACCAAGGAACACCAGCATTCTTCATAGAGCTAGAACAAACAATTCTAAAATTTGTATGGAACCAGAAAAAGCCCCGAATAGGTGAAATAATGTTGAAAAAGAAAACCAGAGCTGGAGGCATCAAGATTCCAGACTTCACGCTATATTACAAAGCTGTTATCATCAAGACAGTATGGTACTGGCACCAAAACAGACACATAGATCAATGAAACAGAATAGAGAACCGAGAAATGGAACCACAAATATATGGCTAACTACTCTCTGACAAAGCAAGAAAGAATATCCAATGGAAAAAAGACAGTCTCTTTAGCAAATGGTGTTGGGTAAACTGGACAGTGACACACAGAAGAATGAACTTGGACCACTTTCTTACACCATACATAAAAATAAACTCAAAATGGATGAAAGACCTAAACATAACACAGGAAGCCATCAAAATCCTAGAGAAGAAAACAGTCAACTTCTTTGATCTCAGCCATAGCAATGTATTACTTGACATATCTCCAGAGACAAGGGAAAAAAAGCAAAAAATGAACATGGGACCTCATCATGATAAAAAAAAAAAAAAACTTTTGCACAGCAAAGGAAACAATCAGCAGAATTAAAAAGCAGCAGACAGAATGGGAAAAAATATTTACAAATGACATATCAGTTAAAGGGTTAGTATCCAAAGTCTATAAAGAACTTCTCAAACTTAACACCCAAAAAAACAATCCAGTGAAGAAATGGGCAAAAGACGTGAATAGACACTTTTCCTAAGAAGACATCTAGATGGTTAATAGACACATGAAAAGATGCTCAACATCACTCATCATCAGGGATAAACAGATCAAAACCACAGTGAGATACCACTTCACACCTATCAGAATGGCTAAAATGAACAACTCCAGAAATAACATATGTGGTGAGGATGTGGAGAAGGCAGAACCCTCTTGCACTGCTGGTGGAATGCAAACTGGTGCAGCCACCCTGGAAAACAGTGTGGATGTTCCTCAAAAAAATTAAAAGTAGAAGCACCTCATGACCTAGCAATTGCACTAAAGGTATTAATCCAAAGGATACAAAAATGCTGATTAGAAGGGGCACATGCACCCCAACGTTTATAGTAGCACTACTGACAATAGCCAAGGTATGGAAAAAGCCCAAATGCCCATCGACTGGTGAATGTATAAAGAAGAAATGGCATATATATGCAATAGAATATTACTCTGCAATCTAAAAGAACGAAAATCTTAACATTTGCAACAATGTGTATGAAATTAGGGTGTATTATGCTAAGCAAAATAATCAGTCAGAGAAAAACAATTATATTATTTCACTCATACGTGGAATGTAAGAAACAAAACAGATGAACATAGGAGAAGGGACGCAAAGATAAGATAAAAACAAAGAAGGAGACAAACTGCCCTGCTTACTTCACAGATTGCTAAAACAGCAATGCAGCAGTCCCCCCATATTCATGGGGAACGCGTTCTAAGATCCCCAGTGGATGTGTGCAGATAGTACCAAACCCTATACATACTGTATTTTTCCTAGACACACACACCTAGGATAGAGGTTAATCTATAAATTAGGTACAGTAGGAGATAAGTAATAATAATACAATAGAACAATTATAACAATACACTATAATACAGGTTATGCAGATGTGGTCTCTCTCTCTTTCAAAATATATGATTATACTATACTCACCCTTCCTCTTGGGATGGTTGAGATGGTAGAATGCCTATATGATGAGATGAACTGTGGTGAATGATGTAGGTAGACATCGAGATATAATGTTAGGCAATGGTTGACTTTCTGATGTTATGTCAGAATTGTCTACTTCCAGACCACAGTTTACCAAGGGTCTCTGAAACCACAGAAAAAAGAAACCATGCACAAGAGGGTAACCACTGTATCATGCCCGATGGACATGAACACCATAGACTTTCTGTACAAGCTCTGACTTGATAATTGCACATTCTGGAACCCTTCCGCAAGTTTGGTGCTATACAGTAGCTGGAAACATACTTAGTGTACAATGTCTTTTATTTATTTGTTTTTTTGGTAACAAGTTGGGAGGGGCAGGCATTTTAAATATGGAAAGGAAACAGTGACAAAGTTCTATGACGTGGCCTTAATTACTGTTAAAGTTAGGGTTGTATACTGACAGCAGAGGAGGAATTATAGAAAGATTTTATGCAAGAAAGTGACCTGATCCCATCTGTATTAAAGTGATCACTCTAGGCAATGTAAAGAATGAATCAGAATGTATTTAAATGAGAAAACTGGGTAAGTCCCAAATTACATGGACTTTTTCTGTTATAAACCATGTACTTTTGCAAGCTTCTTCTTTTAAGGAAATGTTTTGCACATGTGATTTGAATAATTAATTCAACGAATCATAATTTCCACACAAGTATCAGAAATTGACTAAAACAGCTCACTGACTTTCTGCTGGGAGTAGCAGGAAACTGACAATGAACTTAAATGTCACTTAGAATTCTCTGGTGGCAGAACTAGTTCTGTTATTTTATTTTTATTTCCATAGAGCTATGATGGAAGAACAATACATTTAACATTTACTATGAGCTTAATATGCTGGCAAAGACTTTCATGTTATCCCATTTGAATCTTATAACTAGGCAGTGAAATTGCTATTCTTATACTTACCATTCATATGAAGAAACTCTGCTTAAGGGACTTGGTAATTTGATCAAGGTCATAGCTGGTTAAGAAATGGAATCCATGCTTTAGAAACTAGGAACCTAGTTTATAAAAGGATACTAGGTCAGTTAGGGTCACGCTTTGACTCAAACTTCATTTGTGAGTCAGTCACACAGTTTATCAATATAAAGTCTTGGGGGTTTTTGCTTTGTTCTACTTTTTACTCTCCAGACATCTGCAAGAACTTACCTTTCTTCCCGATAAAGGTCAGGGAAACTAAGCAAGACAGAGTCTTATAATAATGAAGTCATGTCCACAGACCGGTTTTGAACATATGCTGTATTTGAGACACCATGTTAATCTCTGAGGATACAGATGTGAGCTAGATCGAGTTCCTGCCCTTTGAAACCTGAGCAATAACAGATTGTACGGGAAAAAGCATCATTAGGGTGAAATAAAGTTACTACTCACTGGAAAAAATTTTAATTCCTGAACGAAGTTTCTTTGTATGCATCTAATAACATAGCCTTAAAATATATATAATAAAATTTTGCAAAATTACAAGAAGAAATTGACAGGTATACCAACAGAGGAGGAGAAATGGAATAAGAGAAAAGATACAATGTAAATTGCTATTTGTTCTTTTGGGGAATCTTCAGAACAGTGTAGCTAATGCTATAAAAACCTTTAACATTTTGTTTTATAAATTCAATAGTATATAAAGAACTTTGACATGGGGGATTGAATGCTCAAAGAGTTCAAGTAATTAACTATTTGTGATGTAATCTGGGATAAAAGCAAAATTTTAAATCCAAGAAAGGGTAAAATAAAGCACAGTATGGGTTTACAGGTATAATATTTATCTAGCACCTCTGGTTTAAGACACCAAGAATTAAAGTGTAAACAGCACTCTTCAGTGTTTCTAAGTTTTTAAAATACAGAGTACAAAGCAAATAGTTTTAGCACTTTTTAAAGATTCCTATATATTTGTAACTAACAATAAAAGAATTTTGAATGTGTTAACACTTTTTAAAGGCGAGTTGCAGGCCAGCTTGTAATTGTTCTCTTTGGTTATTAAAATAATTTAATAATTGGAAGAGCATAAAAAGGATTTATATATCTTACCCCATGGTGCAGTAAGTGCTCCATGATATTAAGCTTTTCTCATAAATGTAATGCCCGTGTATGAGCATACATAATCACAGTAGAAAGAAATCTCAAAATATACCGGACACTATATTCAGTGTTGTCTGTTCATTTCCAAGTCTGATAGAATAATTCTCTGCTAAGGCCTATCTAATGAATTACAGGAAATTCTATTCTAAAACACAGAAAGTGAGTATGTGCGTTATCTTTCTGTCACATTACTTTTGAGCCTTTCTTCTCTACAGCCTTCTCTTTGTGCGTGGTAGCATGGTAAGATTGAGAAGCATAGACTTTAGGGTTTGACCTTCCCAGTTTTTAGTTTAACTCAGTCAATGTCTCTGATTCTAAATTACTTTTGTGAAATTGACCAAAAAATCCCAGTTGAGGAAAGTCCCAGGTTATGCCTGTTGTTCTGGAGCACTCTTATCATTTTCACTTCCTAAATGAAGATGATTTAGATGATATTTATGTGATAAACTATATGATTTCCATACTTCTTCATCCAGTGGAAGCAACACATCTAGTCTTGGAGGTTAATTATGCAGAATCCATGAAAGAGTGGATCTAAAATATCTCACAGGGTTCCAGGCAGAGAATACAATAAAGGTTAGGCACTAATATGCACCCAGGCCACCAACCTGGAATAGGGTTCTGCCTTATCTTTCAGCTTTCACCCTATGCAGCCTACTCCTCTCAGAGGGCTAAGTATTCAACAAACAACATGATCCAAAAATACTTTTTATCAGTTTTTCCAGGGTTTCAAACTGAGCACTAGCGCCAAGGCACAGAGGTCTAAGAGGCTCCCTGCAGGTCCCCACTAACCTAGGGTCTCCTCCCTGAAAGTGCCTGCCAGCTCCAGGGACCAGCTAACTCGTCCCATACACCAGGATCCAGGCAGGGTCCTGGAAATCCAAGTGTCATTTCATTCAGGCACCTGTTGGCTCCAGTGACCCAAAGCCACTCCTGTGACTCCCCTGCCAGCTCCCATGAATCATGAAACCAGCTCACCCAGTGCCTGCCTGATCCAGAGGTCCCAGATCCCATACATGGCTCCAGGCAGCCTCCAAGGCAGGGTTTCCTGAAAACTGCCAAGAATCTAGACCCTCACTGGGAATCCCCATTACATCAGGTATCTTCCACTGTTCTCATGAATTTGGGCCCCTGGTCCACTCCATCACCTACAAGGCTCCTATGGCCCCACATAACTCCAGTGGGCTCCCATGAACCCACATTCCCAGCTCACCCCTTCCCAGCTCTTATGTCACCAGATCATTCCTAGTGGGCTCCAGCAAACTCAGGCTCTTGCCACATGCCAGCACCAGCTGGCTCCCATGGCTCTGGGTGACTCCTATGAACTCAGGTTCCCAATCAATACACACAAACCTTATCTTCATGGGAGCAACACCTATGAACCCAATGTCTCACTAGGGCTCAACATCATGCTGAGTACAGCTGGTCCAGACTTACAACCAATTTCAGCATCAGGTCACCCAAGGACTCCAATAGCAAGCCCACTCTGGGACAACACTAGACTGCCCACCCAATCTCTGAACAAGCTGACTAAGGAAAGGCTGGCCTTCCAAAACTAGTCTATGAAGACTGGAAAGGTGCCTACATCCTCAAATGTACAGACTCCAATACAAGCCACAATAATCATGAATAAGCAAGGACACATGACACCGTCTCCAAAAGAAACTGATAAAATTTCGATGATGGACCGTAAAGAAATGGAGATCCATGAACTGTCTGACAAGGAATTCAGAGGAATCCTCCTCAGGAAATCCAGTGAACTGTAAGAAAACACAGGCAGACAACTAAAGAAAATTCAGAAAATGATGCATAAACAAAATGTGTGTTCAACAAAGAAACAGAAAACAGAGTAAGTCTAGTAGAAATCCTAGAGTCCAAGACTACAATGTCTGCACTGAAGAACTCAAGGAGAGCTTCAACAGGAGACTCCACCAAGCAAAAGGCATAGTGAACTAGAATACAGATCTATTAAAATCATATAGCCAGAGAAGCAAAATGAAAAATAATGGGGAAAAAAAGAGTGAAAAAAGCCTATATGAATTACAGGATATCATGCACAGAAATAATCTGTGCATTGTTGTACCCTCCAAAGAAGAGTGGGTGAAAGGAGCAGAAAGCTTGTTTGAAGAAATAACACCTGAGAACTTCCCAAATTTGGGGAGAGAATTAGATATCCAAGTTCACGAAACTAATAGGTCACCCCACGCTTTCAACCTAAAACAATCTTCTCCAAAACACAAAATAACAAAACTGTCTAAAATCACAGACAAAGAGAGAATCTTTACAGAAGCAAGGGAAAACAAATTTCTCACAAATAAAGTAACCCCCATAAGGCTATTAACTTTCTCAGCCAACACCTTGCAAGCTAGGAGAGACTGGGATGATATAATTAAAGTGCAAAAGAAGAAACTGCAAACCAGGAATACTTTACGGGGCAAAGTTGTCTTTCAGGAACGAAGGTGAGATAAAGACTTTCCAAAACCAACATAAACTGAAGGTGTTCATCACCAGTAGATGTACCTCACAAGAAATGCTGAAAAAAGAGTTCCTTGAAATGAAACAAAAGGATGCTAGTTAGTAACAAGAAAACATATGAAATTACAAAACATCCTGGGAAAGACGTATATGGTAAATATATATAGTCAAGTTCAGAATATGCAAATGCTGTAATATGGTGGTATGTAACACATCTCTAGCATAAAGTCTTAATGAACAAAACTGTTAAGATATAGCTATAGCTATGAGAATTTTTTCATGGACACACATTATAAAAAGAGGTAAGTTATGACCCTGAAAACACAAATCATTGAGGCGGAGGTAAAAGGGTAAAGTGTGGGGGAGGGATCAGCTTTCAGCATAAACGCTCTGTTTTATCTGCAACACCTGTTATGTAACCCTCATAGTAACCGCAAACCCAAACCCATGGAAAATTCACCAAGCATAAACAGAACTAATTCAATGCATACCCCTAGAGAAAATCAATCATCTACCCAAAAAAGGCAGCAAAAGAAAAAGAAAGGAACACAGAACTACGAAAATAGCCAGAAAAACAACAGGATGGTGTTAGCAAGCTCTTATTTGTCAGTAATTACTTTATTCTCCAATCAAAAGGCATAGAGGGGCTAAAAGGATTTAAAAACAAGATGTAACTAATCATTTCTTATCCAATCAGCAAATATTTGCAGAATGTTTACTGTTGTGGCCTGAAAAACAAAAGTTTTGCATACTCTGATGGGGGTAGGTTGGGGAGGAGGGCAAGCACCTTGGACACCTGAAGGGAAGGTCTGGCCAAATTTTCCAGAATGAGCCAGGCAACGTCGGCCATCACTCTGGTGTCTATTCAAGAGGACATCTCTAAAGGTCATGATCATATTGTACCCTGAAAACCATGACAGAGCTAAGAACAATACGTTAGGAAAACAGTGGCACATATAAGCGCCTGACACCTGGAAAGGAACATTTTTTTTTAACACACCCCTGCTCTGCCACAGGGATCTTGAGGACACCCAGACCCACTTTAAAAACAAGTCTCCACCCCAGAATTGGGGTATTTGTGTTCTTGGAAAAGGAGACAGAGTTCCAAGTGGATCTCTACCTTCCACTTAAAATACCAATGCTTCTTGAGAGCAGCTTTCACAAATTTTCAAGGCAGCAACCAAGGAGTTGAGGTGGGGGTGGAGGAAGGGAGGGGATTGAGAAATAAGATGGCTAAGGAACCGGAACTACAATACGAAACATTGGTTTTCCCCCTGCAGCCCTCCCAAAAGTCCTTCAGTCTCGGCCCACTGGGTCTGTCCCAGGAACTCCGTTACTTGTCCCCTTTTCCCCCCAAGTTCTGCAAACTCTGATGAACAGATCATGTCAGGGACTCAGGACATCTGAAGTGGGGCACTTAGGTCAGATTTTTCAAACGGCCTGGCCAGGGCAGATGTTCACCAGGCTAGGAAGGCCATTGTAGGTCATACCCTGGACAAAACCCGTTAGGTCTTTTCTTCTGCCTTTTTTTGGTTCCCCTGGTGGTAGTTCCTCCTTCACTTACTGGGAGCTTCAGAGAAAGAGGAAGAGTGTGGACATAGGACCCTCAGGGCCCCCACCTCTGCAGGCCTTGCCTTCTCGCCCATGGCTGCGTCCAGCCGGCTGGGCTCCAGGCCCCATCTTCTAGGCCGCGCAGACCTGTCCAGTCCCATGGAAGGCGGCGTGGGCAGCTGCCCAGGACGCAAAGAGGGCCTGACCACCACCTGCTCAGTTTCTTGCTTTCACTTTCATCTCCTTGTGTTTCTTTTCTCTGTGAGACCTTTAAAATAGGCAAAGAGGAAGGACAAAACCAAGCAAGCTTGCAAACAGAAACCAACACCGTCCACTGGCTTCCTCTCCACATGCAGCTGGGCCACTTAACCTCCTTGCAGTTAGGGGTTGTGGTGGGCACCCGTGGGGGCGTCTTTACTCCTTGTCCTGACTGGGGACTGAGGATAGAGCTCCTCCAGGGTCCCTGCCATTCCCTGCGGGACAACTGCAGGTGAAAAGTCGGCTCAAGGCTGTACCTCGTGGGTATGGCCTGGCCTAGCAAAGATGAGGACAGGGCTCTGCCTCTTTGGGTTAAGTCTGTCTCCATCACCTTCTGTTGGATTTTCTTAAGGGGATTAGATTTTAAAGCCGACGATTGTCCACAGTGAAATTTGTCCAGTTGGAGCAGCATTTGTTCATATTGGTAAAACAAGGCAGTAACTGAGAAAATCCATCTTAGTTTCAACTTCCTCGACTCCCCGGACTATTTTAATCTCTGAAATGTGTTAAAAGTCTCAGCAAGTGATGATAATAAAGCACATGACTTTGAAAGACTGTAAGTAGTTTCTTGAGACCCTGAATATGCCTATCGTAGCATCCAGATCTTGGTGTTTCACAAATGAGTTTTATTTCCTTGGCATTGCACAGATGAGTTGAAAATTGATTTGTAAACAAATGTCCACAAAAGACCTGCCTGAGCTTTTTTGTAGCAGCCACATTTATAAGTGTCAAAACTTAGAAGCAACCACCATGTCTGTCAATAGATGGATGGATAAACAAACACAGTGTAGAACATCCAAACAATGGCATATTATCTAGGGACTTAAATAGGAAGGGGGAGGGGTCCTTAAGTCAAGAAACTTTAATGCATGTTGCTAAGTGAAAGAAGATAATCTGACAAGGATACATACTATAAAACCCCAACAGTTTGCCATCCTGGAAAAAGCAAAAGTATGGAGACAGTAAAAAGACCTGTGATTCACAAGGCTGAGGGGTAAGAGAAGGGAGGGATGAATAGGCAGAACCCACGGCAGTGAAACTATTCTGGGCAGTGGAACTATTCTGTCTGATACTGTAAAGCTGGACATGGTCATACACACTTGTCAAAACACAGCAAACGTATAACATTGAGGGATCCTTAATGTAAACTATGGATTTTTTGGTCACAAATGTACCATGTTAATGCAAAATGTTAGTAAGAGGGAAAATTGGGAAGGGAGGGAAAAGTTGGCATATGAGAACTTATTTTCATCTCTTACTAAGTGGAGGTAGGCTGTTAATTGGACATACCCTGACCACTAAAACTCCTACATTCTCCTCTGACCGGCTTCCTGGAGGGATCACAGCATTGTTGAAGGTAAACTGAAACATATTAAAAATGCTGAGGGTTTATTTGAACAAAAATGGATTCATTCGAATCAGCAGTATCTGGTCTAGCAGACAGAAGGAAGTTTTGAGAGGCTTTACAAAAGGGAAGATTATGCAAGATGAAAGAAGGGAGGAGCATTGAGGAAGTTGTATTAGGCAAAACAGTAGATTGGTCTTTACAAAGTTACCTTCCTTCAGGGGATAGCAGGGGTCTCTCAGGCAAATTACCTCACTAGCACTGATCAGCCAATTTCTGAGTGCCTGGCTTAAGATTCCATTCCTGGGAATGCTGAAATTATAATTAAGTGTGTTTGATAATGTAGGGCTTAATACAAGCGACTCCATTTGGGGCCTGTTGTCTTGTTTTTAAGATCACGAATGCCATTCCATAAACCCCTAATTCCTTCCACATACTCTTGAAGTAGATTTCCCTTTAGGCACCTCCCAGATAGACCAGAGGCAGGAGCAAAGTATAACTGTGAATCATACCTCCTTCCTTAACTCACTTTCCTTAAAAACTTCTTTCCCAGTAAGAAAGTCACTTCCATGTCTGTCTTAGTCACCTTCAAAACTGCTCAGTTGCTCTTTCCCCCTTTCCCCATTGCCAGGCTCAGAAAGAGGTGTTGTTTTAGGGAGAAATATGTCTTGGGCTTTAAAGAAGTCTGAAACAGATTCTGAAATCTTTGTTAGGTTAAATAATCTGCATCCCTTCTTGTACCTGAGTTTCACAAAGATATATACCAAAGTAAGAAAGTTAAAGCTATCTGCCAAGTGCTTAAACTCCCATTATTTAATCTGATGCACCAATGTCTGTGTTGTTGACTGTGCAGATCAAGCCTACACCCTCTGATAAAGTTTAGTGCTTCCTGTGCAAAACTGCAAAGAACACTTTGCAGATTAAAAATCTGATATACACAATAACGACTTTCCTCCCTACTTCACAAGGTACTTAAAAGATAACAATAACACCATTTTTTTTGAATGACCAAAGGATGTCATATATACTTCAAGTGGATAATTTGTGTGTTTTTTTAATTTTTGTAGAGACTGTAACTTAGTACAGGCAACATATATTAGGCTAACAGAGGAGTGAGCTTACCACCAGCCAGAAACTTTCTTAAACCCTTACACACACGGTCTCAGTCTCCACAAAACATCATTGTTTCCCAATCATACCGACTATACTAAGAAATCTCCTGATTATACTAAGAAATAGGTCTGAAAAGATTATGTATCTTGTCCAAGGCAACAAAATAAGTAAGCAGGAAAGGGAGGGCTTGAATCCCCACAATCTGGTTCTAGGATTTATACAAACTGACAGTTGGAAGACCTAGTATGTTGCAATGAATAAGAGAAAGATAAGTCATGCACAGCTCTGTGGGTCTGAACCAAAGCTATGCTTAATCCTTTGCACTGTACTAAGGTACATTCAAGCTAAAAGTGTGTATGAATGATCCCTAAGATAACAAAATGACTAGAATAAAATACAAAAATAAGTGAGTACCATTTTCACCTATTAAACTGGCAAATATTAGAGAAGTAAAAGGAAAGTACTTGGGGATGCTGAGGATGGATGAGAAGTGGCATTGTTATACTTAATTAACATGGGATTCATTTGACACAAACTTTCTAACAAGCAATTAGTAAGAGGTCGAGAATCTTAAAATTTTTAAGTCCCTAAAGACCCAAAGATAAACAATGTGGACAAAAATCCAATTCTTCTCATTTGTATGATGGTGTATATTTTGTGTGCAGGAAGCAGATAGCTTGTCTCCTTAGTTTCTCAGATCTGTATACCTAAAGAAACTGTACTTAAAGAACTATAGTCAAAGAAACATCCACATATGAACCTGATTTATCTGATAAGATTCTGCACTAAGAGCTGATATTTTAGTGGGATTAGATGTCTGGGGAATTTGGGAGGATGAATGTATTTTTCATGCAGGAGCATGGGCTGGACCTCGCAACTAACTTCTAATGAATATAATACAACAAAATGATGGCATGTTACTTTTGACATTAGGCTACAAAAAACCTGAATTCTGTATGGCATAAACTTTCTTCCTCTTTATTTCTTAGGACCCTGTGAAGAGATTCACAGATCAAACAACTGATGTCTACAGCAAAAAGGCTTTGAAGATCTGAAGCCAACTAGAAGCCACGTGAATCAAGTTGGAAACAGAACTTCCTCCGTTTGAACCTTGACAAACCTGTTGCCCTGTCCAGCATCTTCAGAAACTCAGACAGAGCATCTGGCTAAGCGGCACTCAAATTCTTGATCTACAGAGACTGCACTATAATAAATGTTTGTTGTTTTAAGAGGCTAAATTCTGAAGGTGAATTGTTAAACAACAATGAAGCCAACAAACCCATCAAAATGAGTCAAGAAATAGAAAATGTGAAATCAGTTAGAAGAGAATTAGGTGTAGGTTAGTGACTACTAAAGTTTCTAAATTAGAATGGTATTATTATTAATACTTAAAATATTTTTCTCATAAATGAGACATTAAGCATTAAAGAGATCACTCGAGTATGTCAACTACATCTCAATGAAATAACTAGTTGGAATAAAATAAAATAATTCACTCAGGGTTCTGGAGGTGAAGACCATTTCCAGTACCATCAGAAAATGGGGGGAGGGTTGAAAAGTTGAAAATGAACTGATTTTAAGAATTCCTAAGTATTTAGAGACAAACCATGGATTTTTGTTTTTCTTTCAGTTGTTTCAAAATGGTATCATATTTATTTATGTGTGTTTTTACTTCTCTGTTTCACACAAATTCTACTTGCATTGTTCTTAATACATGTATATGTGATTTCCTTTTTACTAAAATCTTTTGATGGTTTCATATCATCCCTGGTATAAAATTGAAAATTTCTGGATCATCTATACTACCATACCCATCCCTTCCAAAACTATGACTGGCTAAGAAAACTTTCCCATAGAAAATAAGTAATGTCCAGAAAGAAGTTCCAGAGGATCTATGCATAAACACTTCTTTTACCATATTATACTGCTATCCTGTTAAAATTAGCATAAAAAAAGAAGATGAAAACTTTGTCTTAGAATCAATGTTTCAGGAAAAATTAGGTAATTTCATAGAAATACTTTTTCATACTTGAAGAAACTATGGACAACTTAGGCTAGAAAAAGACCTCCTCTAACAGATAAAATTGAAAGGGTAAGATATAGAAGAGAAAGAAAACATGAACTGGTGGTTTTCACCACAGAAAAGGAAGGTGCAAAATACCTTTGATATTCTTATCAGAAAGATAAGAATGTCCTCTGATGTCTCCTAAGGGGAAACTATGTTAGAGATAATCATGATGTAAAAGTAATTTTGTGAACCAGGTCAAAGTAGTTAAAAAGTAGTTGTTAAGAAAGAGTAAGCAGTTTGGGCATGCATAAAATTGGTATTCCTAAAGACTAGCCCATGATGGAAAACAGCTAAGTATTAATTGAAGAAAACTTCATTGAAATAAGAAGACCACTAAATCTGAGCATTGAATAAATAAATAAAGCAGTCTTGGTAAAGTTTCTTATTTTTCGGTACAAAGAAAAACTATGTTGCTTACAATGGGGAATGTCAACCCCACTCTAGACTTCATTTACAGACACATGTAAGGCTGGAAATACCAGCATAATGTCAACACTGTCTGAGAAAAACAGTGAAAGAGTCAAGTTCTTATACTCATTTAGTTGTTGTGCAAATGAAAATAACAACTTAACCTTAGGAACTTACCGAATATGACAGATACAACATATATTGTTCTAAAATTAAACAACCTGATGAATAAACTCAGCCCACTAATGGATTAGTAAACCTAAGGATCTCAGAAAAGATAAAGACATTGTATGAAATGACTGGAAGTACAGATTCATTACTATAAGTAATGATTGTACTTAATATAAATTTTAAGGTGGTGCAGTATAACTAATATTAACCCTGTGTATGATGAAGTAAGAACTAAGGCTAAGTAACAATTGAAATTATCAGTACCTAAATTATATATAATGTAAATGTGCCTAAATTCTTCTAGCAAAGGTAGAAGCTCATGTGATAGACTTTTGATCAGCCAACAAATTTGAAATTAAGAAAATTAACTTAAATCATAAAAGTTACAGAGCAACGTCAACATCATAGCAGGATAAGACATTCCTCATTTGTTCCCTCTTAGCATCTAAAATTGGGCATCTCTCCATGAACAAAAGTGCTTCTGGGGGAGACTGTATTATCTAGCGCCACATGCCAAGGAGCTTAGGAGAAGCCTTACTCACCTGTGAATTAGATAATAGGCAGATAGACCCCAGTGAAACCAGTAGGATCCTGTGAACCAGATCCAATCCCTTTTGGTCATGGTGCCCGGAAAACACGGTCTTGGCAGTTATTTACAGACAAGAGAGGCTTTTTGGAAGTTCAGGTTTCTAGAAGGAAAGTTCCAGTACACCACTAGAGCACGCAAAAATAAACAACACCACCACCAACAACAACAAACCCAGGAGAGTTTGAATGCCTTGGAGTAGGGTAAGAGGAACATTGCAAACATTATTCCTCCCAGAAGATGGCACAATTTAGAGAAAAAAGAAACCTGTGATTCCCCCCATGAGAGAAAAAGGAAGAACGAGTGAGCGCCTCACTTACCCAATTTGTGCAGGACACTGCTAGAGAAAGCCTTCTCTCCCACACAGCCCGGAGGATTGAAGTAAGAATTCTGTGAATTAGAGAAGGGAGGAGATTGGGAGCGCGAGAGAGGAGGATATCACAGAGCATTAAAGTGACATTGATCTTACCAATTGCCTTCTAGTCTCCAGCAGGAAGTCTGGTCAACAGCTAAGAAAACACCTGGGAATTCCCCCAACTGGCCCTAAGTGCCAAGCTCACATTTCCCCCCAATTCCGTGACTGGTTTTTGTGTGCACTTCCCAGGGTGGAAGCAAGAGGAGGCTAAGTAGACAAAAAAAAAAAAAGCATATGCAGAAAACAAGCTATGGTTAGAGGCAAAGGGAGGAAGCTGTAGCACCTTCAGCTGTAGCACCACCTGCAGGAAAAGAAAAGAGATTACAGAAGCCAGTCTGCTCTGTTGTAAGGTGGAGAGAAGATATATACAATTCATAATTGTGTCAAATTATGCATAATTCTTAATTATGCCAAAATAGGGGCACCTAGGTGGCTCAGTCAGTTAAGCCTCAGACTCTTGATTTTGGCTCAGGTCATGATCCCCCATGGTTAATGCGATTGAGCCCCGTATCGGGCTCCGTGGTGAGTATGGAGTGGGTTTAGGATTCTCTCTCTCCCCCTCTCTCTGCTCCTCCCCTGCTTGTTCTCTCTCTCTCTTTCTACCTAAATAAATAAATGAATAAATAAATAAACTAACAAACATTTAAAAAAATAAAGTGCTGGAAAAAAAGTTACCAACTAAGAATACACAATCTGGCTAAACTGTCCTTTAGAAATGGAGAAATCAAGACTTTCTCAGACAAACAAAAGCTATTAGAACTACCTCCTAAGAAATCTTGAAAGGAGTTCTTCAAACTGAAAATAAAAAGATGTTAATTAGAAACATGAGAATATACTAAGTTAGACAACTCACTGGTAAAGGTAAATATATAATCAGATTCAGAAAATTTTAATTCTGTAACTTGATAGTGTGTTATATTACATGGGTTAAAGCAAAAGAATATTAAAATCAATTACAGCTACTATAATTACTTAAACATAAAATGTAAAAAGAGGCAAATTTTGACATTAAAAATATAAAAAAGAAAGCTAAAAGGGTAGACTTTCTGTATGTAATCTAATTTAAGATGCTATCAGCATAAGATGGACTATTATATCTGTAAAACACTTTATTTAAGTCTCATAGTAACTACCAAACAAAAAACTATAGTAGATTCACAAAAAAACAAAGAGAAGGGAACCAGAGCACACTGCCACAGAAAATCCCCGATTCACAAAGGTAGGCAGCAGGTGAGAAAAAAAAAAAAACAAAATATTTTGGAACTACAAAACAGAAAGCAATTAATAGGATGGGATTATGAACTCTTAAGATATCAATAATTACTCTAAAAGTAAATGGGTTTAATTGTCCAATTAAAAGACACAGGGTGGTCAGATGGAAAATAAATAAAAGAAGAAACAAGACCAACTATATGTTGTAAGAGATCACTTCAGCTCTTGATAGCACAGAAATACAAGAATCCCAAGAGACTACTATGAACAATTAGATGCTAGTAAATTGGATAACTTACAAGAAATGGATAAATTCCATTCTACCAGAAATGAATCACAAAAAAAATTGAATATCTGAACAGACCAATAACAAGTGAGGATAATATAACAGTAATCAAAAGCTTCCCAACACAGGAAAGCCCAGGACCAGATTATTTCACTGGTGAATTCTACCAAACATTTAAAAAAAAATTAATACCAAATTTTCTCAAACATTTTTTAAAAAATTGGGCAGGAGAGACTACTCTCAAATTCACTCTACAAGTTCAGCATTACCCTGATGAAAACTGACCAATATCTCTGATGAATATAGATACAAATGTTCTTAACAAAGTATTAGCAAAGCAAGATCAGCAGCACATGAAAAGAATGCCATGGCATGATCAAGTGGGACTTATTCCTGAAATGCAGTAATGATCTAACATATGTACATCAGTAAATGTGATATACCATATGAATACAATAATTTTTAAAATTATATGATCATCTCAATAGAGGCAGAAAAAACATTTGACAAAATACAACATCCTTCCATAAAAAGATTCAACAATTGAGCATAGAAATAATATATCTTAATATAATAAAGGCCATATACAACAAGACCAGAGATATCATCACAGTCTGTGGTGAAAGGTTGAAAGATTTTCCTCTAAGATCAGAAACAATAGAAGGGTGTCATTCCCACCACACTCACTCAACATTGAACTGCACGTACTAGCTAGAACAATCAGGAAAGATAAAGAAATAGAAAGTATCCACATCTGAAGAAAAAGCAAAATTGTCTCTATTTGCAGATCATATGATCATATATACAGAAAATCCTAAAGACTCAACCAGAAGACTGTTAGAACTAATTAACAAATTCAGCAAAGTTGTAGGATATGAAATTAACATATAGAAATTAGTGGCATTTCTATATGCCAACAATGAAATATCTGAAAAAGAAATCAAGAAACAATCCCATGTATAATAATATCAAAAACATAAAATACTTAGGAATAAATTTAACCAAGAGGTAAAAGACCTGTACAATGAAAACTATAAGACTTTAATGAAATAAATAGAAAGAGACACGAATGGAAAGATATCCCGTATTCATGGATTGGAAGAATTAATATTGTTAAATGTCCATAATACCCAAAGCCACCTATAGATTCTATGCCATCCCTATTAAAATTCCAATGGGCATTTTTCAAAGAAACAGAAAAAAAAATCCTAGAATTTGTGTGGATAGCCAATTAGCCAAAGTAATGCCCAGAAAGAACAAAACTAGAGGTATCACACTTCTTATTTCAAAGTATACTACAATGAAATAATCAAAATGACGTGCTACCAGCTTAATATGGACACATAGGCCAATGAAACAGAATGAAAGTCCAGAAATAATCCTCCAATAATGTCTACCAATATTTGACAAGGTAGCCAAGAGAATGCAATGAGGAAACAATTATCTGTTCAATAAATGGTATGGGGAAAAATGGATATCCACATGCAGGAAATAAAAATTAGACACTTATACCACTCAAAAATTAATTTAAAATGGATAAAAGGCTTAAACACAAGACCCCTAACTATAAAACATCTAGAAGAAATAATTGTGAAGAATCTCATTTACAATGGTCTTTAAAATAGTATTTTGGATATGATATCATAAGCACAAACAACCAAAGAAAAATCATTCAATTTGCTGTAGTCTTAAAAAGTTCCTGCACAGGGGCACCTGGGTGGCTTAGTCGGTTGAGCAACCAACTTCAGCTTGGATCGTGATTTCATGGTTCATGGGTTCAAGCCCTGCATTGGGCTCACTGCTGTCAAAAATTTCTGTAGAGCAAAAGATCAACAAAATGAAATGCAACCTATAGAACTAGAGAAAATATTTGCAAACCATCTATCTGATAAAGGGTTAGTATTCAAAATATATTTTTAAAAAACTCAAACAACTCAATATAACATGAAAACAAACAAACAAACAAAATGGGCAGAGGATGTGAATCGAATTTTTTTTTCCAAAAGACATACACATAGCCAACAGGTCAGTGAAAAGATAGAAAATGTCACTAATCATCAGAGTAAGGCAAATGAAAACCATAATAAGATATTGCCTCATACTGTTAGAATGGTTAGCATCAAAAGCCAAGAAATCACAAGTTTTAGTGAGGATATGCAGAAAAGGGAACACTTGTGCCCTGTTGTTGGAAATGTAAATTAATGGTTTAGCCACTATGGAAAACAGTATGAAAGTTTCTCAAACAATTAAAGATAGAACTACCATATGACCCAGCAATCCCATTTTGGTTTATATATCCAAGGAAAGGAAATCTTTATCTTCAAGAGATATCTGACCCCCTTGTTCACTGTAGCATTATTCACAATAGCCATGGTATAGAAACAAACTAACCATCTATCAACAGATGAATGGATAAAGAAATGTGAGGTAGATAGATAGATATTATAAATATGATATAGACAGGTAGATCTATCATCTATCTATGTATCTATCATTTTTCTATCCAACTACTGTCTATCTATCTATCTATCTATCTAATGAAATATTATTCAGGCATGAAAATATGGAAATCCTACCATTTGTGATAACATGAAGAAAAGTTAAGGACAGTACGCAAAGGAGTTAAGTCAAACAGTGAAAGGTATACTGTATCATCTTACTTACATGTAGAATCTAAAAAAACCTGAATTCATAGAAACAGATAATAGCTTGGTGGTTGCCAGAGGCAGGAAATGTGGGATGGGAGAAATGAAGGAAGGTGGTCAAAAGGTACAAACTAACAGTTATAAAATAAGTAGGTTCTGGCTATATAATGCACAGCCTGGTGACTATGGTTAACAATAATGTATTGTACATTTGACAGTTACTAAGTTAAAAGATTTACTCACAAGAGAAAATCACAACTACATGAGGTGCTGTACATTAACTAAATTCATCATGGTAATCATTTCAAAAAAGATACATTTATGAACTCATTATGTTGGATACCTTAAAGTAATACAATGTTATATACCAATTATATCTCATAAAAACTGGGGGGGGGAGACAAGATAGCTGCACACCCATGTTTATTGCAGCATTATTCACAAGAGCCAAGATATGGAAATAACCTAAATGTCCATCAATGGATGAATGAATAAAAAAGATACGGTAAGTTAAGATGGAATTTATTAGGCAGCCAGGAGAAAGAAGGAAATCCTACCATTTGCAACAACATGGGTGGACCTTATGATAAGTAAGATAAATCACACAAATAACAAATACTATAGGATAGCATCCCTATGTGGAATTTAAAGAAACCAAACTCGTAGAAACAGAGAACAGAGTGGTGGTTATCAAAGGCTGGGTTTCAGGAAATAGGGGAGATGTTGGTCAGAATACAAACCTGCAGTTAGAAAATTAATTTGTCATGGAGATCTAAGGCATAGCATAACACTTATAGTTAACAATGCTGTATTATATACTTTAAAATTGTTAAGAGACTAAATATTAAAAATTCTCACCACATAAAAGTAATGATAATCATATAGTAGGATGGAAATGTTAACTAATGCTTTGGGGGTAATCATATTGTGATATATAAATTTATCAAATCAACATGGTTTACACTTTAAATATACACAGTGTTGTATGTTGATCTATCTCAATAACTCAATTAAAAAAAAACCCTCAAATTCTGTGTATCTCTCTCTCTGCCCCTCACCTAGGCTCTGAGCTGTCAGCACAGAGCCTAACATGGGGCTCAAACCTACAAACCATGAGATCATGATCTGAGCTGAAGTCGGATTCTTAACCAACTGAGCCACTCAGATGAAAAAAAATCGTAGCTTTGTATGGTGACAGATAGTAACTAGACTTATTGTGGTGATAATTCCCCAGTGTATATAAATATTGAATCATGTTGTATACCTGAAATAAATACAATGTTATATAAATTTAAAAAAAACCTCAAACAAAAAAATCTTTATTTCCAGATGTTTAAATTTGAATTGAGTATAAAACACTCCTAAAATTTTTTCAACAATGAAAAATGTAAAAATAAAAAATGCTTCTAGTTTGCTGGCTATAGAAAAGCAGGTGGCAGGAATATTTGATCCATTCCTTGATCCCCAATATAAAGATTATAATTTAGAAGAGCTGGAATAAAGTGGTAACATCCCTTAACTGCTGAGTACAAACAGAATAACTGTTACAGATAAATCTGGGTTAAATGGGTTCATTTCTTTAATATATCAAGAGCTTTAAATACCCATTAAGAAAACCTCTGATAATGCAATATAGAAAGAGTCAAATGACAAAAACAGAAAATTTACCAAAAGCTTCTACAAATACCTCTAAAGCATTGAGCAAATACTCAGCTCACTCCAAATAAAAGCAAGGTAAATTTTTAACCAAATAAATAAAATTAATAGATAAAATATTACTATTAAAGATCTTAATAAGATTATAAAAGTTGCAAATTTCCAAAAGATGTTCAATGCAAATAAAGAAAACATAGACCATATAGCAAAAGATAATTATAACACTCGTAGGCACAAACACACCCACAAAGAGATAAAATTATGGGTAAGCTGTTATATCAACAAAAATAAATGGGATAGAACATCTGTTGAAATTGCTGCCTAAAATAAAAATTGCTGATTATGAGATGCATGTAAGGAAAATGCCTAAAGATATTGAAAATAAAAATATGGCCAAGTACATATTTGGGACTTATAGTAAAAAAATTTTGAAAATCAGTCATTCAATAAAATAATGCCTCAAATATATAATATGCATCAATATTTTTGCCTAAATTTCCTTTGCATTCAGTTAAAAAAAATGAACAAAATTTACAGATACCATTAAAGCCATTTTTTTCCTTTCCTCTCTCCTAAAGTTAGCATCTAATCTGAGGTTGGTGCAGATAATTTGCATGCATGCTTTTTATGCATTACCACAATTGTTTATTGATAAATAACACAGAACATTGTTTTATGTAATTTTCAAAATTTTCAAAATTTTCAAAAGATCTTCAAAACCCAATCTTCTTTTGTTTGAAGACTTTTTTTTATTCGGATAAATTCTCTTACGTTCACCACCATCACCCACACCACAACCACCCACACAATACCATCTGTGAATTTACCCAACCCTTTTATCTTTTCTGAAAACCTAAATTGTGCTTAACATTTATTGTTGCTAACTTTGTATTGTGTATTTGTATTTTACATTTAAATTTTACTTAAAAAACCCTCCCAACAAATAACATGAAGCATAACAGTAAAAGCTTCATGAATATGGACCAAATAACTGTAAAAGGATTCATATGACAAAAAGATCATACCACTTTATAAAAGAAAGACTTTGTGGGGCTCTTGGGTGGCTCAGTCAGTTGACTCAGCCAACTCTTAATTTTGGCTTAGGTCATGATCTCATGGTTGGTGAGTTTGAGACTTACATCTGGCTCTGCACTGACAGCATGAAGCCTATTTGGGATTCTCTCTCTTCCTCTCCCTCTGTCCCACACACAAAAATAAACATTAAAAAAAAGACTTTGAGAAATTGATTTCAAGCAGCTACCGTATCTCCCATCTACCTCCTCTATATCTGATAACACAAACATGATAGGAGAATCATAATTCTCTTATATAACCATAATTCTTAGGTATAAAAGTGGGTTTTAACAATAATGATCCTTGGGGCACCTGGATGGCTTAATCGATTAAGCATCCAACTCTTGGTTTCCGCTCAGGTCATGATGTCAAGGTTTGTGAGTTTGAGCCCCGCATTGGGCTCTGTGCTGACAGTGTGGTGTCGACTTGGGATTTGCTCTCTCTTTCTCCCCCTGAAAATAAATAAATAACTTTAAAAACTATTTTTAAAAATTTTTATTCTCATTTTAGTGGTTGGACTGTAGGCAAATGCTATTAGGGCCAATGCTAGCTGACACACAGACCATGGTTATACAAATGTAAATGCAGATGGGAGGACTTAAGATGACAGAGAGTAAAGGGACCCAAAGTTCCCTCGTTCCTCAAAAACAGCAGCATTGAGGCTAGAACACTTGAAATTCCAGGAATCTGGGTTACAGAGTGACAGAAACATCTCCAAGGTCCCACAGAGACAACTTGGCAGACCACAGGTGCATGACTGCAAACTGGAGTTCACAGCATAGGCACAGAGGGGAGGGATCCCCTTCTGTAGAGAGACAAAAAGAAGTGAAAGAGAAGCTGTGGAAGTGTAGGAATGAATTTGGGCAGAAGGAAAAGCATGGACCAGGGAACAGAAAAAGCGGAGAAAGAATTTCTACCTCATTCAAGTGTTGTGAGGCTTTCTGTGGACTGGGGCTTGCTGCTGTCCTGTGCACAAGCCTGGGGAAGACGGGAGCTGGCCCCTGGCTTGGTAGCCGGCTCAGAAGCACAGTTGGAGAGCATTCCTCTCCCTTGTGTGGGAAGGAGGAGTATAGTCACCAAGGACAGAAGACCATGCAGGTGTTCCCTCCGCCCCCACCAGAGGCCTTTTGTACGCTGGCTGGGCAAAGGGCTCCACCATGGAACTGGGGCATCCAGAGAGATGCATTTCAGACATCACACAAACTGACCTGCTCGTGCCCCTGCTGCACTGTGAGGAGCCAGAGGCCCTTTGTCAGCTGGCTGGGGGGGGGAATGGCGCTTCCCCACAACCAGGGTGCATAGAGTGGAACCATTTAAGACACCAAGGCTTGGATCCCAGCCGAGTGCCTAGGAAGAATGGGAGACTGTGGAGTTGGGAAAACCAGCCCTCTCCTGCCCACAAGGCACTGTGAGGACGGCTGGAACAGAGCGGTTTGGGACACCTAGTCCAGCGGGGAGATACTGGGGTGTTGCCATTTTTCTCCCCATCACCACCAAGGTAGGGCTTCAGGGAAAGGACAACAGGCCCAAAGTGGAGGCGGGACTGCCTACACCAAACCGCCTCCCTCCATGCCTGGTAACTGCATATCTACAGGAGCAAGACTGACAATGAACCATACAGTTCCTCCTCCAAACCAGTTCACTCACCAGTTCCAAGACACCATCAGATACTGGTCCAGTGGTTTTGCATTTTCTTTTTTTTTCTTTTTCTTTTTTTTTATTTCTAGGATAGAGAGAGACAGCATGAACAGGGGAGGGTCAGAGAGAGAGGGAGACACAGACTCTGAAACAGGCTCCAGGCTCTGAGCTGGCAGTCAGCACAGAGCCCGACGCGGGGCTCGAACCCACAAACCGCGAGATCATGACCACCCAGGCGCCCCGGTTTTGCATCTTCTGATTTGCTTCTTGGTCAGTTTTTATTTTAAGCATAAAATAAATTATGCTTAAAATAATTTTATAAATATTTTAATTAAAATTATTTTATAATTATTATAATTATAAAGGTTTTACAATTATAAAGGTTCCTCCCCCTCTCCCCCTCCTCCTCCTCCTCCTCCTCCTCCTCCTTCTTCTTCCTTTCCTTCTCTATTCTGGTTATTCTGATTGTTGGTGTGTTTAAGCAGACATTATTAACCTATTCTTTTTACACTTCTTCTGTATCTACTTTTTCTTTATTTTCCCCTCTCTCTCTCTCTTTCTCTGTGGATTAAGCCATATAATTTCTCTGATTCTCTGCCTGGTCAATTTTTTTTCTTTTTCTCCACTCCTGTCATTTCTCTCTTTGTACAGGATAAGACTTCTCCTCTACCACCCCTCACTTTAAATTTTTTTCCCAGGTTGCTCCAAAGACAAACACAAAGCACACATAGTGAAAGGACTAAACCATCACTACAAGTAAGGAGATAAAGCAACCAGAGTTACTACAACAACAAAGAACACACAACTCACTCCAAAAACATCTCCTGAAGGGCCAGGCCCTGGAGAGTGCATGTGTATGACCTCTTTTTAATATAGTAGTGCTTGCAGGTGAAAGACACAAAACAAGCTAATAAAATGCATAAAGGACAGAGAGCAAGCCAAAATGACAAAATGGAAAACTTCTCTTCAAAGAAATTCCAGGAGAAAGTGACAGATTTGCTCAAAACAGATATAAACAGTATATCTGTTCAAGAATTTAGAATAATAGTCATAAGATCAATAACTGAGCTTGAAAAGTGTATAGAAGTTAGCAGAGAACCTATTGCTGCAGAGATCAAGGGAATAAGAAATAGTCACAATGAATTAAGAAATGCTATAAATGAGGTGTAAAATTAGGTGCAGTGAGAGCAAGGATGGAGGAAGCATAGGGGAGAATAAGTTAAATAGAAGATAAATTATGAAAAGGGTGAAACTGAGAAGAAATAAGAAAATACTAGACTATGTCGGGAGAATTAGAGAACTAAGTGATTCAAAGAAATGTAATAATATCCACATCATAGGGGTTCCAGAAGAAGAAGAGAGAGAAAGAGGCAGAAGGTTTACTTGAATAAATTATAGCTGAGAACTTCCCTAATCTGGAGAAGGGGGCAGACATCCAAATCCAGGAGACATAGAGAACTCCTTACATATTCAACAAGAATAGGCATTCTCCATGGCATATCATAAGGAAATTGGCAAAATACAAAGATAAAGAGAGAATACTGAAAGCAGCTGAAAGGGACTGAAAGGGACAATACTGAAAGGGACAAACAGGCCTTAACTTACAAGGGTAGACAAATTAAGGATAATAGCAGACCTGTTACTGAAACTTGGCAGGCCAGAAGGGAGCATCAGAAAATATTCAATGTGCTGAATAGGAAAAATGTGCAGCCAAGAATCCTTTATACAGAAAAGTTGTATTTCAGAATAAAAGGAGAGAGAAAGGCTTTCCCAGACAAAAATTTATGGAGTTCATGACTACTAAGCCAGCCTTGCAAGAGATCCTAAGGGGGACTCTGTGAGTGGAGTGCTACAAGACTACAAAGGGCCAGAGACATCACCACAAGCATGAAACCTACAGATGACATAATGACACTAAATCATATCTTTAAATAACCACTCTGAATGTATTTGGACTAAATTCTCCAATCAAAAGACATAGGGAATCAGAACAGATTAAAAAAATCAAGATACATCTATATGCTGTCCACAAGTTACTCATTTTAGATCTGAGGATACTTTCAGATTGAAAGTGAGGGGATGGAGAACCATTTTTCATACTGGAAGTCAAAAGGAAGCATGAGTAGCCATGCTTCTATCAGACAAACTATATTTTTAACTAAAGTCTGTAACAAGAGATGAAGAAGGGCATTATATTATAATAATGGGGTCTATCCATCAAGAAGAGCTAACAATTATAAAGGTTTCCTCCCCTAACTAGGTACACGCAAATATATATATCAATTAATCACAAACCTAACCAATTTTATTGACAAGAATATGCTAATTTCAGGGGACATTAATACTCCACTTACAGCAATGGACAGATCATCTAGGCAGGAAATCATTAAAGAAATAATGGTCTTGAATGATACACTGGAACAGAAGGACTTGACAAATATATTTATAATTTTTCATCCAAAGGTGTTGCGGACGAAATGACACAAAGGACAAGACACACACACAAAAGACAGACACAGACACAACTCCGGCCGGAGGAACAATTCTACGCAAGCCCCTCTTGCGGTTTATTTTATACCCCGGTAACTGGATACAAACTGAAATCTACAAGATGCATTCCTTTACCAATTAAGGGCAAGTAGCCAAACACATTTCAAGGACAGGGGGTAGCAAAGGCAGGAAGCGACCACAACATGTTTACTAAGAGGCCTGCTCACAATTCCAGCCTCCTCCTTATTTCTAAGGAGGGCATGTTCCCTCTTTTGCAAGCGGACCATTAAACTTGGATATTGTGTGCAGGCCTCCTGGCAGAGCATCCTGTTTGCAGGCATGCTTTGCCCAGGCAGGGAGCCCCGTGTGCAGGCACATCCCCACATCCCTAACCACGCTTTCTTGTGGTCACTGTCGGGCTCCCACAAAAGGAAACAGAATACGCATTTCTCTGAAGTGTACATGAGACATTCTCCAATATAGATAACATACTGGGTCACAAAACAGCCATCAATAAATGTAGAAGAACTGAGACCATACCATGTATATTTTCAGATCACAAGTATATGACACTTGAAATCAACCACAAGGAAAAAAGATTGGAAGGCCTCTGAATTCGTAGAGGTTAAGGAATATCCTACTAAAGTATGAATGGGCCAACTAGGCAAATAAAGAATAAATTAAAAAATATATGGAAAAAATGAAAATGAAAACATGACAGTCCAAACCCTTTGGAATGCAGCAAAGGCAGTCCTAAGAGGAAAATACATTGCTATCCAGGTCTATCTCAAGAAACAAGAAAAATCCCAAATACAAAACCTAATTCACACCCAAAAGAACTAGAAACAGAACAACAAAGCAACCCCAAGTCCAGCAGAAGAAGAAAAATTATAAAGATTAGAGCAAAATTAAACAATATAGAATAAAAAAACATTAGAATATATGAATTCAAATATATGAATCTAAGGGCTGTTTTTTTTAAAAAAATAAACAAAATTGATAAACCCTTAGCCAGACTTCTCTGAAGTCTGAGAAAAGATAGAGAACACAAATAGACAAAATCATGAATCAAAGAGGAGCGATCACCACCAATACCACAGAAATACAAACAATTATTAGAGAACACTATGAAAAATTATATGCCAACAAACTGGGCAACCTGGAAGAAATGGAGAAATTTCTGACACCCACACACTACCAAAACTCAAAAGGCAAGAAATAGAAAATTTGAACGAACCCATAATCACTAAAGAAATTGACTCACTTATCAAAAATCTCCCAACAAATAAGAGTCCTTGACCAGATGGATTCCCAGGGGAATTTTACCAGACATTTGAAGCAGAGTTAATACCTATCCTTCTCAACCTGTTCCAAAAAGTAGAAAAAGAAGAAAAGCTTCTGGACTCATTCTATGAAGCCAGCATTACCTTGATTTCCAAACCAGATAAAGACCCCTCCAAAAAAGGAGAATTACAGGCCAATATCCCTGATAAACATGGATTCATAAATTTTCAATAAGGTATTAGCAAATCAAATTCGAAGTATATTAAAAGAATTTTTCAGCATGATCAAGTGGGATTCGTTCTTGGCTCTGTATGGCTGGTTCAATATTTGCAAATAAATCAATGTGATATATCACATTAATAGAAGAAAGGATAAGAACCATATGATCATGTCAATAGATGCAGAAAAAGCATTTGACAAAATATAGCATCCTTTTTTAATAAAAACCCCTCAAGAAAGTCGCAATAGAAGGAATGTACCTTAACATCATAAAAGCCATATATGAAAAGCCCACAGTTAATATTATCCTCAGTGGGGAAAAACTGAGAGCTTTCCCCCAAGATCAGTAACACAACAAGGATGTCAACTCTCACCACTGTTGTTTTATATAGTGTTGGAAGTTCTAGCATCACCAATCAGACAACAAAATGAAATAAAAAGTATCCAGTTTGGTAAAGAAAAAGTCAAACTTCCACTTTTTGCAGATGACATGATGCTCTACATAGGAAACCCAAAAGACTCCACCAAAAAGCTGCTAGAATATGAACATGAACATGAACGTGAATTCAACAATGTCACAGGATACAAAATCAATGTACAAACATCAGTTGCATTTCTACACACCATTAATGAAGCAGCAGAAAGAGAAATCAAGAAATCAATCCAATTTACAATTGCTCCAAGAACCATAAGATACCCAGAAATAAACCTAACCAAAGATATAAAAGATCTGTATGCTGAAAACTATAGAAAACTTATGAAAGAAATTGAAGATGACACGAAGAAATGGAAGACCATTCCACGGCTCATGGATTGGAAGAACAAATAGTGCTAAAATGTCAATACCATCAACGCAATCTACACATTCAATGCAATCCCAATCCAAATTGCAATAGCTTTCCTCTCAAAGCTAGAACAAACAATCCTAAAATTTGTATGGAACCACAATAGACCCCAAATAGCCAAAGTTTTGTTGAAAAACTAAACCAAAGCACGAAGCATCACAATCTTGGACTTTAGCCTCTATTACGAAGCTTTAATCATCAAGACAGTATGGTATTGGAACAAAAACAGACGCATTGATCAATGGAATAGAATATAGAACCCAGAAATGGACCCACAGATGTATGGACAACTAGTCTTTGACAAAACCAGAAAGAGTATCCAATGGAAAAAAGAGAGTCTCTTTAGCAAATGGTGCTGGGAGAATGGGACAGCCACATGCAGAAGAATGAAACTGGACCACTTTCTTACACCCTACACAAAAAGAAACTCAAAATGGATGGAAGATTTAAATGTGACACAGGAAACCATCAAAACCCTAATGGAGAACACATGTAACAACCTCTTTGTCCTCAGCCACAGCAACTTCGTACTTGACATGTCTCAGAAGGCAAAGGAAGTAAAAGCAAAAATGAACTATTTGGACCTCATGAAGATAAAATGCTTCTGCACATCTAAGGAGACAATCAACAAAACTAAAAGGCAAATGATAGAATGAGAGTTGATATTTGCAAATGACATACCGGATAAAGGGTTAGTATCCAAAATCTATAAAGAACTTACCAAACTCAAAACCCGAAAAACAAATAATCCAGTGAAGAAATGGGCAAAAGACATGAATAGACATTTTCCAAAGAAGACAATCAAATGGCCAACAGACACATGAAACGATGCTCAACATCACTCATCATCAGGGAAATACAAATCAAAACCACATTGAGAGACCACCTCACACTGGTCAGAATGGCTGAAATTATCAAGTTAGGAAACAACAGATGTTGGTGAGGATGTGAAGAAATGGGAACCCTCTTGCAGTATTGATGGGAATGCAAACTGGTTCAGCTGCTCTGGAAAACAGTGTGGAAGTTCCTCAAAAAGTTAAAAATAAAATTACCCTATGACCCAGCAATAGCACTCTTAGGAATTTATACAGAGGATACAGGAGTGCTCATGTATAGGGGCACATGTACCCCAATGTTTATAGTAGCACTCTCAACAATAGCCAAATCATGGGAAAAGCCCAAATGTCTATCAACCGATGAATGGATAAAGAAGATGTGGTTTATATATACAATTAAATACTATTTGGCAATGATAAAGAATGAAATTCTGCCATTTGCAACAACATGGATGGAATTGGAAGCTATTATGCTCAGTGAAATAAGTCAGAGAAAGATAGATATCATATGTTTTCACTCATATGTGGAACTCGTGAAACTTAACAGAAGACCATGGTGGAAGGGAAGGGGAAGAAATAGTTTCAAACAGAGAGGGAGGCAAACCCATGAAAGACTCTTATATAGAGAACAAACTGATAGTTTTTTGGAGGCGAGAAGGGGAAAATGGGTGGTGGACATTGAGAAGGACACTTGTGGGGATGAGCACTGGGTGTTGTACGTAAGCACTGAATCATGGGAATATACCCCTGAAACCAAGAGCACTTTGTATACACTGTATGTTAGCTAATTTGACAATAAATTATATTTTATTAAATCAATCAATCAATCAATCAAATAAAAATGTAAATCGGTGACGCCTGGGTGGCTCAGTCAGTTAAGTGTCTGACTTTCAGCTCAAGTCATGATCTCACAGCTCTTGAGTTTGAGCCCTACACTGGTCTGTCTAATGTCAGCACAGAGCTTGCTTCAGATCCCCTGTCCCCCTCTCTCTCTGCCCCTCTCTGTGCAGATGCTCCCACTCTGTCTCAAAAATAAATAAACAGTTTTTAAAGGGTAAAAAATTTAATTGTGTCTAGGAAGATATTTGTGGTAAGTATTTCCTGTGCATCAAGACAACTGACCTAATTTTGTTTGCAGTGGAAATTTCTGAACCTTGAACAGAAAACATTTCTGTGCGGTATCATTTTCTCATTATAATGTTGAAAATGTTCTCAACATTGGCATAACTCATTATGAAACAAGCTATAGAAAGTACATTAACAATTTGGAAGGGTTTGTATTTCATCTAAGATTAATCAGTAGATTCAATTGGTGTTTACATATCTTTAATTTTTGCAGTATGATAAGCTTATACTAATAATTACAAGTTTAGTCACACACATACAAACCATTTACAGTCAAATATAACCATTATCTTGATTTAAAAATGGAAAATTCATTAGGATATGGTATGGGCTGAACATACTCCTCTCCCAGCCAAAGTATTCATATATTCAAATCCTAGCCCTAGCACCTCAGTATGTGACTCAGTATGATTTGGAAAAGTGATCTTTAAAGAAATAATTAAGGGGCGTCTGAGTGGCTCAGTTGGTTAAGTGCCAACTTCGGCTCAGGTCATAATCTCACAGTTCACGGGTTCAAGCTCTTCATCAGGCTCTGTGCTGACAGCTCAGAGTCTGGAGCCTGCTTCAGATTCTGTGTCTTTTTCTCTCTATGCCCTTTAACCACTCATGCTTTGTCTCTCTAAAATAAACAAACATTTAAAAATTGTTTAAAAATAAAAAAATAGGAGCGCCTGGGTGGCTCAGTCGGCTAAGTGTCCGACTTTGGCTCAGGTCATGATCTCACAGTTTGTGGGTTTGAGCCCCGCGTTGGGCTCCGTGCTGACAGCTCAGAGCATGGAGCCTGTTTCAGATTCTGTATCTCCCCCTCTCTCTGACCCTCCCCTGCTCACGCTACCTGTCTCTTTCTCAGAAATAAAAAAACATTAACATTTTTTAAATAATAAAGAAATAATTGAGTTAAAATTAAGCTTTTCAGGTGATCCTTTTTCCAATGTGGCTGGTGTCCTTATCAATAGAGGAGATTAGGACACAGATGCAGAGAGATCACGTGAAGAAACGGAGAAAAGACAGTCATTTACAATCCAGGAGAGTGGCCTTAGAAGAAATGAACCCTACTGACATCTTGACCTTGGACATCCAGCTGCCAGAACTATGTGTCCCAGTCTGTGGCACCTTTTCATGGCAGCCCTAGCAAACCAGTGGACAGTGTTATGCTTTGAATCCCCAGTGCAAATACGAGGCACAGGCCAATCGCAATAAGTGCATCACACATTCACTCATCCCTTCAGTATATTCCCATGTAGTAATTCTCTGGCATTACAAAACAGCCATGGTTCAAGGGAACTTTTCCATATAATAGCAAAAACATAGATATTACCACATTGCGAATATATTATAAACATGCTTTGCATGCAAAATCTGCAGGCACATAGAAGAAGGGATAAAGTGTACCTGTTTCTACAGAACATTGAAGTCCTGAGATTTAAACAACAACAACAAAACCTGCTACTTAAGCAGTGCAGCTGGACACTAATGAGTCAGAAAACAACAGAAAGCAATGACAACCCACAGCCAACTGATGAGTTGGTTAGTGGTTTGCATTTATATCTCTCTCTTCTCCAAAACTATGCCTATTCCTCTAATGCTTTTAAAGTTCTTAAAAGGTAATAGGTTTCACTGTATAAATCTAGCAGAAATCATTTTGTTTATAAGTCTGTATCTGAATAAGTTTGTCAATGGTGTACACAGATTCGTGTGTTGATGTTAAGTGAAGGAGAACATAAGTGGGGCCATACTGCTGTACTCTTTAACCCTTAGAGGCGTTTACTTCTCTCCCATCTTCCAACACGCCTCTGCATTCTTCCAACAATTGACTTTTCTCCAATTCCCAGAGTGGGAAGGAAGAAGATGCTCCTGAAAACACTGTCCTTACATCTTGAATATTTTCAGAGAGGATAACCTCTGTTCCCTTATTTGTCATTACTGAACATTAGGTCTTCTGCAGTGACACATCTTTTCTTTTGTATTTTTTTCTATTGTGGCAATAACACATAACGTTTACCTTCCTAACAGCGTTTAAGTATATGGTTCAGTAGGGTTTGTTAACCATATTTCCATGGTGAATCGTTTCCTCTTGCAAATCTGAAACTCTATAGCCATTAAACAAATTACTGTCCCTTCCTTCTCCTCCAGCCACTGGTAACAAGAGGTCTAATTGTTGTTTCTTTGAACTTTACTACTTTAGATACTTCATATAAGTGAGCTAATACACTGTCTTTTTAAAACTGGCTTATTTCACTTACCATACATCCTTCAGATTTATCATACAGTGTTGTAATATGTGACAGAATTCTCTTCCTTTTTAAGGCTGAATAATATTCTATTGCATGTACATACCATATATTGGGGTCATTTCTTTTTTCTTTTTTTAAATTGAAGTGTAATTAACATACAATGTTATATTAGTTTCAGGTATACAACATATTAATTCAACAATTCCATACTTTACTTGGTGTTCACTACGGTAAGTGTAGTCACCATATAACATTATTACAGTATTATTGACTATATTCCCTATGTTGTACTTTTTGTCTTCATGACTTTTTATTTTATAACTAGACGTTTATACCTCTTAATCTCCTTATCCATTTTACCCATACCCCACCCATCTTCCCTCTGGTAAACCATCAGTTTTTTCTCTGTGTTTAAGAGTGGGTTTTGTTGTTGTTGTTTGTTTTGTTTTTAGAAAACAAAAATGGAACATTTATTCATAACTCAAAAAAAAAAAAAAACTTCCAAGCGAGTAGAGTGAGAGATTAAATATAAACACAGTGGCTTCCACCCCAGCCCAAGCCTTCATGGTCATATAGAATCTTTGGAGAAAACATCTGGACAACAGAGGTGCGGTCAGCGTTGCCTCCAGTCTACACTCCTGCTGCATCTTCGGCCACTTCTCTTGCCCTTGGGTGGACCTTGAAGAAAATACCAGTCCACACTGATGGGCTGTTCCATCAAATCCTGGCTATTGAGTCCCTCCAGGGCAGGCTGGGCCTCCTTGTATGTTTCATCCTCAACTAGAGTATACCCCTTCAGGTATTCTCAATGCCTGTCCAAGTTGCGGTGGTTGTTTTTTATTTCTTCACACTCTGCAAACTTATCATGTACGTCTTCTTCAGTGGCTTCCTCCTGACTCCGGTGACAAATGGAATCCAGCCTTCAATAGAATGTCATGGTCCAGATTCATGACCATTCTCTCCCACACTGTCATAATCCTCCCACATTTGTGCTCCAAAACCCTTCTTTGGGGCCAAAGCGATGGCCCTTCCATTTCTTCACATTTTCTTTTTTCTTTTTTTTTCCTAGGAGAGAGAGAGAGAGACAGTGTGAGGAAGGGAGGGTCAGAGAGAGAGGGAGTCACAGACTGAGACAGGCTCCAGGCTCTGAGCTGGCAGTCAGCACAGAGCCCGACGCGGGGCTCGAACCCATGAACCGCGAGATCATGACCTAAGCAAAAGTCGGATGCTTAACCGACTAAGCCACCCAGGCGCCCCTTCACATTTTCTTTCAATTTATGGATGCTTTCCTCCCCATCCTCATCCATAGGGAAATCCTTGCTCCCAGACTCATGAAGATCCAGTATGTCTGCCATCTTGCCTTCCTTCTTTAACAGTGTTTTTCTTTTTATTCATTTATTTATTTGCTTTTTTTTAGGTTCCACATATGGGTGAAATCATATGGTATTTGTCTTTCTCTGACTGACTGATTTCACTTAGCATAATACCCTCTAGGAACGTCCATGTTGTTGAAAATGGCAAGGCCTCATTCTTTCTTATGGCTGATTAATATCTTTATCCATTCATCTATCCATGGCTACTACTTGGGTTGCTTTCATACCGGCTGTTGTAAGTGATGTTGTTATAAGTGTAAGAATGCATGTATCTTTTCAAATTAGTGCTTTTATTTTCTTTGGATAAATACCCAGTAGTAGGATTACTGGATCATATGGTATTTCTGTTTTTAATTTTTTGAGGAACCTCCATAAAAAAGCCAGTTTTCCACAGTGGCTGTACCAATTTACATTCCCACCCATATCACATGAGAGGTTTTTTTTCTCTCTACATCCTCACCAACAATTGTTATTTCTTACCTTTTTTATTGTAACCATTCTGACAGGTGTCCACCAGCCAGAGACCTTTTGTCAGCTGGCTGGGCAGAGGGGTACCGCCCTGGAACTAGGGCACTCAGAGCAGGATCTTTTAAGACATTGGGGTTTGCAACCCAACAAAGCAACTGGTGTGAGGTGTGTGAGACTGTGGAGTGGGAAAACCGCCCAGTTCATGCCCGCATGGCACTGTGAGGACGGCCTGAACAGAGTGGTCTGGGACACCTGGTACCAGGAGGAGACACTAGGGTGTCACGATTTTTCTTCCCATCACCAAGAAGGTGGGGCTTCAGGGAATGGGACAGAGGGCCCATAGAGGAGACGAGACCATCCTCCACAAACCATGCCCTTCCATGCCTGGTAACTGCATATCTACTGGAGCAAGACTGACCCTGATCAAACCAGGTGGCTCCTCCTTCAGACCAACACTGCCACCGGGTCCAAGGCATCATCAGATATAAATCCAGAGGTTTTTCATTTTCTGATTTGATTCTTGGTCAATTCTTATTTATACATATATTTTTTTCTTCCTTTTCTTCCTCTTATTTCTTCCCTTCTCTATTCTAGTTGTTGGTTTGTTTCAGCAGACATTTTAAATAAGCTATTAAAACACATAAGGAACAGAAAACTAGCCAAAATGACAAAACAGAAGAATTCTACTCAAAAGAAATTACAGGAAGAAATGACAGCAAGATAATTACTCAAAACAGATATAAACAATATATCTGATCAAAAATTTAGAATAATAGTTATAAGATTAATAGCTGGGCTTGATAAAAGCATGGAAGACAGCAGAGAATGTATTGCAGCAGAGATCAAGGAACTAAGAAACGGTCATAATGAATTAAATGCTGTAAATGAGGTGCAAAATAAACTAGCTGCAATGACAGCAAGGATGGAGGAGGCAGAGGGGAGAAGAAGTGAAATAGAAGATAAAATTTTGGAAAATGATGAAGTTGAGAAAAAAAAGAGATAAGAAAATTCTAGATCACAAGAAGAGAATTAGAGAAGTAAGTGATTCAATGAAGTGTAATAATATCCATATCATAGGAGTTCCAGAAGAAGGAGAAGAGAGAAAGGGGCAGAAGATTTACTTGAATAAATTATAGCTGAGAACTTCCCTAATCTGGGGAAGGAGGCAGACATCCAAATCCAGGAGACACATTGGATTTAACAAGAATAGGCCTTCTCCATGGCATATCATATTGAAACTGATAAAATACAAAGGTAAAGAGAGAATTATGAAAACAGCTAGGGACAAACAGGTCTTAAAGGTAGTAGCAGACTTGTCCACTGAAACCTGGGAGGCCAGAAGAGAGTGTCAGGAAATATTCAATGTAATGAACAGGAAAAAATATGCAGAGAAGAATCTTTTATCCAGCAAAGCTATTGCTCATAATAGGAGAGAGAAAGGCTTTCCTAGACAAACAAAAACTGAAAGAGTTCATGACCACTAAATCATCCCTGCAAGAGAACTTAAGCAGGACTCTGTCAGTGAAATGCCACAAAGACTACAAAGGACCAGAGACATCACCACAAGCATGAAACCTGCAGATAACACAATGATGCAAAATTCACATTTCAATAATCACTCGGAATGTGTACTAAATGCTCCAATCAAAAGAGATAGGGTATCAGAATGGATTAAAACACCAACATATATATGATCCATCTAGATGTTGTCTACAAGAAACTCATTTTAGACCTGAGGACACCTTCAGACTGAAAGTAAGGGGATGAAGAACCATCTATTATGATACCGGAAGTCAAAAGAAAGCATGAGTAGCCATACTTATGTCAGACAAGCTAGTTTTAAACTAAAGTCTATAAAAAAAGATGAAGAAGGGCATTATATCATAAGTACAGAGTCTATGCATCAAGAAGAGCTAACAACTATAAGTGTTTATGACCCCAACATGTGACACCCAAACACTCAATCACAAACATAAACAATCTTATTGATCAGAATATGGTAATTGCAGGGTACTTTAATACTCCACTCACAGCAATGGACAGATCTTCAAGGCAGAAAATCAATAAAGAAATAAGGGCCTTGTATGATATACTGGGCCAGAAGGACTTGACAGATATGTTCAGAACTTTTCATTTAAAAGAAACAGAATCCACATTTCTCTCAGGTGCACATGGAATATTCTCCAAGATAGATCACATACTGGGTCACAAAATAGTCCTCAATAAATATAAAACAATTAAGATCACACCACACATACCAAATTATAATGCTGTGAAACTTGAAATCAACCCCAAGGAAAAATTTGGAAAGCCTCCAAATGCATGGAGGTTAAAGGACATAGTACTAAAGAATGAATGGGTCAACCAGGAAATTAAAGAAGAAATTTAAATATGAAAGCAAATGAAAATGAAAACACAACAGTCCAAATCCTTTGGGATGCAGCAAAGGCAGTCATCAGAGGAAAATACATTGCAATTCAGACCTATATCAAGAAACAAGAAATATCCCTAAATTACAAAAAAAAAAAAATCCCTAAAATACAAAACCTAACCACATACCTAAAGGAACTAGAACAGCAAAGAAACTCCAAACCCAGAAGGAGAAATAGTAAAGATTAGAGCAGAAATAAACAACATAGAATCGGGGGGGAGGATGGAGACCCAGCAAATCTAAGAGCTATTTTCAAAAAAACAAACCAAAAAAAACACACCAAAATTGATACCACCCTAGCCAAACTTCTCTGAGGTCTGAGAACAGAGAAAACAAATAGAAAAAAATCACAAATGAAAGAGGAGCGATCACAACGAACACCACAGAAATACAAATAATTTCTACAGAATACTGTAAAAAGTTACATGCCAGCAAACTGGGCAAACTGGAAGAAACAGACAAATTCCTAGACCCTCACACATTACCAAAATTCCAACGGCAAGAAATAGAAAATCTGAACAGACCCATAAGCAGTGAAGAACTGACTTATCAAAAATATCCCAACAAATAAGGGTCCTTGACCAGATAGCTTCCAGGGGGAATTCTACCAGACATTTAAAGCAAACTTGATACCTATCCTTCTCAAGCTGTTTCAAAAAAATAGAAACAGAAGAAAAGCTTCTGGGCTCATTCTATGAAGGCACTATTACCTTTAGTCCCAAACTGGACAGAGATTTCACCAAAAAGAATTACAGGCCAATGTTCTTGATGAACATGGATGCAAATATTCTCAACAAGATACTAGCAAATCTAATTCAAGAGTATACTAAAAGAATTAATCACCCCAATCAAGTGGGATTCATTCCTGGGCTGCTGGGCTGGTTTAATACTCACAAATCAAACAATGTGATATATCACATTAATAGAAGAAAGGATAAGAACTGTGAGATCCTGTCAATAGATGCAGAAAGAGCATTTGACAAAACATAGCATCCTTTCTTAATTAAAAAAAAAACCTCAAGAAAGTCATGATAGAAGGAACATACCTTAACACCATAAAAGCCATATATGAAAACTTCATAGTTAATATCATCCTCAGTGAAGAAAAACTGAGAGCTTTTCCCCTGAGATCAGGAAGACGACAGGGATGTCCACTCTCACCACTGTTGTTTAACATAGTGTTGGAAGTCCTAGCATCACCAATCAGACAAAAAAAAAAAATGAAATAAAAAGCATCCAGTATGGCAAAGAAGAAGTCAACTTTCACTTTTTGCAGATAACATGATACTCTACATGGGAAACCTAAAAGATTCCACCAAAAAGCTGCTAGAACTGATACATGAATTCAGCAAAGTTGCAGGATACAAAATCAATGTACAAACATTGGTTGCATTTCTACACACCATTAATGAAGCAGCAGAAAGAGAAATCAAGAAATCGATCCCATTTGCAATTGCTCCAGGAACCATAAGATACCTAGGAGTAAACCTAACCAAAGATGTAAAAGATCTGTATGCTGAAAACTATAGAAAACTTATGAAAGAAATTGAAGAAGACACAAAGAAATGGAAAAACATTCCATGGCTCATGGATTGGAAGAACAAATAGTGCTAAAATGTCAATACTATCAATGCAACCTACACATTCAATGCAATTGCAATCAAAATTGTGATGGCTTTCCTCTCAAAACTAGAACAAACAATCCTAAAATTTGTATGGAACCACAAAAGACCCTGAATAGCCAAAGTTATGTTGAAAAAAAAACCAAAGCAGGAGGCATCACAATCTCGGACTTTAGCCTCTATTATGAAGCTTTAATCATCAAGACAGTATGGTATTAGAACAAAAACAGATGTATACACCAATAGAATAGAGAACCCAGAAATGGACCCACAGATGTCCAGGCAACTAGTCTTTGACAAAACTGGAAAACATATCCAATGGAAAAAAGACAGACTCTTCAGCAAATGGTGCTGGGAGAATGGGACAGCCACATGCAGAAGAATGAAACTGGACCACTTTCTTACACCCTACACAAAAAGAAACTCAAAATGGATGGAAGATTTAAATGTGACACAGGAAACCATCAAAACTCTAGTGGAGAACACATGTAACAACCTCTTTGCTCTGAGCCGCAGCAACTTCTTACTTGACACGTCTCCAAAGGCAAGGGAAGTAAACACAAAAATGAACTATTGGCACCACATGAAGATAAAAAGCTTTTGCATAGCAAAGGAAGCAATCAACAAAACTAAAAAACAACTGACAGAATAGGAGATAATATTTGCAAATGACATACCAGATAAAGGGTTAGTGTCTAAAATCTATAAAGACCTTGCAAACTCAACACCTGAGAAACAAATAACCCAGTGAAGAAATGGGCAGAAGACATGAATAGACATTGGTGGGAATGCAACTGGTGAAGCTGCTCTGGAATACAGTATGGAGGTTCCTCAAAAAATTTAAAATAGATTTACTCTACAACCCAGCAAAAGCATTACTAGGAATTTATCCAAAGGATACAAGAGTGCTTATGCATAAGGGCTCATGTACTCCAATGTGTATAACAGTGCTTTTGACAATAGCCAAATTATGGAGAGAGCCCAAATGTCCATCAACTGATGAATGGATAGAGAAGATGTAGTTTATATATACAGTGGAATTGCTACTTGGCAATGAGAAAGAATGAAATCTTGCCATTTGCAACAATGTGGTTGGAACTGAAGGGTATTGTGCTAAGTGAAATAAGCCAGTCAGAGAAAGACTTCTCACTCATATGTGGAACTTGAGAAACTTAAGAAAACCATGAAGGAAGGGAAGGGTAAAAATTTCAAACAGAGAGGGAGGCAAACCCATAAGAGACTTTTTTTTTTTTAATGTTTTATTTATTTCTAGGAGAGAGAGAGAGAGAGAGAGAGAGACAGCGTGAGCAGGGGAGGGTCAGAGAGAGAGGGTCAGAGAGAGGGATTCACAGACTCTGAAATAGGCTCCAGGCTCTGAGCTGGCAGTCAGCACAGAGCCCGACGCGGGGCTCGAACCCACGAACCGCGAGATCATGACCTAAGCGAAAGTCGGACGCTTAACCGACTAAGCCACCCAGGCGCCCCAAGAGACTCTTAAATACAGAGAACAAACTGAGGGTTGATTTGGAGGTGGGGGAGAGGGGAAAATGAAATCTACCCCCAAAACCAAGAGCACACTGTATACACTGTATGTTACCTAACCTGACAATACATTATATATAAATATATATATATATATAAATTATATTATAAATAAATAATAGAAATTTTAAGGACCTCTATTTTATTTTCCTTAGCACTGGCACTATTTTACAATTCCACCAATCATATACAAGGGTTCTAATTTTTCTACATTCTTGTCAACACTTGTAATTTTTTTTTTTTTGCAATAACCATACTAACTTCTGTGAGGTGATATTTCACACCAAGTGGTATGGTTTTCACTTGTTAAGATGATTAGTGATGATGATCATCTTTTTTATATACTTGTTGAACCTTTATATGCAAGATGAACCTTAATAAGTAGGGGACCATCTGTATAGGTCAAAGGTAATTTGGAGTGAATTATTTTTTGAAAGAGAGAGAAAAGGAGAGCACGTGCTGGGGAGAAAGGCAGAGGGAGAGAGAGAGACAGAGAGAGAGAGAGAGACAGAGAGAGAGAGACAGAGAGAGAGAGACAGAGAGAATCTTAAATAGGCTCTGTGCTCAGCACGAAGCCCAACACGGGACTCAATCCCATGACCCTGCGATCATCCCTGAGATGAAATCAAGAGTTGGGTGCCTTGACTGAGCTACCCAGGAGCCCCTGAAGTGACTTCTAAAGATACTTCTTCATTCTTGCTAAAACTTAAGGAACTGAATGGAAATTTCTGTGCCTGGGATTTTTTCTGTATTAAGTTTTTCTGTTGCACCACAAAAGATTAAAATTCATGGAGTTAAATAACAAACTGAAGACACCAAGTAAACCTTAGTTATTGGGAAATACCCATTCTGGGCTATTCCTTGGGTATAAACAGTATATTAAATCATCTTACTGCACTGCTCTAAACCTTTCAATGACTTTCTATGCGGATGTGAATCCATACAAGTCCATAAAATGGTCTGCAGATCCCTATTCAATCTAGCTTCTAATGACCTCTCTAACTTTGTCTCCTGCGGCTCTCCATTTGTACATGCTGATGTTTCACACTAATCTTCACGCTGCTCCTACAGTATGACAGGTAGGTTCTCATGTTATGGATGTTGTCCTTACGTGTCCAGCTTCCTAAAATCCTCTTCTCCCCAAAAGCATGACTTTGTCTCACAATTCTTGACAGGTCTTGACCCAGATGTCATCTTGGCATCGTCTCCCATAAGTATTCCATTTGATACAGTACCCTTCCCCCAAAGCTAAATTCTACTTGACTTTTTATTCTTCTCAGTTGCACTTAATATCACAGGATATTTTTACATGTACTTAGTTATTTGTTTATTATACGTCTCCATAGTAGTATAATTGCAACAGAGGAAAATATTTTTTCTCTATTTTGTTCACTGCTGTAGCCTCAAAACCAATAGCCTTTTTTTATGAATGAATAAATAACGTCTAGAGGCATTTTACCAACACTTTACTTAACTTTTCTAAGGGGTCGAACCCGTGGCTGTTACAAAATAGGTCACAACTCACATCTCTGTCTAGTTCACGGACTCCTTCTGGTGCGCTCACTGTTTAACGGTTACCACAGCCTGAAAAGTGCCTTCAGAACTAACCTGATGGTGGTCTATGGCTCTTCAGCTCTTTGCTTTTTAAAATTATTATTACTTAATATTATTATTATTAAGGACCATTTCCACATTTATTATTATTAAGGACCATTTCCACATTTACAATGCTATTTTCCATATTTTGTAACTTGATTTAGAGCACAAATATTCTAGCAAGAATTTAGAACTTTTGAAAGACATCCAGCCATTTATGCATAAATGTTTACTTTTTACAACACTGCATTAAATGTTATTTCTCTTGCTTACTGAATCTTTTTGGAGATTCCCTTAAATGTGCACCTTAGATAAATGTCTCATTTGTCTGATGCCAGTCCTGACCCTGAGAAAGATGCTCAAAAGGAATGAAGAGAATAACAACAAGTTCTTCCCCAAATTTTGTCAAACAATTGACCAGTTAATTACACAAAGTAGATGTTAGGAAAGGGAGAGTACATGTGGTGAGATTCTACAATATTAACACGTTTTTCAGGTGGTTCCTGGTTCCAAACATATTGGAAACTCAGTATGTGGATTGTCTCACTAATTCACGGAGAAAATTCACAGCTAAAAGTGTAAGTGGGAGGAAATACGAAATAAACAAAAAAGCATGTCAGACGGGGCACTTCCTTCTGCTGACCTTGACTCATAGAACAAGTTTTGTGCCACATTCTCTTGCCTGCAATGGACAGACAAGTGATATACGCTGATTTAAACTTATCCAGGGGTTCTTGCCTGGAAAAGTCATCACCCCCTTCTCTTCCTCGGGGTAAGTCCCTTTTATTTTCTATTTGGCATTTGTTTAGCTTTCAGTGTTAGATTTTCCTCTTATATGTATGGTTTTAAATCACAGCTGTGGGGAAGAGCAGCAGCCCTATATTGATTTTATGTAGGTATAGTATAGCTTGTCTGTATGTAACAGTAACGGTGAAGAAAAGCACATATCTTGTAAATTTCTTTTTTTTTTTTAATCAAGATATTAGTGTGAAAAGTGAACATCACTTCTATTCCTGAGCCTTGGTTAAAAACCAGGAAGAAATATTTTACCTGCATGAACAAAGTAATATTTTTAAAGATATATTACTACTTTGCTATCATGGTAACCTACCATATTCCAAATCCTTCCACAAAATACTAATGTTAAGTTTTACTGCATTTCCTCCAACAGCGGTTTTTTCCCAATACAAAGTATAAGCGCAACGATTAATATCTTTCACTATCCAAAGAGAAGGAGAAAAATTTTCCTAGAAGAAAATCATATTCAAGATCAAAGACTTCAACGTCATTACAATCAGATACTTTCTATCTTTGAAACTTGATACTTGAAATGTATCACAGTGTAGAAGGAGATAAGCCATGAGACACTGGAGAATATCATTAACAAACGTATTTGACACTTGCTGAAATTAGCACTTTTCCGTGTCAGAGGAATTAGCATTCTAAGCGGGGGAAAAAATGGAAACTGTCATGTGAGGTGATAGGTGATGGATGCCAAGGCCTAGATATGGATGAAAAAAGATCAGAAACTAGGCAAAAAATTTGTATGAAATTATCGTGACATTCTGAAATCTAACCTAATGTACTATTGGGAATTTTATCTAACCTGATATTCATTTCATATTATGCTAAGCATTGGGCTATATCCTTTTAAGATGATTTGGTATAGGTTTGAAACTATTAAATTATCAATGTTCTAAACTGGGGGGAAAAAAGCTTAGCTCTAACCAAATAAGTTTTTCTATACACTACACATGGAGGTTAAGGGGAATTGGAGGATTTTAACTACAGTCAGAGTTTGGTTTGGCGACAGTTATTTTTTATGGGAAATAATGAAGATTTATTTTACTCTATTCAGATTTAGCAAAAGTGGAAAGAAAGGAAGACGGTATTTGAAAAGGAATGCAGAAAATGAATATAGAGAAAGGCAGCGAGATATTCCTCAAGATGTACTATCTGTGACCCCAAATGAATGCATCCAGAAAATTTGTCTAGTCTGATCATATTTTTATCCTACAAAATACCATCATGAAAGGAACCCTGGAAAAAAAAGTAGAATAAAGTCAACAAAGTGTGTAATTTAAAAACACTGATCTGATATTACAGTTATTGTAAAACCACTGCTGACCTTCTTCGCTAAACTTTTCAGGCTGTGGTAACCGTTAAACAGTGAGCGCACCAGAAGGAGTCCGTGAACTAGACAGAGATGTGAGTTGTGACCTATTTTGTAACAGCCACGGGTTCGGCCCCTTAGAAAAGTTAAGTAAAGTGTTGGTAAAATGCCTCTAGACGTTATTTATTCATTCATAAAAAAAGGCTATTGGTTTTGAGGCTACAGCAGTGAACAAAATAGAGAAAAAATATTTTCCTCTGTTGCAATTATACTACTATGGAGACGTATAATAAACAAATAACTAAGTACATGTAAAAATATCCTGTGATATTAAGTGCAACTGAGAAGAATAAAAAGTCAAGTAGAATTTAGCTTTGGGGGAAGGGTACTGTATCAAATGGAATACTTATGGGAGACGATGCCAAGATGACATCTGGGTCAAGACCTGTCAAGAATTGTGAGACAAAGTCATGCTTTTGGGGAGAAGAGGATTTTAGGAAGCTGGACACGTAAGGACAACATCCATAACATGAGAACCTACCTGTCATACTGTAGGAGCAGCGTGAAGATTAGTGTGAAACATCAGCATGTACAAATGGAGAGCCGCAGGAGACAAAGTTAGAGAGGTCATTAGAAGCTAGATTGAATAGGGATCTGCAGACCATTTTATGGACTTGTATGGATTCACATCCGCATAGAAAGTCATTGAAAGGTTTAGAGCAGTGCAGTAAGATGATTTAATATACTGTTTATACCCAAGGAATAGCCCAGAATGGGTATTTCCCAATAACTAAGGTTTACTTGGTGTCTTCAGTTTGTTATTTAACTCCATGAATTTTAATCTTTTGTGGTGCAACAGAAAAACTTAATACAGAAAAAATCCCAGGCACAGAAATTTCCATTCAGTTCCTTAAGTTTTAGCAAGAATGAAGAAGTATCTTTAGAAGTCACTTCAGGGGCTCCTGGGTAGCTCAGTCAAGGCACCCAACTCTTGATTTCATCTCAGGGATGATCGCAGGGTCATGGGATTGAGTCCCGTGTTGGGCTTCGTGCTGAGCACAGAGCCTATTTAAGATTCTCTCTGTCTCTCTCTCTCTGTCTCTCTCTCTCTGTCTCTCTCTCTCTCTCCGTCTCTCTCTCTCCCTCTGCCTTTCTCCCCAGCACGTGCTCTCCTTTTCTCTCTCTTTCAAAAAATAATTCACTCCAAATTACCTTTGACCTATACAGATGGTCCCCTACTTATTAAGGTTCAACTTGCAGTTTTTGGACTTTCCAACAGCATGAAAGCAATACACATTCAATGGAAACCATATTCTGAATATTTTTTAAAATTTTTTACAAATAGTTTATTGTCAAGTTGGTTTCCAATAACACCCAGGGCTCATCCCCACAAGTGCCCTCCTCCATGCCCATCTCCCTCCTCAGTTTGTTCTCAGCATTCAAGAGTCTCTCACGATTTGCCTCTCTCCCTCTCCCCCACTATTTGCCCGCTTCTTCTCCCCCATTGTCCTCCGTTAAGTTCCTCCTAATCCTGCTATACGTGCAAACATATGATATTTGTCCTTCTCTGCCTGACTTATTTCACTCAGCATAACACCCTCAAGTTCCATCCACGTTGCTACACATGGCCAGATTTCATTCTTTCTCATTGCCATGGAGTATTCCACGGTATAGATAAACCACATCTTCTTGATGCATTCGTCCATTGATGGACACTTAGCCTCTTTCTATATTGTTGAGAGTGCTGCTATGAACATTGGGGTCATGTACTCCTATGTATCAGCACCCTATATCCGTTGGGTAAATTCCTAGCAGTGCTATTACTAGGTCCTAGGGGAGTTCTATTGTTAATTTTTTGAGGAACCTCCACACTGTTTTCCAGAAGGGCTGCACCAGTTTACATTCCCACCAACAGTGTAGGAGAGTTTACATTGCCACCAACAGTGTAGGAGGGTGCCCGTTTCTCCACATCTTCGCCAGCATCTAGAGTCCTCTGATTTGTTCATTTTAGCCATTCTGGCTGGTGTGAGGTGGTATCTAAATGTGGTTTTGATTTGTATTTCCCTGATGAGGAGGGATTCTGAGCATCGTTTCATGTCTGTTGGCCATCTGGATGTCCTCTGTGGAGAAGTGTCTGATCATATCTTCAGCCCATTTCTTCACTGGGCTGTTTTCCTGGCATGGAGTTTGGTGAGTTCCTTACAGATTTTGGATATTAATCCTTTATCTGATATGTCATTTGCAACTATCTTTTCCCATTCTATCGGTTGTCTATTAGTTTTGTGGATTGCCTCCTTTGCCTTGCAGAAGCTTTTAATCTTGATGAGGTCCCAATAGTTTATTTTTGCTCTTGATTCTTTTGCTTTTGGGGATGTGTCAAGTAAGAAATTGCTGCGGTGGAGGTCAAGGAGGTTGCTTCCTGCTTTCTCCTCTAGGGTTTTGATGGTTTCCTGTCTCACATTCAGGTCCTTTATCCATTTTGAGTTTATTTTTGTGTATGCTGTGAGAAAATGATCAAGTTTCATTCTTCTGCATGTTGCTGTCCAGTTCTCCCAGCACCATCTGTTAAAGAGGCTGTCTTTTTTCCATTGGATACTCTTTCCTGCTTTGTCAAAGATTAATAGGCTATATATTTTTGGGTCCAATTCTGAGTTCTCAATTCTATTCCACTGGTCTATGTGTCTGTTTTTGTGCCAATACTGTACTGTCTTGATGATGACAGCTTTGTAGTAGAGGCTAAAATCTGGGATGGTGATACCCCCTGTTTTGGTTTTACTCTTCAATATTACTTAGGCTATCTGGGGTCTTTTGTGGTTCCATACAAATTTTAGAATAGTTTGTTCTACTTCTGAGAAGTATGCTGGTGCAATGTTGATTGGGATTGCATTGAATGTGTAGACTTCTTTGGGTAGTAATGACATTTTAACTATATTTATTCTTCCAGTCAATGAGCATGGAATGTTTTTCCATTTCTTTGTGTCTTCTTCAATTTCCTTCATAAGTTTTCTATACTTTTCATCATACAGATCTCTTGTATCCTTGGTTAGGTTTATTACTAGGTATTTTATGGTTTTTTGTGCAATTGTGAATAGGATCAGTTTCTTGATTTCTCTTTCTGTTGCTCCATTTTGGCATATAAAAATGCAACCGATTTCTGTAAGCTGATTTTGTACCCTGCATCTTTGCTGAATTCTTTGATCAGTTATAGAGGGCTTCTGGTGGAGTCTGTTGGGTTTTCTATGTAGAATATCATGTCGTCTGTGAAAAGTGAAAGTTTGATTTCTCCTTTGCCAATTCTGATGTCTTTTATTTCCTTTTGTTGTCTGATGGCTGATGCTAGGACTTCCAGCACTATGTCAAACAACAGAGGTGACAGGGGACATCCCTGTCATGTTCCTGATCTCAGGGGGAAAACTCTCAGTTTTTCCCTGTTGAGGATGAAATTAGCTGAAGGCTTCTCATAGATGGCTTTAATGATGTTTAAGCAGGTTCCTTCTATCCCAGCTTTCTCTAAAGTCTTTATTAAGAAGAGATACTGTATTTTGTCAAATGCTTTTCCTGCATCTACCGACAGGATCATATGGCTTTTATCTTTTCTTTTGTTGATGTGATGTATCACATTGATTGATTTGTGAATATTGCACCAGACCTGTAACCCAGGAATGAATCCCACTTGATCTTGGTGGATTATTTTTTTTATTTGCTGTTGGATTCGATTTGCAGGGATCTTGTTGAGGATTTTTGTATCCGTATTCATCAAGGATATTGGCCTGTAGTTTTCTTTTTTTGCTGGATCTCTGTCTGGCTTGGGAATCAGAGTGATGCTGGCTTCATAAAATGAGTCCGGAAGTTTTCCTTCGCTTTCTATTTTTTGGAATACCTTGAGAAGAATGGGTATTAATTGTGTTTTAAATGTCTGGTAGAATTCCCCAGGGAAGCCATCAGGTCCAGGGCTCTTATTTGTTGGGAGATTTTTGATCACTGATTCAATTTCTTCACTAGTTATGGGTCTGTTCAGAGTTCCTGTCTCTTCCCGTGTGAATTTTGGTAGTGAGTGTGTGTTTAGGAATTTGTCCATTTCTTCTAAGTTGTCCAATTTGTTGGCATATAATTTTTCATAGTATTCCCTGATAATTGCTTGTATTTCTGAGGGGTTGGTTGTGAAAGTCCATTTTCATTCATGATTTTGTCTGTTTGGTGCTCTCTCTTTTCTTTTTGAGAAGCCTGGCTAGAGGTTTGTCAATTTTGTTTACTTTTTCAAAGAACCAACTTTGATTTCATGGATCTGTTCAATTGTTTCTTTGATCTCTATGTTGTCTATTTCTGCTCTGATTTTTACTATTTCTCTTCTTCTACTGGGTTTGGGGTGCCCTTGTTGCTCTTCCTCTAGCTCCTTTATGCGAGCTGTTAGATTTTGCACTTGCAATTTTTCTAATTTCTTGAAATAGTTCTGGAATGCAATGTACTTTCCTTTTTGGACTGCCTTTCCCGCATCCGATAGAGTTTGGATTGTTGTATTTTCATTCTCATTTGTTTCCATATATTTTTTAATTTCTTCTCTAATTGCCTGATTGGCCAATTCATTCTTTAGTAGGGTGTTCTTAAACCTTCATGTGGTTGGAGGTTTTTCAGACTTCTTCCTGTGATTGATTTCAAGTTTCAAAGCATTATGATGTGAAAGTGTGCATGGTATGATCTCAATTATTTTATATTTATTGAGGGCTGCTTTATGTCCCAGTATGTGATCTATCTTGGAGAATGTGCCATGCCGCACTTGAGAGGAAAGTGAATATCCTGGCCTTAGCATGTAGAGTTCTGAACATATCTGTCAGATCCATCTGGTCCAATGTGTCATTTAAGTCTATTGTTTCTTTAGTGATTTTCTATCTGGTTGATCTATCCATTGCTGTAAGTGAAGTATTAAAGTCCCCTGCTATTAGCACATTCTTATCTATAAGATTGTTTCTCTTTGTGATTAGTTGTTTTAAATATTTAGATGCTTCCATATTCGGTGCATAGACATTTGTAATTGTTAGGTCATCCTGATGGATAGACCCTGTAATTATTATATAATGCTCTTCTTCGTCCCTTGTTATTGTCTTTAATTTAAAGTCCAATTTGTCTGATATAAGTATAGCTACTCCAGCTTTCTTTTGACTTCCCATAACATGATATATATTTCTCCATCCCCTTACTTTTAATTTTTTTTTAAATTTTTTAATGTTTTATTTATTTCTAGGAGAGAGCCCTTCCCCTTACTTTTAATCTGAAGGTCTCTTCCAGCCTAAAATGCGTTTCTTGTTGATAGCAAATAGATGGGTTTTGGGTTTTTTTTTTTTTTATCTATTCTGCTACCGTATGTCTTTTGTTGGAGCATTCAGTCCATTTACATTCAGTGTTATTATTGAAATATGTGGGTTTAGAGTCATTGTGTCCTTTGTGGGATTCATGCTTGTGTTGGTGTCTCTGGTATCTTGCATTCCTTGCAACACTTCCCTCAGAGAATTCCCCTCAGGATTTCTTGTAGAGCTGGTTTAGTGGTGACAAATTCTTTCAATTTTTGTTTATTGGGAAAGACTTTTATCTCTCCTTTTATTCTGAATGACAGGCTTGCTGGATAGAGGATTCTTCGCTGCATATTTTTTCCATTCATCACATTGAAGATCTCCTGCCATTCCTTTCTTGCCTGCTAAGTTTCAGTAGATAGGTCTGTCATCACTCTGATAGGTTTCCTTTGTATGTTAGGGCCCTTTTCTCCATAGCTGCTTTCAGAATTCTCTTTGCCCTTATATTTTGCCAGTTTCACTATGATATGTCGTGCAGATGATTGATTCAAGTTACGCCTGAGGGGAGTTCTCTGGGCCTCTTGAATTTCAACGTCTACTTTCCTCTCCAGGTTGGGGAAGTTCTCTGCTATAAATTGTTCCAGGACTCCTTCAGCACCTTTCCCTCTCTCTTCCTCTTCTGGAATTCCTATGATATGGATATTGTTCCATTTGATTGTATCACTGAGCTCTCAAACTCTTCTTTCATGTTCCTGGATCAGTTTGTCTCTCTTTTTCTCAGTTTCTTCTTTTTCTATAATTCTGTCTTCTAAATCACTTATTCCCCTTTCTGCCTCTTATATTCATGCATTGGACGCCTCCAGTTTATTATTTACCTCATTTATCCCATTTTTTAATTCACCATAACTATTTTTAAGCTCCATATTGTTTGTAGCCATATGTTCTCTGATGTCCTCCATGATTTTTTCAAGCCCGGCGATTAATTTTATGATTATTGGTCTAAATTCTTGTTCAGTTATGTTGCTTATATCTGTTTTGACCAGCTCTCTAGCTGTCATTTCTTCCTGGAGTTTCTTTGGAGGAGAGTTCTTCAGTTTCATCATTTTGGTTAGCTTTCTATCTCTTGTTAATTTTAAAGGTTGTTGTACACACGGCCCCTGTGAGTTCTGCTGTATTAGAGAGGGCTCTTTTGACTGTTCAGGGGTTGTCTGCTCAGGAAGTGTTCTTTGGATGCTGTCTCTTGGTTTCTCTTGTTGAGCGTTTGGTTATTTTGTTTCCCTACTGGTAGTGGTATTTGGGACTCTCCACCATGTGTAGTTTGGCTTGTTTCTTGAGGCAGCCCAAGGAGCAAATTCACATTGGTTTGGTTACATCTTCAGTTTCAGTCAGGCAATACAGAATATTCTGGAATTCAGGCAGCCCAGGCAACCAGAAACCAGAATCCAGACCCAAATGGAACCCAAAGGCGGACTCCACTCCCAAGACCGGTGAAGACAGAACCAAAGCAGTCTGCTCTGAGGTGCACCTCAGTGCTCCATAAAATTTTGAATTCAATCTCTTCCCTGGACAGTAAGGAGCTGCACAGTCTTACTACGTGATGTCGGACAGTGGCAACCGCAGCTTTCCATCAGCCACACCATCGTGAAGGTCAACAGCCAGTACAATCATCCTGTTCCCATTGAACCATTCAGCTTTTCACGTTCAGTACAGTGTCCAATAAATTACGAGATATTCAATACTTTATTACAAAATAGGCTTTGTGCTAAATTATTTACCCCAACCTTAGGCTAATGTAATTGTTCTGAGACCTTTTAAGGTAGGCTAGGCTAAGCTACCATGTCCCATAGATTAGGTATAGTAAAACCATTTTCAACTTACTATATTTTCACTTACAATGGATGTATTGAGATGCAAAGAATATCTATAAGGAATAAGTTGAGGAAGATCTGTAGTTTTTAAGAAAGACTTAAAGAAAAAGAACATAATATTTATTGAACAATTACAATGGGCCAGACACTATGCATAGCATTTTAAAAGAATTGTTTCCTTTTTTTCTTTTTACAAATAGTTTATTGTCAAATTGGTTTCCATATAACACCCAGTGCTCATCCCCACAAGTGCCCTCCTCCATGCCCATCTCCCCCCTCCTCCCCATATCCATCAGTCCTCAGTTTGTTTCTCAGCAAAGAATTGTTTCCTATAATCTTTTCAAACCCCTTATGAGTAAATATTAGTCTACATTTTATAAGTGGGGAAGTTGTAACTTATGAAGGTAGAATACCTTGCCCAAAGCAACATGCTCAAATACAGATGTGCTAGATTTGAAAACCTCTGCTCTTTTAAAAAAAAATTAATGTTTTATTTCTGAGAGAGAGAGAGAGAAAGGCAGCGTGAGCAGGGAAGGATCATAGAGAGGGAGATACAGAATCGGAAGCAAGCTCCAGGCTCTCAGCTAGCTGTCAGCACAGAGCCCGACATGGGTCTTGAATCCACAAACTGTGAGATCATGACCTGTGCTGAAGTCGGAAGCTTAACTGACTGAGCCACCCAGGCACCCCTCTAACCTTCTTCTCTTAACCACTGCTGTAGGATACCTTGCCCGCAGCTCTCAAGTTGAATCTGTTCTATATGTGATCCAAACAACTTTTGCTTTTTGTTAAAGATGAACTCAACCAGTTAACTGAGTATATTTTCTTAACTTCTCAGACATCTGTCAAGGTCCACCTTGGCATCAATGTGCTCTGAAACTTGCTTGTGCTGGGATGAGTATTCTTGCCTTGACTGTGATTGGGTTGAGTATTTCAGGTAAGTGACCCAAGACCATTTGCTTCAGAATACATGTTTTTTTCTATCACAACTATTAGAGCATCAAATAATTTGGTCAGCCCCAAACTGAGTGAAAGACCAATGAAATAAAAACAATGCTTTTAACAATGCTCAGCACGGATCTACTCTTCAAACGTCAGCCTTTCAGTTTCTGTTCCTAATTGTTCTTTTTTTTGTTTTAAAGATTTTTTAAAATGTTTTTTAAAATTTATTTCTAGGAGAAAGAGAGAGAGAGAGAGAGAGAGAGAGAGTGAGCAGGGGAGGGTCAGAGAGAGAAGGAGTCACAGACTGAAACAGGCTCCAGGCTCTGAGCTGGCAGTCAGCACAGAGCCCGACACGGGGCTCGAACCCATGAACCGCGAGATCATGACCCAAGCGAAAGTCGGACGCTCAACAGACTAAGCCACCCAGGCAGCCCTCTTCCTATTTGTTTTGATCATCTTCATGGGATATTTCAGATGGGCTCCCAGAACTGAAAATTAGATCACAATTCTAATAAAGACATGACAATAACAAAGAAAAATGTAAATTTCCCATTATTTACAGTCTTTTCAGTACCTATTGAATTCCAGATTGCACTAACCACTCTCTCCCGTGGGGTAGGTATAATTATACTCATCCGGATATGACAAAGCTTGGTCAGGAGTACAAAAACCTTAAGAGTAAATAACAGGTAGCAATGTCTGTGTAAGTTCATTGTGAGGTATTTTTCCTTGTTTGTTTGTTTATGTATGCTGTGTTCTAACCAGACCCTTTGTTACTACATAGCTATTGCCTTTATCTTCTAGCCAGATTCAAGCTTGTTGAGATAATATAGTTTCTTGAAGTGATAATAACATATCCATTTTGCCATATTCAACATTTAATCTTCTTCATGGTTTTTCCTTATTTACTAGTGATACTCGTAAGACAAAACTTATCAGTAGAAGAAAGTGGTGAGGAAGTTCAAGAGAACAGGAATGAAACAACAGGTAATCTTGTAGCTTGGAAGTTCCTAAAAATAATAGCTCATATTTGACAGATAGCATACATTACATTTGTAAAGGATGCTAAGAACCCACACATTCAGGTAGTATGAGCTTTCTGATTTTCTGTTTGACAAAACTAGGGAACGGAATGGTTAAGCAACTCACTTAATGTCATACACCTGATAAGAGGTGACAATGTAAACTATATCTGTGCCCTGACCTCAGAGCCTATGATCTTAACCACCGGGTCACACTTCCACTCTTCCAGGAAATAAAATAAGTATCCTGAAGAAAATGGTCTCGAATCACTTACTTGGAACATCCACCCAATCACAGAAGTTGCGGCTAGAATATTCAATAATTAATAGGCAAATATCAAGTTAAAAAGTAAAATATGCATTTAAGTGAAATATTTGATTATTATTTTTTTTTTAATGTTTTATTTATTTCTAGGAGAGAGAGACAGCATGAGCAGGGGAGGGTCAGAGAGAGAGGGAGTCACAGACTCTGAAACAAGCTCCAGGCTCTGAGCTGGCAGTCAGCACAGAGCCCGACGTGTGGCTCGAACCCAAGAACTCCGAGATCATGACCTAAGCAAAAGTCGGATGCTTAACCAACTAAGCCACCCAGGTGCCCCTATTTGATTATTTTAATGAATATGTCAAACAGTTAACTTTTGTCTGGATTCAATTAGTAAAACTTAAATATAAAATAAAATTTTAAATATTTCTCATATTCATTATTAAGAAATTCATCTTGCTCCACTAAGCCATGTGCATAAATAAAGACACTGTTGTTGAGGGGCTCCTGGGTGGCTCAGTTGGCTAAGCGTCCGACTTCAGCTCAGGTCATGATCTCACAGTTCGCGGGTTCGAAACCCACATCAGGTTCTGTCGTTGACGTCTCACAGCCTGGAGTCTGCTTCAGATTCTGTGCCTCCCTCTGTCTCTGACCCTCCCTTGCGCATGCTCTGTCTCTATGTGTCTCAAAAATAAATAAAACATTAAAAAAATCAAAAGCAAAAAGGATCTATTCTTGAATGACTGTAGTAGATACGATTGTGGATGGTGCACATTCTTCCAGATAAGAAATGTTAAGAAACCTGGAAAATCCTTCTGGAAAATTTTACCCCATAGATTGCACCAAGTAAGCAAATACATACTTTGGCGATTAGAAATTTTTCATAGTATTTGTCATCAATTTAGTGAAATAAACTACTTTTGCTTTGCAGATTACATGATGTTTAAAGTAAAAACCTTTTTCGACAAGTTTGATATTGATGGATATGTAGTGGAGTCAACACTACTGATGAGTTTAAGAAAACTCAGCTATAGTTTTGACTTTACCACCACCTGATTATGTGAACTTAAATTATTCTATCAGTGCCTTAAAAAGTAAGATGTGGCTGCTTAAATGATTTTGATGGTCTTTTCCTATCAAAATAATCTGATTCCATTTATGCTCAATACAACCGGTCATGGATTTCCAATTACTATTTTTAAAATTTGTTTAAAGTGTTTATTTATTTTTGAGAGAGAGAGAGACAGAGCATGAGCGTGGGAGGGGCAGAGAGAGAGGGAGACACAGAATCCAGAGCAGGCTCCAGCCTCTAAGCTGTCTGTACAGAGCCCGACGCAGGGCTCGAACTCAGAAACTGTGAGCTCGTGACCTCACTTGAAGTAGGACGCTTAACCAACTGAGCCACCCAGGTGCCCCTCCAATTCTTGATACCAGAATGGACAGGGTCAAATACCTCAAAATTATAGTAAATTCATTCATTGTTCTCACCATGATAATCAGAGACTTCTGTACATTTATAATGACTTGTGCGTGTGTGATCAGTTATGGTGGGTGGAGCCTGGATAGAAATATAACATTTCTTTATTTCATCTTTCTCTTTACTTCAGGTAAACCAGATCTGTTAAAGTGCTCAAAACAATGGCTACTATTCCAAGAAAAATGCTTGTTTTTTTCTCAGGCTTCCAACACTTGGAACTACAGTCTAGGTGACTGTTCCACAAAAGAATCCAGTTTGTTGCTTCTTCAAGATGCAGAAGAATTGGTAAATAATTAAATAAGATACCTTAATAGAACTTAGCACTTTTTTATACCCAACTATTATCATTGGCTTCAAGAAGCTCACAATCTGAGAGAAGAAACAGACATATAAGCAAATAATTGAATGTAATTTGATGAATGCAACAATATAAGTATAGAGAGTAATATCACAAGGAAGGAATAATTAACTCTGACGGGGAGTTAGGAAAGTCATCATAGATGAAGTGAGACTTGAACTAAGTTTTAGAGAATGAGTAGAAAAATGCAAACCATGAATAGATAATATAGATTCAATATTCGGCCATTTGTTTTATTTATAGGAACGTGTACAAGGACTGATAGATAAAAAAGAATTTCTATTTTGGATTGGATTAAATTTAACATTATCTGAGACTAAATGGCAGTGGATAAATGGCTCATTTTTAAATCCAACCGCGTGAGTATTGGATAAGCCAATTTGAATATTCACACTATACCAGGTTTATATTTCAAGATAGTAAAATATTGCTATGAAAGATTGAGTTTTGTGGTTTTAATTTGGTTTAGAAGTTTTCAAGAAGCTCAGAATAGACTAAGAAGATGAATGATTTGGGGCACCTGGGTGGCTCAGTCGATTAAGTGTCCGACTTCAGTTCAGGTCATGATCTCATGGCCTGTGGGTTCGAGCCCCGTGTAGGGCTCTGTGCTGACAGCTCAGAGCCTGGAGCCTGCTTCCGATTCTATGTCTCCCTCTGTCTCTGTTCCTCCCTTGCTCATGTTCTATCTCTCTCTCTTTCATAAACATTAAAAAAAAGAAAAGAAGATGAATGATTCTGAAGTTGGTTGGTTGAAAGTTCCATATGTGGGGGCGCCTGCGTGGCTTAGTCAGTTGAGCGTCCGACTTTCGCTTAGGTCATGATCTCGCGGTTCGTGGGTTCGAGCCCCGCGTCGGGCTCTGTGCTGACTGCCAGCTCAGAGCCTGGAGCCTGTTTCAGAGTCTGTGACTCCCTCTCTCTCTGACCCTCCCCTTCTCACGCTGTCTCTCTCTCTCTCTCTCCTAGAAATAAATAAAACACTTTAAAAAAATTTAAAAAAAAGAAAGTTCCATATGTGAAAAGACAACAGGCCTTTATAGCAATATATATTTTTATCTGCAACCGAGTTTTAGGAAGTAAGGAATAGGATAATTTGGTGGGGGGAGAGTGAAGGGCTCATTAAACAATCTCTAGCTGGAGGTTTTTAGCATGCAGAATTATCTAAGTTGTGTTTTTCAGTGTGGGACAATATACCTTGGTGAGTTACAATCAGCACTGGGACAGTGAATATAAAAGAGAAAAAGAAAAAGTAAATATCAAGAGTATGGAACCCAGACATCCTGGAAAGCCTTACCGATAATGTAAACAGCAGTTAACATATATTTTATATGTTATAGTTATTCTATGCTGTATTCTTGCAATATGCTAGAGAAAATAAAATGGTATTAACAAAATGATAAAAACAGAAAATACTCTTACAATAATACACGGTATTATCAAAAACTGTGCGAAGTGAATGTGTATAGTTCAAACCCATGATGTTCAAAGGTCCACTGTATATATATTTTTTAAGTGTATTTATTTATTTATTTTAATGGGTTTTAAAAAATTTCTTTCTGAGACAGAGAGACACAGCATGAGTAGGGGAGGGTCAGAGAGAGAGGGAGACACAATCTGAAACAGGCTCCAGGCTGTGAGCTGTCAGCACAGAGCCTGACAAGGGGCTCGAACCCACAAACCAGGAGATCATGACCTGAGGTGAAGTTGGATGCTTAACCAACTGAGCCACCCAGCACCCCAGGTTTATTCATTTTTGAGAACGAGAAAGAGAGAGTGTGTGTGTGAGCAGGGAAGGGACAGAGAGAAAGAGGAGGACAGAGAATCTGAAGAAGGCTCCAGGCTGTGAGCTGACTGCAGAGATCCTGACATGGTATTTGAACTTACAAGCTGTGAGCCCATGACCTGAGCTAAAGTTGGAAGCCTAACTGATTGAGCCACCCACACACCCCTCAACTGTATATTTTAATAAGTGGTGTAAAGGAGACAATTATTTGAGGAGATGCAATGCAATGAATATGACATAGGCCACAAAGGATCTATTAGCAGTTTTCTGTTGGGTGTCTTGTTACAATTTTTTGTGTAAGATGGTCAAGAAAATTATCAGTTCAATAGGAGGGTTGATCCTACCCAAATCAATTACATACTTCAACAGAATTAATGGTTAGTTGTACAACAAAGGCAGAGTATTTTTTTTCCTTCAGAAGCAAAAGCATGTATTCAATGGTAAAGAATTTCTTTCAATAAGTTTTTCAGAAGGGATGATACTGAGTTGCTTTATTTTTAATGTTTTTTTATTTTTGAGAGAGAGACACAGAGCATGAGTGGGGGAAGGGCAAAGAGAGGGAGACAGATGCAAAGCAGGCTTCAGGCTCTGAACTGTCAACACAGAGCCCGATGCAGGGCTCGAACCCATGATGTGAGATCATGACCTGAGCTGTAGTCGGACGCTTAACCAACTGAGCCGCCCAGGTGCCTCTGTGTTGCACTTTTTGAGTCTGTGAAGGCTTCAATCAAATTTGTATAAGTTACATTTAAAATTTTATATCATTCAAAAACCATGAGGAATATGAGGAAAAAACATGAAATTTAAAACACAGGACCATATCCAAGTTTATCTAAACTGTAGTGTTAACATATATGGAAAAGTGTTAAATATTGAAAAATATGTTGGCTTAATTAGCAAATTTTTACATTATTTGACACATGTTCTAAAATGTCTTTTTTACAAATAGTTTATTGTCAAATTGGTTTCCACATAACACCCAGTGCTCATCCCCACAAGTGCCCTCCTCCATGCCCCTCCCCCCTTCCCCCCACATCCATCAGTCCTCAGTTTTTGTCAGCATTCACGAGTCTCTCATGGTTTGCCTTTCTCCCTTTCCCCCACCATTTCCCCCCTTCTTCTCCCCCTTGTTCCTCAGTAAAGTTCCTCCTAATCCTCCTATACGTGCACACATATGATATTTGTCCTTCTCTGCCTGACTTATTTCGCTAAGCATAACACCCTCAAGGTCCATCCATGTTGCTACACATGGCCAGATTTCATTGTTTCTCATTGCCATGTAGTATTCCATGGTATAGATAAACCACATCTTCTTGATCCATTCATCTGTTGATGGACACTTAGGCTCTTTCCATGTTTTAGCTATTGTGGAGAGTGCTGCTATGAACATTGGGGTACATGTGCTCCTATGCATCAGCATTTCTGTATCTCTTGGGTAAATTCCTAGCAATGCTATTGCTGGGTCATAGGGGAGTTCTACTGTTAGTTTCCTGAGGAACCTCCTCACTGTTTTCCAGAGGGGCTGCACCAGTTTACATTCCCACCAACAGTGTAGGAGGGTGCCCGTTTCTCCACATCCTCGCCAGCATCTAGCGTTCTCTGATTTGCTCATTTTAGCCACTCTGACTGGCGTGAGGTGGTATCTCAGTGTGGTTTTGATTTGTATTTCCCTGATGAGGAGCAATGCTGAGCATCGTTTCATGTGTCTGTTGGCCATCTGGATGTCCTCTTTGGAGAAGTGTCTGTTCATATCTTCTGCCCATAAAATGTTTTTTAAAGGTGATTTTTCAAAAAAAAATTTAAATATAACTGTTCTGGAGTAGAATGAATTTATGAAAGGCAAGCATGCTCTTTCTGGAAGATAAAATGTGTCCTCATACCACATATTCACCACAGACATACACAGCAAAACACACCAAAAACAACACACACACAGGGCACCTGGGTGGCTCAGTCAGTTAAGTGTCTGACTTCAGCTCAGGTCATGATCTTAACGGCTCGTAGGTTCGAGCCCTGCGTTGGGCTCTGTACAGACAGCTTGGAGACTGGAACCTGCTTCGGATTCTGTGTGTCTCTCTCTCTGCCTCTCCCCTACTCATGCCCTGTTTCTCTGTGTCTCAATAATAAATAAACATCCAAAAAGTTTAAACACACACACACACACACACATCCAACACACATCACACATACACCACACACAAAACATACTCACTACACCTATTCAACACATATATATACCACATGTACACCACACACACACACACAGCACAAATTCAAAAAAAATCTAACTTCATTTTTTACATGTTTTCTGGGTATTATTTTCTATACTTTATTTACATATAAATAAAAATTTAATATTAACTTATTTTTATTTTTTCACAACCAAATTAGGGTAGTTAAATTTAGCATGTGTGCATTTACTTTCCTAAAGTTTATAATAAAGTTGGAAAACACTGAAGTGTCCATGAACAGAAATATAGGTAACATGGATGGATTAAATTCAGCTGACCATTCTAATTTACTCTGGAATAAAAATTATGATGTAATAAAGATGACAGTTATCAGGTAAACCTGGAAGGTACGGGGTTGTAATAGAAAAAGTATTCATTAGATTCTGCTTTTATTTTAACTGTCAGTCTGGCTTTCAGATGAAGAAAAAAAAATAGAGGGTGATAATAATTTTTTTTGCAGGACTGTTTAGGGATTAAATGAGAAAAGGTTAGGGAACCAGGCTGAGATCTGGTTAAGGAAAGCCTGGGAAGCCATTGACGATCTTTTGGAAAGAAAGTCTTTGACTTGGCCATCTAAGCATTAAAAAGTTATCTTGTAAATCAGAAGAAGGAAACAAAAGGGTAGAAGAGATAAAACATGGCGAACTTTGGCAATAGCCCAGTTGAGAGAAGTTCATAATTTGACTAGAGTGTCAGACACAGGGAAGGAATCGATTGGCTGCTCAGGCTGAAAGGGCTGGATGGAGAAATACAGTGAAGGAAGAAAGAAAAGCTGTGACAGGACCTGTCCTTTTGTTTGAAATGGATAAGAGATTCTTGAATTCACTCCAACCTGGCACCTCACCCTAGTGCTGCCTATTCCATTGTTGATACTATTCCCACCCTCACCGGCCGCGAGCCATAAGTCTCATGCTTGTTGGGACCAATGGCATTTTGAAACAGACACCTACCAATCTCTGTTTGGAAGGAGGAAAAATGGAAGCCTCTGGCCCTGGTCACATACCACACAAACTAAGCCCTCTTTTCTAAGCCGATCCAAATTCTGTAGGCCCTGTATGTCCATTACCCGTTGGATGCTTAATATGTTTTCGGAGCACACACTTGAGGCTCTGTGTACATTCACATGGGCCATCTCAGTGCCTCCCCCAAATATCAGGTGGTCATGTCCTGTCTATTTACAAAAACTAAAGCTCAGTAAAGGTAAGAAACTTTTCACGTATGTCAATGACAGAATAAGAATAAGAAGAGAACCTAACAGAGGACCAAGGGGGAGAAGGAGGGCGGAAATGGTGGGGGAAAGGGAGAGAGGCAAACCATGAGAGACTCTTGAATGCTGACAAAAACTGAGGACTGGTGGATGTGGGGGGGAGGAGGGGTGGGCATGGAAGAGGACACTTGTAGGGATGAGCACTGGGTGTTATGTGGAAACTAATTTGACAATAAACTATTTGTAAAAAAAAAAAAGAAGAAGAAGAGAACCCTAGTTTCTAAGGGTGGTTGTTGTTTTTTTGGTATATATTATTTTGAAGCTTCTTGTTAGAGAATGTTTGTCCAGTGAAGATAAACTGGCAAGGCCCCGAGATGTATCATTAGCTTTACATGAAAAGTTGACACCATTAGACGTGTGACTGTACACTGGTTGTATACTTAATAATTTAGCGTCCCATTGTTGCCTGAAAGTTGTAGGAGACACTGGCTGGAGGAGAAGGATTAAGTAAGAAAATCCCAAACACTAAATGAGACTTTTCTTTTGCTCCACAGATTCCGTATTGTTGGTTATACAGAAAAAAACAGCTGTGTTTATATCTCACAGACCGGAATTTTTTCTGAGAACTGTGACACAGACAATAAATGGATCTGCCAAAAGGAACTAAAGCCTGTCAGAAATAAAGTATGTTCAGACTCTTGACTATGCATCCCCTCTGGATTTCTTTACTTTCTAGCACAGGTGTCTGCAATTTTAACTATCTATACAATTAAACTGGCCTAGTGTATATCTAGAAGCACAAGTGAATCAATACCGATTGTTCTAAAACTATTGTGAATCTCACAGAAGTTCACGCCTAACCTACTCATTATACGAATGAGGAAACAAATACATGGGGAAACCAAATATACTTTTAAGATACAGTGATGTTCCATGGAGAGAAGCCCAAACTAGCTGAGAGGAATGATTTCCAGTCCTGGCTTATACACCTGGACTTCAATTATCCCCTCTATGCTTTAGGTCACCTCTAGACTAGTTATAGTAAAAGGTTTCTAAATTCCTGTGAATATTTCATAGTCTGATTTTTCATGTTATCTCACAACTGGATTATGGCAGAACATTGACTTAAGCCCATTCACTTGACTCTGATATCAGAATATCATGACCACAGGATCTTTGAAAGGGACCTAAAGTCTTCCCGCCATTTCAGTGTTCCTCCTTACTTTAATTTAATTAATTTCCTCATTACTTCTTTATTTTCCTTCTATGTCCCTTTCTTTCAATGGCTCACACACAAGCTGTAGAAAATATGTAATTAAAATTTTCATTGTTTAGTGGAAAGTAAGTGATATTTTTTCAACAAACGAGAACTATTTATTCAGATAAATATTGGGAGCGTTCACTTTTTTAAAATATGCCACATTTTCTATGCAGATCAAACAATAATAATACTGGACTTACTCTGTAAGGAGGTTTATAACAAAATTTCTGAAAAATACATATTTACTTACTTTGATCATCCAATGTCAATGTGAATTATATAAATTCAAGTACATATAATAATGACCTAAATATTTCAATTTCTGTTTTCCATGATGATTTATAATACTTGTTAATATAAAATTTTGAATATATCAAAATCCCAATGTATAATTCATTTTGTGTCAGGTACTTAGGAAATAAATTAGGGAGACATTCTAGACTAAAGCATCATTACCAACCATCTATGATAAAAGTGAGATTATGAAATGTTTGGCACCTTTGAGGAAGTGACCTGCAACGAACAGAAATCTGGGGGAAAAAAAATGTTTCCATACATGACAGTATACATTTCCATCTCTTGGAATGATGTTCAATTATAGTTGGTTGAGCATCTAACTTCAGCTCAGGTCATGATCTTGCAGCTCCTGAGTTCAAGCCCCACATTGAGCTCTGTGCTGACAGCTCAGAGCCTAGAGCCTGCTTCAGATTCTGTGTCTCCCTCTCTGTGTCTGTCCCCTCTCCCACTCATACTCTGTCTCTCTCTCTCAAAAATAAATAAATAAAACATTAAAAATTAAAAAAAAATAAAGCAAATGAAGATAAGACTAAGTCCATCCAGTTAAACCAGAATTCGCTCCAAACATGGACCTGTTCCTTCTCCTACACCTGTTAGATCTGAAATGAAGTGCCCTGAACGTGCACATCCATAGAAACTTTTACAATAAAACTGACTCCAGAACTTAGGCTCTGTCACTGACTTCTGCTATTGACGTATGAGATGATCAAATAGACTTACCAGCAGACGGTACCAGAGATAAACTCTGAGACTGAAACTGTAAGGATGCAGGTTCCTTGGTAAGGCATGTGTCACTGTATTCTAGGCAGATTAAGAAACATTAGATCTAAGGAAAATTTTGGTTACAGTATTTGCGTCAGTGTTTGTTGACAATAAACCGACTGCAACTCCAAAAAATTTCAAAAGAATTACATACTGTGTCTTTCCAGATCTGCCATCTACATTTCCTCTAAGCAGCCCATATGCTCCAGGTGCAGACTTCTTGCCCCTCTCCAGACACCTCCTGACATTTTATGATTTCATAGTCCTCTATATGTTGTCTCACAACTGTGAGATGCCCTTTGCACACACACAACGTCTTTATTCTTTGTCTAGAAGAACCCTAGTGGTTGTGGAAGTTAACTCAAACATTAATTCCTTTCTGAATTTTTCCTCAAACTTCTCTCTCACAATTTATTTCTTTTTACTCTTCTGAAATATAATTAGGGATGCCTGGGTGGCTCAGTCGGTTGGGCATCCGACATTGGCTTAGGTCATGATTTCACGGTTCATGGGTTCGAGCTCCGCGTCGGGCTTTGTGCTGACAGCTAGCTCAGAGCCTGGAGCCTGCTTCGAATTCTGTGTCTCCTGTCTCCTTATCTCTCTGACCCTCTCCTGTTCACGCTGTCTCTATCTCTCTCTCTCTCTCAAAAATAAATAAAACATTTAAAAAAAAATTTTTTAAAGAAATATAATTAGGGGGGCCTGGGTGGCTTAGTTGGTTAAGCGACCGACTTTCGCTTAGGTCATGATCTCGCGGTTCGTGGGTTCGAGCCCCGCGTCGGGCTCCGTGCTGACTGCCAGCTCAGAGCCTGGAGCCTGTTTCAGAGTCTGCGTCTCCCTCTCTCTCTGACCCTCCCCTGCTCACGCTGTCTCTCTCTCTCTCTCTCTCCTAGAAATAAATAAAAATATTTTTAAAAAAAGAAATATAATTATATTTCTTCTTTGCTATCTTTTAATTCATTGCTTTTACGTTTATAAGGTTGGTTCCACTGTTCTCCTGGTTAGTGTTGGACAAGTACCAAGATAGAACAATGGAAGGAAGAAAAGAGAAGTCCCCACCTCATTTTGATATAGTGAGCTAACCTGAGTAATGACACAATAACAGTCTACTTATTTTGTAGTGGATGGACCTTGACACCGAACCAGTGAGATTCCTTCTATTTATTTGCTGTGCTATGTGCTTGGATTTGAAGTTGTTTGCTTCCATTTGACCTTCCTACCTATTTATTCCATAGCACTCCTTGTTAGGGACCACACCTGTTAAAAAGTAGGTCTCATGGGAAAACACTTATAGTGAAAAAAACTTTTAAAAAATCCTTTATACATTAACCTAGCTTTTTTTTTTTTCTTAGAAAAAGGGAGAGAGAAAAAACACAAGTAGGGGGTAGGCAGAGAGAGAGAGAGAGAGAGGGAAACACAGAATCCCAAGTAGGTTCCGGGCTCTGAGATGTCAGAGTGAGCTCAATGGGAGGGGAGGGCTCAAAATCACAAACCTTGATATCATGACCTGAGCGGAAGTCCGCAGCTTAACCAACTGAGCCACCCAGGTGCACCAAACCTAATTTTTTAAAAAAGCCATTGTTTCCAACACACAGATTTGTAGGCAGCCAGCTATGAGATTCTTTTCCTTCACAACGCAGGTATGGGTAAACCAGAATAACTTTTGACTTTCATACCAAGCCTGGAAAATTGAAATACAAGACAAGTGATATGTACCTGCACTTCAGTTGTTTGCCATGGACTCCAGTCTGCCACCTTGTGGACTTATTTGGTTTTGCTTCTGGTGTCCTGGCTCTGCTTACCCTGTTCCAGCTAAGCAAAATGGAACAAAGGAAAAAAAGAAAAACAAAACACTAACGCTAATGCTGTGTGTCACCTTTACAAAAAAAAAATAGGATTTTTGTCACAGGTAAATAATACAAGCAATAAATATTTGTATATCAATCGGCCAAATATTATCCATTTTGTTCCATTTTAACACCTTGTTATTTTTCATAACATGAAATTGGATAATTATTTTGCTTATTTAGTATTTTGCTATTGTAATTCTTTTGTTATTACAACTAGTACTAATACTACTACTATTGTTGTTTTAAGGCCACTCCATAAACATCCAAGCTCTATGAGACGAAGGACTTTCACAGTATTATTAATCAATGTACGATCTTGATACATAGTAGGTTCTTAATAAATATTTCCTGCACAAATAAATTTTTGTACAATCTAGTTTGTTTATTGAATGAGTTCACCTAGATGGTTATTGTTTGGGGTGTCTAACGCAGTTGGAGTGAAACGGTGATTGGGACTGATATTATTTCAAATCCTTCCTCCTAGCAGTTGTGGTTATTGATTATGACCATTGCCTCGGACCCTTGCAAGGTGGATTTTTCCTAAAAAGACCATTTTTCAAACAATAACAGTGTACAATGACTTGTCAAAGTTCAGGAAGTGACCCACTGAGAGAGCTAGAACCCAAATCGGATCGCCATATCCACCTCTCTATGTGGACACAATCTTTTGGGGTCCTTTCAAAACAAATACTTGAACATCGCATACTCAGGGTGTGCTTTGGATTTATCATTTGTGATTCATGGGAAATTTTCAACATTCTACTTTAGGTAACTGCTACATGGCTACAAATTGCCAGGCGAAGGCGTTCAACAGGCATAATCTCTAAATGTAATTCCAATTCTGATTTAAATGTCTCTCCAGGTAGTTTGTGTGTTTCTCCAGGTTTTCGTTCTGATATTTTTATTCATTAGTGACGATTTTCAGGCTGAAAGCATGAAAATCGGTATCCAATTATTACTACTTTGTTTGGTGCTGATGGTAGGATGATTTAAATTAATGATTATTTGTAAGTGAAGTGACTTTGCCCAACCAGCAATGGAGAGGTGGATCCGGAAGGCAAGCTCTGGAAACACATTTATCTCTGCCTATTTGCTCACTGATATGTCCCAAGAATCTAGAAAGATGTCTGGCACATGGCAGGTCCTCGATGAATAGTGAATGAATGATGATTTAAAAAGAATAAACATTCTTTTTAAAATATAATTTATTGTCAAATTGGCTTAGAGACATCCTATGCTCATCCCAACAATGCCCTCCTCAATGCCCATCACCCATTTTTCCCTTTCCTCCATTCCCCATCAACCCTCAGTTTGTTCTCTGTATTCAAAAGTTTTTTATCATTTGCCTCCCTCTCTCTCTGTTTGTATCTAGTTTTTCTTCCCCTTCCCTTCCCCCATGGTCTTCTGTTAAGTTTCTCCAGATCCACATATGAATGAAAATATATAATATCTGTCTTTCTCTTCCTGACTTACTTCACTTAGCATGACACCTTCAAGTTCCATCCACATTGCTCCAAATGGCATGATTTGCCCAGTAGTATTCCATTTTGTATATAAACCACATCTTCTTGATCCATTCATTAGTTGATGGGCATTTATCTTGCCCATTTTTCTATTCGATTTTTTGTCTTATTAATTTATAAGAACTTTTTATATAATATGGAAACAAGTCCTTTGTTGACTGTACATGTGGTGAGGATTTTCTGCCAGTTGGTGGTGTCTTTTGATAAATAAAATTTACTAATTTTTTTAATTAAAAAATTTATTTAATTTATTTTTTAAAAAAGAATAAATATTCTATGTCAAGTTTACTTTGTTGGAAATTTCAGGTAGTTAATTAAACAATATTTCAGGAGCTACTATACAGGTTGAGAATGCCTTTGTTCATGCTGCTTTTGAGTGAATGCCCTTCTTTCTTCTTTACTGTTGGGAATTTTGAATATTTTTAACACCTAAATGAAGTCTAGCTTCTAGAAAGTGACCTATGATTGTTTCAGCACAGTAGATGTTGTTTCCTATGAAATCTTACTGTACTTTCAGTCTTAGCCACCTACTTTGTATTAAATATACTGTCAATTCCTTTCTTCCTCAATTGTGTCATTATGCTAAGACAAATTTGGGTCTTTAAGGTCATTTATTGTATTTATGTTCAAATTTTCACACTATTTAGCACTTGACTTAGTGTCTAATTGAGCTGCTTCTGGCTTATCAGTATTTTTTCCTGAAAATATTTATCCACTGCAGTTATCAGACAGAGACAGACAAAAACAATACGGAAAGAATTGCTAAAACAAACCGAAATGTCCCAAATTTCTAACCAATTAAATCAGAGCAAGCAAATCATCAGAAAATTATTTTTTAAATGTTCAGATTTAATTAATGGAATTATGTAATGCCAAAATAGATTTATAAAAGAAACAGTAAGTACAAGTATAGCCATATTTGCTACCCGCGTCAGTTAAGCTTTGCTGCATGACAGATCTCCTCAAAACTCAGTGGATTAAAACACAATGATTTAGTTTGCTCACCAGACTGTAGGTTAGCTAGAAGCTTCTACTGATCTGATCCTAGTTCGGCTGATCTTGTCTGGGCTCACTCGTGAACTGTGGGCTGCTGACTGACCAACTGAAGGCCGACTGAGCTAGGGTGACTTTAGCCAGCTGTGGGACAGTTGGCTTACTGTCCACTTGGCTAATAGGTCCATGCATTTCTCATTCTCCATCAGATTATCTCAAGTTAATCAGATGGTGTCTCGGAGAGTTCCAAGAGGCAGAGCGATCTAGGTTTGGAACTGCACTCTGTCACTCTCCCATTTTATTAGACAAGCCAAGTCAAAAAAAACAAAAACAAAAAACCCAAAAAAAAACAAAAAAATAAACCAGCCCTGATTTAAGGAGAAGGGATAACAGACTTTTGGTCTTTTTTTTTTTTTCTAGGAGAGAGAGAGAGACAGCGTGAGCAGGGGAGGGTCAGAGGAGAGAGGGAGTCACAGACTGAAACAGGCTCCAGGCTCTGAGCTGGCAGTCAGCACAGAGCCCGACGCGGGGCTCGAACCCACAAACCGCGAGATCCTGACCTAAGCGAAAGTCGGACGCTTAACCGACTAAGCCACTCTGGCGCCCCAACAGACTTTTGGTCTTAATGGAGGGAAGCACAAAGTCCCATTACAAAGGGCATGGGTACAATGGAAGGGGAGGCAATCAGAACTGGTGTGATTTCTTTTTGCTCAATTTGCATTTAACCCTTTAAAATTATTTCTAGTTATGCCATACTTCGCAGAGAGTATATGCAGAATTTTCTTCTAGTAACTAGGATAGTACCAGATGTCCATAAAGGCATTTTTCAATGGAGGAATTCAACAGTTCTATGGCTTCATTTCCAAAAATTAGAAGGGGGGAAGATGAAAGGGACTTCCAATCAATAAAATTCGGCAATTAGTTGGAAGATATGTTTTTCCTATGGAATGTACTTGAGTTTTAAGAAGGGAAAGAGTTGCAAATGGTTTGATAATGGTGGGCATGATAAAAGAGGAAAGATCTGGTTGCTTTTGAAGCTACCAGAAAACATTAAAAGGACACCAGCTTCCTGGTTATAGCATGTCAGAAAGTTAGCACGGATCATGAGCAAGGTGAATTGGTACAGGGTGAGAAAGATGAAATTCACAGGGTAATTTGCTCAAAGCAAGCTCTATTTCCTTTTGTCACCAAATAAATTTATCATTTAAATCTTTCCAGATCTTTATCATATGTCCTATTGCCCACTGCTTCTTCATCCCTTATAGTGTTGTTCCTTTACTCTCTCCACCTGGCTTACGGATGGGATCGCAATGGATAGGAGTAGAAGAGGAGTCATTGGTTCTGATGAACTGTCTCCATAGTAATGATTAAAGAAATCCACTATATGTATGTATATATGTTTTCAGAAACACCTATCCATGTCCAGCAGATATAGTGTATAGGAATATTTATGACATCTCCTATCATATATATATGTATATGTACATGTATATATGCATATGTACACTATATATACATACAGTACATATATACTGTATATATATAGTGTATCTTTCTTTTCTATGTTTATTTATTGAGAGAGAGAGAGAGAGAGGAAACAGGGGAGGGGCAGAGAGAATCCCAACCAGGCTCCACACTGTCAGTGCAGAACGCGATGTGGGGCTTGAATCCATGAACTGCAATATCATGACCTGTGCCAAAACGAAGAGCTGATGGCATAACCAAGTGAGCCATCCAGGTGACCCTGTATACAGTATATCTTAAGAGGAGCTATGTTTCCTTTTCTGCAGGATACTAGTCATGGCAACAGAACGTCAATTCTCGTCAAGGTCTCTGAGGAGTTAGACTCAAGAAGTTCATTAGTCACCAGACGTAAGTTGAACCAAAAAGAGAAGGGAGTTTTTTTATACCTGAAAAGGAAGTGAAAGACTCCTGAATCTATTTTGGTTTTTTCTTGTTGTTTTCTTTTTCATTTTACACGAGACATACTTATAGTTGACTTGGGTAAGGATGCAAAATTAAGCATTAATTGAGCCAGGACTAGAGGCTAGATTTCTCCCAGTCAGTCCTTGCTTCTTCTATTTTACTGCTTCTTTCACTTTCCAGCATGTCTATGTGAATGTTAACTACCTAATGTTATGTGTGAATTTTTTCAGTGATTCTTTCCTCCCAAGATTTGCACACACAACTTCTCCTAGAGCCAATAGTTGAGGATATGTTTTTTCCTGGGGGCACCTCCGTGGCTCAGTTAAGCATCTGACTTCAGTTCACGTGATGATCTCATGGTTCCTGAGTTCAAGCCCAGCATCAGGCTCTCTGCTGTCAGCACAGAGCCCACTTCAGATCCTCTGTCTTTCTCTCTCTTTCTCTCTGCTCCTCCCCTGCTCATGTTCTCTCTCTCAAAAATAAATATATAGGGGCTACGAGGTGTCTCAGTCAGTTGAGCATCTGATTTCAGCTCAGGTCACGATCTCACGTGGGTTCGAACCTAGCAACGGGCTTTGTGCTGACCGCTCAGAGCCTGGAGCCTGCTTAAGATTCTGTGTCTCCTTTTCTCTCTGCCCCTCCCCTGCTCACACTCTGTATCTCTCTCGCTCAAAAATAAAAAATAAACATTAAAAATATATTTATATAGTTTCTAAACTTTTTTTCTGGATGTACCTTTCACAGCAGGAGTGTTCTTAAGTTCTAAGTGAATCTATCGCCACCTTGTGATTACAATGTGCGACTGCAACTGGAAAAGCACAGTTTGGGAGAGGGGGAAGTTTCACATAAAAAAGATTCTTATATCGATTTTCCTTAAGTAGATCTAATAACTGTTAGAACCTTTCCACATGAACGTTACCTCTCTCTTCCTTTTCATTATCTTATTTTCTGAAATATTTGAAAGTAAGTTGCACATAGAAATTAATCTATACAAATTAAAAATTCTTCAGTGCATATTATAAGATATATTTTATATCCAAATTTTCCCAAGGGGTCTTTTAGAACCACTTCCTTCCTCAATCCAGGATCTAATCAAAGTTTTCACTTTGCATTTGGTTTTTACCACTTTGATCTCATGTACTAGTCTATATGCTCTTTCTTTCTTACACACAGCATTTATGTATTGAAGAGTCCAGGCCAACTTTATTATAGAATGTCCTGCATTATGAAATCTTATCTTATTTTTTCCTTGCAATTTCAGTGTTAATTTTAATATGCATTCTCTCTTTTTTTTTACATTATGCATTTACAGGAGAGGTCTGAGTTCCCCACCCTTGAAGGTGATTGGGCTTTGACCGTTTTAACAAATGTGACATTAGATAGATGCTAGATCATAAAACTCAGTGTAGTGTCTGCTTAACTGAACAGCTCTTGGGAAGCTTGCTCTTGGAATTCAGCCCTCAGGCTGAGAAGTAAGACCACATATAGATGTTTTGGACACCTTTAGTCTAAGCTGAAGTTCCAAGTGACGATCATCTTCAATTGCTGGATGTGTAAGTGAGGGAGGCTTGTCAATGACTCCAGACCCAGCCACCCTCTGCCTGGAGTTGCACTAGAAAGAGAGAACCTCCTAGCTGAGCCCTGTCAGCTCTGGAAACTGTAAGAGACAATAAAATGAATGTGACTGTTTTAAGCCACTATGTTTGGGGGTAATTTGTTATTTACACTGCTTCTGCACCCCCAATTTAAAATCATGATGCAGGTATCACTAAGGATGCTTAATTATAATGACCTGATATTTTTGTCTTCTTTTTTTTTTTAATATTTTATTTCTAGGAGAGAGAGAGAGAAAGAGAGAGAGAGACAGCATGAGCAGGGGAGGGTCAGAGAGAGAGGGAGACACAGACTCTGAAATAAGCTCCAGGCTCTGAGCTGGCAGTCATCACAGAGGCCTACACGGGGCTCAAACCCACGAACTCCGAGATCGTGACCTAAGCGAAAGTCGGACGCTTAACCGACTAAGCCACCCAGGCGCCCCTATTTTTGTCTTCTTAAAACAAATTTTAAAAACCTTCCTGGTCTACGGAGCACCTGAGTGGCTCAGTTGGTTAAGCCTCCGACTCTTGATTCCAACACACGACATGATCTTGCAGTTCATGAGGTGGAGCCATGTGTCAGGCTCTGGGCTGACAGCGTAGAGACTGCTTGAGATTCTCTCTCTCCCTTTCTCTCTGCCCCTTCCCCATCCATGCTCTCTCTCTCTCAAAATAAATAGACATTAAAAAAAAAAAGTCCCTGTCTTAAGGAGCTCCTATCCCAATCACTTAAGTTATTACACTATAGATGCATTCAGTATTTACATGTCTCAATGAAATTTTTCAATCTGAAAATATTGTCTCTTGGTGTTACATATGAACACTATCTGATTTTTAATATCAGTTTCAATTAATGTCTTTTTAAAAATTTTTTTGTTTGCTCCAGAGATGAGATAGGAGTTCTGAGAGACTGTTGGTGAGCTATTATTTGTTTTATAAATCTTTTCTAAACAGAAAAGCATATAGGTTATACAATGAGAAAAATAAATGGGTTCAAGTCCTAATCCAGCCACAAGAATTGTATGGTCTTGAGTAAGTGGGTAAATATCTTGGATATTTAACCTGTTCATCAGTAATAAGATCACTCAAGACAATGACTTTCTGGGTAGGAACTTGGCCTCAATCCTACACATTGGGTTATGCAATGCTGTCAATATCATTTATTGTAAATACTCTGTAGTTATTGTTTGAAATTCTCTTCCATTCAAGAATCATTGAGAAGAGTAATTTCCTTTTTGTTTTTTTATTTTTTTTTATTTTTTTATTTATTTCTAGGAGAGAGAGAGAGAGAGAGAGTGTGAGCAGGGGAGGGTCAGAGAGAGAGGGAGTCACAGACTGAAACAGGCTCCAGGCTCTGAGCTGGCAGTCAGCACAGAGCCCGATGCGGGGCTCGAACCCACGAACCGCGAGATCATGACCTAAGCAAAAGCCCGACGCTTAACCGACTAAGCCACCCAGGCGCCCCGAGTAATTTCCTTTTTTATAAGTATTGAGTTTTTGTTTACTGCGTTTTAGTGGTTTCTAAAATAATGACAATATATTTAATTTTATGCTTTGGATTTTTTGAAAAAGAAATGGTGTATTTTCTGAGGTACATCACTTAAGTAATGCATAAATCTGCCCTATTACTTGTATTTCAGTCTGTTATATCCAAATGAGTCTTCAGTCAAGTGAACCTAAGAAGTAAAGGTTCTTCCTTGTAAATAAAGCTTCCCACTGTCATTTTGATTCTATACATTCCACACATATTTGTAAACATTTCTGTAGATAATCTGTATGTGGTACGTTAAAGTTCAGAATCCATTTTTCATTGAAAAAAAAAAAACACCAACTGACCTATAATGTCTGCCAATTTTTGTCACTTGAGATACATCATTGAACACGGTAGAGAAAGATCACAGACCTTGTAAAGCTTCTATCCTATAATGTCCAAATTAACAACTATAAATAAATGCATAAAAGGTAATAAACAATAAAAAAGGAAACAAAGGATGAAGGATTTGAGGGATGGTGGTGGTGTAGACTGCTCTACTAAATAAGATGGTCAAGGGCAGATACGTGGAGCAAAACTCGGAAGAGGTGGGGAGATTCGACAGTTAGGCAATAGAGTATCACAGTGAAAGCCGATCTACGTAAAAGGAAGAGCCAATGCAAAACAAAAGTGTGGCCAGCATGTTCCAGGAACACTGAGAAAGTGAAAATGGCCAGATCTATGTAAATAAAGGCACATTAGTAGGAACTGGTGTCCTGTTGGCGAGATAACAAGGTGAGATCACGTAAAACCTGTCCATCACTGTGAGGAGTTTGGCCTTTCCTCTGTGGGAAATAGGAAGCCGTTGTGGGGTTGACAGTACAATAAGGGCTTGATCTGGTTTACATTTTAGTTTTCAGTGCTCAGTTTGATTTCTGTTTTGGCAAAAGACTACGAAGGGCAAAGACAGAAGCAAGGAGGCAGGTGAGGAGGCAGCTAGGATAAGGCGAAGATGGGGCTCAGAGCAGGGTGGCAGCAGTGGGGATGGTGAGAGGTGCTTAGACTCTGGATATATTTTAAAGGTAAAATTAAGGGGCACCTGGGTGGCTCAGTCGGTTGTGTCGACTCTTGATTTTGGCTCAGGTCATGCGGGCTCTGTGCGGAGCCTGCTTAGGATTCTCTCTCTCTCCCTCTCTCTCTGCCCCTCCCCAGCGTGTGCACACCTGTGTGCGCTCTTTCCCTTTCTCTCAATAAACAAACAAACAAACTTAAAAAAATAAAGGTATAATTAAGAGTTTTCCGACAGATTGGTGTGGGACACAGAGAATGGCTGCAGATTTTATGGCCTGAGCATGGGAAGGGGAGATTTGTTATCAAGTGCAATGGGGGAAGGCTTTGAGGAGAAGCAGGTTTGGGGTAGGTTAAGAGTTCTGGTTTGAACAACTGGGACCAAGATATTCATTAGATATACAGCTAAAGATTCCTGGTATGCAACTCAATACACAAATATCCAGTCAGGCAGCAGGCTTGGGGCTGCCACCAGAAATATGCGGGTTATTAGCATAAAAAGCTTAGAAACTAAATGAGACCACTGAGAAAGGGAATGAATGCTTATAGAGAACGAAAGAGGACTTAGCCCTGAATAATGGAAATAGAGGACACAACAAAGACTGTGGATAAGACGCTAATGAGAAGAAGGAAAACGACAAAGGGCGGTGCCCCTCGAGGCAAATGAACAAGGATATCGTGAAAGAGGAAGCGTGACAAATGGTGATGTTTCTTTTCCAGGAAAGATATTATTTGGTTTACTTTCTTAAATCGGTTAGGTAGAAACTGGAAAAGATCAGTAGAAGGAATGCCCTGAGGCAGAGTTCCAGGTCCTTGAAGGAGAGTGATAGAGATAGAGATAAATAAACTACACATTATAAGCCACTGAGCTCAACATCCTGACCTTGTGGCTTCCAAGACCTTGGGGCTGACAGATCAAAAAGTCACACGTGCTGAACTTGCACTCTCCTCTTCCACCCCTACTCCCGGGTAACCTCTAGACTCATTATAATACATTTGCAAGGCAAGAAGAGCCCCGCCCTAAGGAAAGAGGCTGCCACTACTGTTTAGTACAAACCTGTTATCATTAAAGACTCCCCTCCCAACTTATGGGAGGAGTTTCTCAAATGGTTGGCAGCAGCCCCCATTAGAGATCCTCTGGATGAGTCCACCTTCTGCAACCAGCCCACTCTGCCACCTTGAGAGGGTACTTTCCCTTTAATAAACCGATTTGTGCTGTTATACCCAGATTGCAGTATCCTCAACGACCAGAGACCACCGGGGAGACCAAGTCATGCATTCAAAGGCAAAGGGCTTTATTACGGGCTCGAGCTTGGGCTCACAGACCTTACCAGCCCAGTGGATCCATGCTGTGAGCCCCGAACAAAGGCAGAGTAGGGTTTTTATGGGGTTTGTGACGGGGGAGTTACAGAAGTTGTTGATATGGAAACAGTGATCCAATCATAATTATATAACATTATTGACAGCGGGTTTAACCATACACATTGTCTAAAGTATTTGTTACTTTTGGCGAGACCCAGTTACAACATTTAGAGTACTTTTAAATTCAACCAATTACAGAGTGAGCCTAGGGTCTTGTTCGGCTCCTAACGGGTTAACTTTAACATTAGGTAACAGAATTTTATCTATAGTTGTTGGTCTTTCTTGATTGGGTGTTGCCAAGGTAGTGTGGAGAAGTAATGTGGTGGGCAGTTTCTTCCGCAGTGGGCAATGTGTAGCTGCCTGATAGTTTCAGGGAAACTGAAACTTAGGCCTTCTAGTTTAGAGGGAAAACTTAAGGCCTATTATGGAGTCAGTCTGGTTTAGACTTGTGTCCTTAAAATGCTTTCTGCTTTCCTTCTGGCTGTCTTTGTTCTGAGCGTGATCCCCATTCACACAACTCAGACTCTCACCCTTAACAAATCCATGAATACTTCGATAAGGTTCAGTGTAGTATTCTTAGGTAAACATCTTAATATCAGTATACTCAAAACCCCTGTGGGTGTTCACTTGTGGGCTTCTGGTTATTATAGCTTCGAAGTGGAGACCAGCCTTGTTTTTGTCCTTGGAAGTCAATCTGTGTGTCTATCTGCTAGTCCATGTTCTCCAGTCCCACCGGTACCCTTTTCCTAAAATAAAAAGACAATTTTATAGGCGATGCTTAGGCATCGATCTCGCCTAAGGGAGAGCTTTACCTCTATGCTGATTTTCAGTTTGTGTCAGCTCAATCCAAAGACGGACCTAATTGCTCTGTTTTGCTGATCTGTACTTTATCCTAAAAGAAAGCAGTACTAGTGGGATTCTGGAAGAGTCTTCTAATTATTTCCCCTGGGTTTCCTGCTTATCTAAATAGAGACCATCAATCAGATCAAGATCTTATTAATTGCATCAATTTGTTTTTGTCTTTCTGGAATGTATCTCACACATATATGGAAGCCACTCTTTCTAGTGTCCAGTACTCATGCACGTTTTCCATTTTCGTTTTTTATTCTTCTGGAAGAGAATCGTTCTTTGGCTATATTTACACTTCATCTCTAGCCTCTCGCTAGCTAGACTGCTTCACCATTTCAAGCTGTCCTGCTTTACTGTCCTTCAGTAAAAAGAAAGAGGGGGAAAAAAGTTAACTTTTTTTTTAATTCTTTTTAGAAAGAGTGTGAGAGAGAGAGAGAATGGGGGAGAGGGTCAGAGGGAGAGAGAAAAAGAATCTTAAGCAGACTCCACGCTCAGTGCAGAGTCCAAATCGGGGTTTGATCTCACAACCCTGGGATCATGACCCGAGATGAAATAAAAAAGTTGATGCTCAACCAACTGAGCCACCAAGGTGCCCCTAACAGTCTTTCCCTTTCTTTTTCTTTCTTTCTTTCTTTCTTTCTTTCTTTCTTTCTTTCTTTCTTTCTTTCTTTCTTTCTTTCTCTCTCTCTCTCTCTCTCCTTCTCTCTCTCTTCTTTCTTCTCTTTCTTTCTTTCTTTCTTTCTTTCTTTCTTTCTTTCTTTCTTTCTTCCTTAATGCAGAGCAATTCAGTTCTCTTTAGCTCTCTTCCCAAACATTTTTCTAGGCCTTCTTTTATACATGATACATTAATTTTCTCTTCTAAACACAGCCTCATACTATGGTTCCATTTTCTCTCCAAATTCTGTTCAAAAAGTAAAATATAGTATAGATATGTGTTTTCCACTGATATAAACTATGTCTGTCTACTTTACTGCTGAGATTTCTACCTTGATTTCCCACATTGATGTCTATCAGCCTAAGACAAGAACGAATCTGAGTTAAAGCTGTGTTTATTATGTGCCATAGCAAGCGATACCCACGCCATGCATGCAAGATTTTTTTGACACTTTGGATAACTGGGCAATTACAAGACTCCACGGAGTGTGCTCATGTAAGCCCGTCACCTAAAAGCCACAGATACAGTGTAAACAGAGAATAAATGTGTAGGCAAACCTTTGGAGTCCTAGAGACTTCCATGGTCAGGCACCACAGGGTTCTTAGTCACATGTGGCTTGCATTTTGTTTCCAGATTGAACTACCAATACCTGTGCAAGGGAATGTAACTCTGGGAAAGCTCACAACCGAATGTTCCACCTGTTTCCTTTCCCCACTCCATCGGCCACATTGTGGTCAGGCTGCCTAACAGGGTTATGCTAGTTGAAAACCATCAAACAATACGTTAACCCTAAGGGTCATCATGGACGTTTGGAAGTTTAAACAGCACATCATAAGTCCTACGGAGCTTTTCTTTGCCAGGAGTCAAAGACAACCAACAGTCGTCAGAGATAAGGCTAGAGTTTTCCATTCCAGTTCAGCTGTTAGTCAACTTTGTCCTTCGCGGTGGAATATTTTAGTAGGAAAGGACTAGACAGGACTTGTTAAAGGACTTGGCCTTATGCTAGGTGATTTGGGGGAGGATTCCCTAAAATTGGTCTTGCTCTATATGCGATGCTTTCAGAAACTAGCATTTTGGACCACAGAGCAATTTGATTATTGAGTATTGATTTTGATTATTTAGGGGGTAGGGCTAACTTGCAGCTGTTTTGTGGTAGCTCTATCATTGTCTCCAGGAGTGCCCGAAGAAATGCACTAGTTAATAATTTATCATGTGAGATTTAATGTGCCAAAAAGCACATGCATGTGTCCTCCATCAGCTCAACTCCATTTTTTACTGAAAATGTACCGATTGATGTTTTGTGCTGGGTTTACCTGGTTTCATGGGTGGGTGTTGGCTATGTGACCAGTGGGAGATAAAAGATCTCTCAATAGACTTGTCCCTTGATTTCCCTGAGACTGAAACATCATACTCTCGTCGAGGTGGTTCATGTTCCAGAGACAAACCTTGTTCTGTGTGGACGGAAGGGGGCCCTGGAAGATGTGCGTGGATTTCTAGAATCTTCAGGATATTTGCCCATATTTTCTCTCTCCTGTAAGCATAGATCTTCTGTCTGTATCAAAACTGCTGGGAGCCGAACCAGCCTCTCTGGATGGCAGTCACAGAAAGGAAATGGCAGTGTTTGCACAATTCCTGCCATGAGAAACGAAAACTGGTATCTCTATCTGCTACTACTGGCTCATGTTGGAAATGAGCATGCTGGTATTGACCAGGCCTCACAATATTCCAGATCAGACCAATATTCCAAACACAGATACCTCATAAGAAAAAGCATATTCCTGCCTTTACAAAAGAGATTTTAGATGAAAGCTCTGTGGGTGATTGTCAAAAGCCTCTTCCTATGGTCCTTGCAGGTCAAAGACAATTGAGTCTGGCCCCAAGACAAAAAGCCTAATTTAGAGTTAAGGAACAAATGGGGGCAGAACTTAAATTAACACTTACACCTTCTTCTAACTGGTGATGTATGGCAGTCCCTTCCCCAAGGCCTACTTTCTACAAACACCCTCCCTTACTGGCAGCTGGGATGAGGATAGATAAGAGTAGTTAACACATAACCCAAAAGCAAAAAACTAGCACATTTAGGGCCCCCATGGTGTTCACACATTCAGCATCAAATAGGTTTCCACAAACAAACCAGTTCAAAAACATTCATACTCTTGAGAGCCAAACAGAATGATTCCTAGCTTAACTATTTACGACTTAACATATATATGTCATTCTATTTTTCATTAAGAATGTCCTGTTATTTCCTTAGTTGTAAAATTCAACCTCACTATGATTGGGGTAATTCACAAAAGTCTTCCCATTGTAAAAATTCCTTTCTCTGATCTCATGTTGTTGTTGAACCTTTAAATAAAGACACCAAAACCGAAAGGATGAAGATGCCTGCCTGGTGATCAGAAAGAATCTCGGGGGTCTCTCACTCTGTCGCCGACACTGTCCATCCTTCAGGGACCCCTGGACTTGCTGGAGCCAGCCTCCAGCACAAAACGTTGTTTAAGTACAGTATTTGGAGATTCCTTTCCCTTACATTCCTTTCACTGTGTAATTCCTGAAAGCTCTTAACAGTCCTAACATAGGAGGCAGGAAGAACACGGCAAGACCTGAGCTGTAATTGAGAATGAAGCTGGAGTAACATATGTAGCTGAGAGGAGGAGATATTTTATTATTTTTGTAGTTGGTCCAGTGTTCTGATTTGTGTCTGTTGGAAATGTGATGAGGAGTGGCCTTGCTTTTGTCTTACTTTAACACGATCCCACAGTGATCTTATGCAATGTTTGTACTCCACAAAATTATTACGTTCAGCAGGAACACCAGCTAAGGGCCGACATGGACGCTTTTTTCTGTCTTAAACCCCAGATTTTCGTTAAAAGCTGATGAATCCAAGCCCTAGGACATTAACTGTGTTCTCCAGATCTTCACCACAGCTGAAATTCTGTGAATCCAGAGATGTTCTAGAGAATGCTGTTTGCCCTCATTCATGCTGTTGTTATAAGTTGTGGAATCACGTGATGCAGTAATAACTATGAGGTGACACCTAAGACTCTGGATGAAAAGCGGTTGACCTCAACACAGACAGCTGCCAACAAAATGATACAGTCCTTGAAAAAGATCAAGCTTAGCCATGGGCTGTTTACTCAACTGTATTCATGAAGCACAGAAAGATGATTTGCTATGGTGCAAACACCCCCGCCTTGGGAGTTCCTTAGGAGGAAATCATAGGCTGTGCTAAATCTAATTGTGAATTTAAAATGGTGTCTTGGGTTTTAAGAGCTGAAGTGAGGTCTGTGTAAGCAGTGGTACCCAAGATGGGCATAGTTCCCATTGGTAGTATAAGTGTCCTTTCATTTCAACAGGAGTGACTCAATCACTGGTCCCTTAAGGCGGTCACATTTTCTGGGTAGAGTTCAATAATTCCTGCAAAGCCACCGGGAGTGTCTGACACAACAGAAGAGACATTCTTTATCAATAATAGTTCTGAAATTAACATACTTCTGATGGGCTGGATTTAGCTGATTAGAATACAATGACCTCAATAGAAGTATTCTGTCGGGGGGTGGGGAAGTAAAGGCCCAATGTTCACAAGACTAAAGGTTTCAATGAATAAGTAAGGGTAATTTAAGTACCAGACAAGTCCTGCAAAAAGAAAATTTCCCTTTTGAATGCTTTTCACAATGTTTCTCAATCTTTCTTCAATTTTGTCTCCCTACGGACCCCTTTTAAGTAGTTTGTTTCTAATTGTCATACCCAAGACATTTTAATGCCATAGACTTAGATACGCTATATACCTGTTTATGTACTGTACATATAACCATGCTTATGCTCAAAAAAGTAAGACATTTTTAATCTGTAAGAACTTATCTTTGCTCTCTTAGAGGTGATGTCACCGCTGTTTAGAATGTGTGCTTTAAAGAAACAGCAATTGAATGTTTGACAGAAGAGACAGTAGAGGATGATGGACCCACCAGTCAGGTCATTCAAAGTGGTAGCTATGATCTGAAGAAAATGCATAAGAAAATCCTGCTCTTCCTGAGTGACAGAAGGCCATAGTGTGTCAACAACAAAAAGATGTAGAAAGACTTCCCTTGTGGGAGCTTCTTGGGAAATCATTCAGTCCATCAATGTGGGGTGTTAAAATACAATCGTAGACAAGATTAGAGAAAACAGAAAGAAATCAGACGGTGAGGAATCAAAAATTTAACTTTTATTTGATCATCATGTGTGGAAGTGTTCTACTCCCTACAGCTGTCTCTTTTTAGAGGCCATGTCTGTCTTCTTAATTGGGAAACATGTATCCAATGATCAACGCTTTGGAGCTTTACTGCTTTCCTACTGTTATAGCACCATGTCAGGTCCCTTCCTGGTACTTACTAGACCAGGATAGATTTTTTAATAGTGTTTCTTTGAGAGGACTAAATTTCCACTTTGAAGTTATGAAGGGATGTGTTGAGTAATTATTTGTGTACCTATTTAGTACTATGTGTACCTATTTAATAACACTGCTTGCATCTCATTATATCTGTTCATAATAGGGAAGTACCCTAGTGAATGGGGCAGCCTGTTATTAATCTAGAAGAGAGAGTCTCTGAGGCACATGGGTGGCTCAGTCGGTTAAGTGACCGACTTTGGCTTTCATCATGACCTCATGGTCCGTGAGTTCGAGCCCCGCATTGGGCTCTGTGCTGACAGCTCAGAGCCTGGAGTCTGCTTCAAATTCTGTGCCTTCCTCTCTCTCTGCCTCTCCTCTGCTCTCTCTCTCTCTCTCTCAAAAATAATGAATAAACATTAAAAAATATTTTTTAAAAAAGATAAGCAGTCTGATCTTTGGTAGGCCTAACAGAACATAGGTCCATCTCCTAATTATTCATCTAGTTTCCAGATATGGTTATAATTGATATGCCTAGCAATGATTAGAATCCGACCTTTGGCCCATTGAGCTGTGAAATAAATACATTGGACTAGATGTGAAAATGTTCTTCTTATCTTATCCTCAAGGAACTGGAAGTTACCACTCACATCACACTTTGCCCCATTGCCTTCTCATTTCACTCACTTTTGATTCCAAGTCTCACAACAGTGCATGCGATTGGCCAAATTTATCTTCTCCACCTGCTCCCCGACTTCAAGGTAATCTAGAAGGGAGCTTTCTAACTTCTTATTTGGAAGTGAAGCACATATGTAGGAAAATGACCAGATATCTATGAAAAACCCAGCAAATGGCCAGAGGTAAATGTCTACACCATGTTATGAGCCTTGACAAATGTGTTGCAAGGTGATTATAGAATTAGAACATGATTTGTTGGGGGATTACTGCAATGTGAATTAGGAATGAGTTATGTTAGAGGGCTTGTCCTTGCTGCCAGAGATGGAATAGAGGAGTCTGGGAGCCAAGGTGTGAATATGGCAGTAGCTATTGGAAAATGCTTCTTTTCCATTCTTTGGGAATATGAATTTTTCTGGTTTAGGTGTTTTAGAAGCCATTTGCCTAAGCTTAATATAGTATTTTGGCAAAATTTATGTTGAATTAATCATCCTGAACATAATCTAACAAGATTGTTTTCTTCTTGGGGTTACTTCTGGAACATTCTAGCAAATTTGTAGTGTAGACTGACAGTCTTATAGATGCATCAAAAAATAAATTTAGTAGGCAACTCTTTCTACCCATGGGTCCTATCCCCAGGCTTTAATAAAATCACCTTTTCGCACCCGAATAAGTGAATGAATAAATAAGTAAATAACCCAGAAGAAGAACAGACTTTTGGCCTAAATGCTTCATGTTCTTTCTTTATTTTTAATTTTTTAAGTGTTTATTTATTTTGAGACAGAGAGAGACAGAGCATGACTGAGTGAGTGAGGGGCAGAGAGAGAGGGAGACACAGAATCCGAAGCAGGCTCCGTACTCTGAGCTGTCAACACAGAGCCTGACCTGAGGTTCGACGTCACCAATGTGAGATCGTGACCTAAACTGAAGTCAGACGCCCAACCAACTGAGCCACCCAGGTGCCCCTCATGTTCTTTCTTTAAATATTTAGGATAGAACAGTTCATCCCTAAATGAAATTCATCCAGGTTGCTGTAATTTGTTGACTTGGGCTAGTGAACACAGAATTGAATACACAGGAACACATTAGTGAATTTTAATTTGTGATTTGAATTGCTTAGGACATTTATTAAGCCAATACAGTGCTTAGAGATCTGTGCTTCAGATATATAATGGGAATTGCAACAGTAGCATAAGAAAATTATATACTACAGTAACAAAGGACACAGTGGCTCTTATTTTCAAGACAACATGAGCAGGTATCATGTTGTATTCATTTTTGCCCTTTAAGTCTTTCGGTCAGTCCATACAACATATCTAATATTCTACAACATTTTTTTTTTTTAATTTAGAAGAATCTGACAAGAATAGGATAGGTCCAAATCCTATAGTCAAAGCATGGTACATAGTCCTCTGAGATTTATAGATATCAGTGTTCCAAAGCCCTAATAAACCCTGTCAAAAAGTACTTTTTTCAGTAAAATATTGGCCTGAAATGTTGGATTTATGTTTTAAATCTAGATACATTATGAAAATATATTAAAACTCAAAAGAAAATTCTGAGTTTGAATTTTAAGTTCCACACAATGACCTATGAAAAAATTTTAAAAGAGGAGAGCCAGGCTGGTTCAGACGAAGGAGCATGCAACTTGTGATCTCGGGGTCGTGAGCTCTAGCCCCACAGCAGGATTAGAGATTAGAAAAAAATTTTTTTTTAAATATTTCCAGAGAATATGCTTACTATGGAAGTATGTAAAAACTAATTTTATATAACCTTACCTGTGGCTATTGCTTTACCAACCTAAAAGAATCTGACTGGCTGAGCTTGGCCAATATTTGATATGATTATTAACTATATACCAATGAGGCACAAACCTCACAGATTTATATCCTTAGCTCCCATCCCTCCCCTACCCTCCAGACCAATTTATCCAATTGCCTACTGGATATTCCCACATGATCTCTTATATTTGATATGCAACATGGGTAAAGTAGAACTCTTAATTCTCTGCTCATTGATATTCTACTTCTGAAATTGGTTTTAACTAGTCATTCAGTAGCATGAATTAAACTAAAGAACTCATTTTTATTCCTCATGTTCTTTTATTCTTCACTTCAAGTTCAGGTTACTTCCCTTTCTTAACATACTCCAAGTAGCTCCTCTCTCCTCTGTCTTCCCAGCCACCATGACGGCACAAAGCTACATTACCTCTCTTTATATCTCTCCCACTGCATCTTTAGTGGTCTTCTTACTTTCATTTTTGGCTCCCTAAAACCTACACTCATCCAAAAAGCTAAAGTAAGGGGCGCCTGGGTGGCTTAGTTGGTTAAGCGTTTGACTTTCGTTTAGGTCATGATCTCGCGGTTCGTGGGTTCGAGCCCCGCGTCGGGCTCTGTGCTAACTGCCAGCTCAGAGCCTGGAGCCTGTTTCAGTCTGTGACTCCCTCTCTCTCTGACCCTCCCCTGCTCACACTGTCTCTCTCTATCTCTCCCAGAAATAAATAAAACATTAAAAAAAAAAAACTAAAGTAAGTATTTTTTAAAAATCAGACTCACAGTCATTACTTGAATGAATGATATTTTACCATAATATATTACACATATGATCACCTACTTATATACTCTAATTCATTCAATAAAAATATTTATTGAGCAATTATCATATGTTACATAGTTCAAGGCACTGAGAATACTTTACCCTCATTAAGGTTTCATTGAAGTAGGAAAAGAGTAATATTGAATCATCAATTCCCTTTTTTTTAAAAATAATGTTTATTTATTTTTGAGAGAAAGAGACAGAGTGGGAGCAGGAAGAGGCAGAGAGAGAGGGAGACAAAGAATCTGAAGCAGGCTCCAGTCTCTGAGCTGTCTGCACAGAGCCTAATGTGGGGCTCAATCCCAGAACCCTGAGATCATGACTTGAGCCGTAGTTTGACACTCAACCCACTGAGCCACCCAGGTGCCCTTGAATCATCAATTTCAAATGCAATGCAGTACGAAAGAGTAATTGTAAATAGTGTTATGGGTAAAAAAAATAAATAAAGGGTGAGAGAGAAAGAGAGAGAGAGAGAGATGGTAGGATTATGCTAGTTTGAAGATTTAGTTCATTAATATATTATCTTAAATTTGAAGTCTAGTATAGTGGTTTTCCAAGAAATGAAAAATAAAAGCACCTTTGTTATAACCTTACCATCTTTGTGAAAACCTTATGGTGAAAAAGACTTTTCTATTTGAGGAATTGAAAGAATTCCACTAGGCCTTAAGAGGGGCAAACTTTTTTAAACAACACATTTGTTTTTGGGCACCTGGGTGGCTTAGTCGTTTAAGCATCAGACTTCAGCTCAGGTCATGATCTTGCAGTTTGTGAGTTCTAACCACTCTGCACCCAGCTCTGTGCTGACAGCTCAGAGCCTGGAGCCTGCTTCAGATTCTGTGTCTTCCTCTTTCTCTGACCCTCTCCTACTCACAGTCTGTCTCTGTCTCTCTCTCTCTCTCAAAAATAAATGAACATTAAAAAAAAAAAACACATTTGCTTTTGTTCCAGACTTTGTTGAGCTTGGACTTTGTTATTATAAATTAAGCATTGAAAAATAAATGCAAGTTCTAACCAGAAAACTTATATTATTCTAAAGCTATGTAAATGAAATCTGTATAAAGCAGAGTGCCAGTTCTCTTCATCTTTGAAAAAACTGACAACCTTTGTTTATTTAGGTCTTGACCTCCATCAATTACACTGGGTTCATGCAAGGTCAAGTCCTCCTGCTCATCACCTCAAGCCTCAGGGTTCTTCTTGGTGATGTTCATAAGTACACGAAAGTCAATAGTCCAAGATATTATAACAGTGAATGTGACTTCACTTAAATATTGAAACAAGAAATATTTTCATCTGTTTTTGGCTCCGATTTACTGTTCAATCGCATATTGCAAAGGCATTATCAAAACTGCATTCTTATAGATATGATGGGGCAAGAACTAGTTGATTCAACATATTAGCTTGTTTCAGTCATGGACCAGTTGTTTAAGAAGTACGATTTCAATGAAATCTGGCCCTGTGTAGCAACATGGATGGACCTTGAGGGTGTTATGCTGAGCGAAATAAGTCAGAAAGAGAAGGACAAATATCATATGTTTGCACGTATAGGAGGATTAGGAGGAACTTGACGGAGGACCAAGGGGGAGAAGAAGGGCAGAAATGGTGGGGGAAAGGGAGAGAGGCAAACCATGAGAGACTCTTGAATGCTGACAAAAACTGAGGACTGGTGGATGTGGGGGGGAGGGGGATGGGCATGGAGGAGGACACTTGTGGGGATGAGCACTGAGTGTTATGTGGAAACTAATTTGACAATAAACTATTTGTAAAAAATAAAATGAAATAAAATAAAAAAATTAAAAAAACTTAAAAAATAAAAAAAAGAAGTACGATTTCAAAGACATGGACACAATGGGATCTAAAATACAAGTGGAGGAACATTTACAATTCTGACATAAAAATACATGAATAAAAGAAGTTGAGGAAAAATGAATTCAACTGTATTTGGAAATTTGTGAGAGATGTGGAGTGAAATTGTATGTGGGGTTCTCAATTTTATTGATGCAATGGAATAAAACCAAAAAAGTAGAAGAATTCACAGGTAATACTGAGTTATTGCCTACCTTGATCATCACCAGTTTTGCTCTACAGAGGATTAATTTGTGTAGATGTGTTATTTCTTCAGAACTAGGTCATGATTAAAAAGAAGAGCATACTTTCTTGGTCAGGGCTATCTAGAATAATAAGGACTTTTCAATTTAAAAAATGCTCCATTTCTTTCTTTTTGTTTGATGTAAGATAATAGATTGAGAGCTTCTTTCTTTACTTCTTTGTAATAAATATATCACAGGTCAATAGACAAAAGAAAAAAATACACACCATTCAGATTTTTTTTCCTGAGAGAGAGAAAGAGAGAGTGTGAGCAGGGAAGGGTCAGAGAGAGAGGGAGATACAGAATCCCAAGCAGGCTCCAGGCTTTGAGCTAGCTGTCAGCACAGAGCCCAGTGGGGCATTCAAACCCATAAACCATGGAATGGTGACCTGAGCTGAAGTCAGACGCTTAACCAACTGAGTGACCCAGGTGCCCCTACACCGTTCAGATCTTTAAGGGGGTTGCAACAAAGACTTAGTGATTTGTGACTTTAGAATGTTTTCTAATCCCATGTAAGTGCTTTCTTATTTATACAATCTTTAGTTTGCAAAGGAAAATGCCTGGCTTTCTGAAAGCTCAGTTATCTTGATATATATATATATATATATATATATATATATATATATATATATATATATATTTTTTTTTTTTTGGTCCCAGTGGATGGGTTGGTTAGGAAGGAATCTAACAATGTTTGTGTTGGACTAGTTTAATCAAATACTGTTCTACCTTGCACAATTACAGACAAATTAGGCAAAGCCCATGTCACAGCAAGCAGCTGATTCTCCTTCTTCCTTCTTGGAACAATGAAAATCACTGTCCTGGCACCAAGCAAATGACCATATGCTGTTCTAAACAATTGATTCTATTTATTTCTTGGAATGTCAATTAGTCTAACATCAGAGATAGGATGTATAAACATAGAAGGAATCACAGACATTATGTATTGTTCAATGGCCACATTCTACAAAAGCAGATGGGAAGCCAGGTCAAAGCATTTTACTTTGCTTACATCAAATGTCTTAGCTTACCTTCTACGTCTTAATATTTACTGAGTTTTTATTATGTGACAAGGATTGTTCTCAGCACTGTATCTCTATTAACACAATTAATTCTCATAAAAACTCTAAAAGACTGGTATCTTTATTTTCCACACTTTGCTGATGAGGATGTCAATTTCCAAGAAGTTTCAAGATGTCCAATATCGATCAGTCTGTAAGTGCAAGAGCCTAGATTTGAACCCTGTCAGGCTCTACAGCCCACACTTTAAACACAGTTATTCTGCCTCTGTTAATACTAGCAATATCGTCTGAGGAATTTACTCACATGTGTCAAATTATACACAAATATTTTCATTGTATATCAATATAACTTAGTCACATTTTACACAGCTTCTTTTTCAATGGTAAGAACATAAACCTTATTTATTTAAATCTACTTTAATATATATTGTATTTATTGGTTTAGACAATAGTGAATCCCTATCCAATGTCTGTACTAATCAGGAAAGCATTTATGAAATGTAGCAAGCTGTTTACACTAAGATACATTAAGTATCTTATCCCACAAAAATAAGCTACAATGTTTCTTTAAACATTTTATACCATAGAATTTTCTCCCTTTTCTAGTCAGTTCATACCAACGAATCTCAATTACAATGAATAATGAATTTTTTTTCCTGAAGCAAAAACAAAATCCACCTTCTTTCTTTTTAAAAAATTTTTTTAAAGTTTATTTATTTTGAGAGAGACAGAGACAGTGCAAGTAGGGGTGGGTCAGAGAGAGGGGAGACAGAGAATCCTAAGCAGGCTCTGTGCTGCCAATGCAGAGCCCAAGGCAGGGCTCGAACCCGTGAAACCATGAGATCATGACCTGAGCCGAAAACAAGAGTCTGATGCTTAACCACCACCGAGGCTCCCTAGCCAGCTTCTTTCTTTTTTTATTTTATTTTTTTTAATGTTTTATTTATTTCTAGGAGAGAGAGAGAGAGAGCGTGAGCAGGGGAGGCTCAGAGAGAGAGGTAGTCACAGACTCTGAAACAGGCTCCAGGCTCCGAGCTGGCAGTCAGCACAGAGCCCGACGCGGGGCTCGAACCCACGAACCGCGAGATCATGACCTAAGCGAAAGTCGGACGCTTAACCGACTAAGCCACCCAGGCGCCCCATCTTCTTTCTTTTTTTAAAAGGATGATTTCCATTGCCAGGCATAGAGCAGGTGCTCAATAAATATGATGAATTAATAAATGGATAGAAAAAAACAAATTCATGCACATCACTGAAACCTGAAATTTTTCCTATGCAATTACAATTTAGAGAATTTTTTCTCTAAATGGTAGTTAAAATATATATCTGAAACAGTCATTATTGGCACATAATACTACTGTATACTTGGAAAACTCAAAGGAATCATTTGAAACATTCCTATAAAACCAGAAATCAATGGTCTTCATGAGAAAAATTAAAACATCTTATGATATATAATAAATGATACTATTTTAGTAGTAACAAAAATAAAATAAAATAACGCAGAATAAACTTAACAGAAATATTAAAAATTGTGTAAAGCAAGCATTAAAATATCCCTGAATAAAACAAAGGAGATTTGGAAGAGTAGACAGTCATACAATGTATTAAATGAGAAGATTCAACATTTTATAAAAGTATCAATTCTCCCTAATTTAATGCAACTCCAATAAAACCAACAACAGGTTTTATTTATTCTTGGGAATAAACTGACTCTAAAATGTTATGGTAAAAGAAATAGTCAAGATGAGTCCGGAAAACTCTACACAGCGAAAGCACTGAAGTAGACACGGGAACAAAACAGAGGCAAGCATGATCAGTTATAAGAACATTAAATTTTTTCTTAAATGTTTCCTTATTTTTGAAAGAGAGAGACAGAGAGAGGCAGAGAGAAAGAGAGGGAGACAGAAAATCCCAAGCAGGCTTCGTGCTGTCAGCGCAGAGCCCCACGTGGGGATCGAACCCATGAACCGTGAGATCCTTAGTCAGACACCTTGTAATCAACTAAGCCACACAGGCACCCTTAGAATATATTAAAATTTTTTGTCTTGTAAGTGAGTGCTTGTTTATTTTGCACAACTGGATAGTTAAGACAGAAGGAATGAAACAGAAAAACAAGAAATAAGCCAGTATATATATGGAAATTTAGACCTTTATTTAAGCAACATAAAATAAAAATCCAGTGAGGTAATCATTGATGTTTGAACAGCTAGATAGTCATCTGGAAGTGGAAAAAGTTGAAACTGAACCTTACACTACACATGAAAATAAATGCCAAATTGATCTAGATAGATAGATAGATAGATAGATAGATAGATAGATAGATGATAGATAAATAGATAGATAAAAATAAAGGTGCCTGTATCATTTAAAGAAGCCATTAGCAATGTCAAAATACAAATGAAAAAAAAATCTCCACATAAAGAGCTAATTTTCTTTGGGTATAAAGAGCCACCAGAAATGAAAACAAATCACAACCACAATTCAACAGAAAAATAAACAGAGGGTTTTTAATCAAAACTTAGCAAATAAATAAATATATATGGCATTTAAACATATAAAAAGATGCTCAATTTCATTCATCATAAAGTGAATGCAAGCCAAAACTATTATTTTTTAAAATTTTTATTTTCTTTTTGAGAGAGAAAGAGACAGACAGACAGAGCATGAGCAGGGAGAGGGCAGAGAGAAAGAGAGACAGAATCCGAAGCAGGCACAGAACATGATGCAGGGCTCAAGCCCAAGAACCGTGAGACCATAACCTGAGCCAAAGTCAGACACTTAACTGACTGGGCCACCCAGGTGCCCTCAAAACTACTATTTTAACCTATCATATTGGCACAGGTCTAAAAGCGGGTCTATGCACGCTGTCAACAGGCAGTTATAAAACAGGCATTGCTGGTGGTGGTGTAAAATAGCACAGCACATATGGAAGGCAATTTACCAATCTTTATTTGAATTGAAATTGCATTAACTCTGACCTAGCAATTCCACTTGTGGTAAATGTATCCAACATATAAGACTGGTCAACATATAAAAAAATTATGCTAGAGGTTATTATAGCACTGTTTCTAAGAGAAAAAGAGTTGCATTAATCTAAGGGTCCCCATAATTATATCTCTGCTTTTGCAAAAGTCAATAATGGTGCACTCCATGTAATGGTTCAGCAAGATTTCTAGGACAGATTAGTAAGTGAAAAAAGAAAGAAGCAAAACAATGCATATAATAAGCAAATATTATTGGTAGGTAATTCTCCACAAGTCTCTATGCACATTTTGGGAACAGAGATACTAACAATATTTTCTTCCAGACGATCTTTTCAAAGATACTTATATAGTGAGCAGCCTTGGGTAATACAGACAGTATTTCCCTCCAGAGCAGAGAGTGGGTTCATTTGCTGTCCAATATAAGAAAAATAATGCCTCGTTTATTTTTTATTTTTATATATTATTATTTTTATGTATGTATTCTTTAAAAAATTTTTTTTTAGACAGAGAAAGCATGAGCAGTAGAAGTAGAGAGAAATAATCTCAAGAAGGCTCCATGCCCGTCATGGAGACCAATGCAGTGACCAAACCCACAACAACGAGATCATGACCTGAGCTGAAATCAAGTCAGATACTTAACTGACTGAGCCACCCAGTCATCCCTCCTTTATTTTTAAAATAATTTATTTCATCTCTTTTTATGATTTAGAAAGAATTATCTATGTCTGAAGTAAAGATCAGGTAGGTTTGTTCAAAGCCTACTGCAAAAGATCAAGGTTCCTTTTTTTTTTAATGTTTATTTAGTTTTGAGAGAGAGAGAGACAGACGGACAGACAGACAGAGCCTGAATAGGGGAAGGGCAGATAGAGAGGGAGACACAGAATCCGAAAGCTACTCAGGCTCTGAGCTGTCAGCAAGAGCCTGATGCGGGGCTGGAACCCATGAACGATGAGGTCATGACCCGAGTTGAGGTCAGACACTTAATGGACTGAGTCACACAGGCGCCCCGATCAATGTTTCTTAAGGTTGGGACTGCTGAGCTCTGACTCAAACCCACTACTTACATAGAATATCTGGGAGTTCTAGGAGGAACCACAGAAATCAAAGTGAATATGTAATTTACACTGCTTATCATGAATAATAAAATTGCTTTGTCTCTGTCCCACAAATCTAATGTCTTCTGCTAGTATTCATGAAATAGATGACTAATTTTTCACTTAAAAATAGGATAAAATCTCAGAATCTTCACAGTTTTGGACACTTTTGGAGGATGAAATTGGATACTGATGGAAGCACACCTTCCTAGGAAAGAGTTCCATGGATCAGGCTAGGGAATATAAGAGAAGTTCCCAGGATCTGCTAGTGAATGCTCTCATTCAAGTGGTAAGTGAGTAGGAAGGAGCAAGGATACTTCACCATCCTAAACGTTCATGAGTGCTTAAAGGCTGAGTGGCTAAGAGGTAGAATTGAAACAACTTGTTTGAATGGTACCTTAATTGTTGCTTACTCTCCTCCAAATACGACGAGGAAGGGATATGCAGTAACCAGAGTTCTCCAGAGAAACAAAAACAATAGGACTTGTGTGTGTGTCTGTGTGTCTGTGCTTTAGATAATGATGCTAGATCCTAGATAGATACATAGATCATAGATAGATAAGGTAGAGATGTATTATGGGGATTGGTTCACTTGATTATGGAAGTTGAGATAAGCCACAATATTTGTCTCCAACTGGAGGACCAGGAAAAACCAGGGGTATAATTCAGTCGGAGCCCAAAGACCTGAGAACCAAGACCTCTGATGCCTGAGAACAGAAGAAGATGGTCCAGCTCAAGAAGAAAGAGACTTTGTCCTGGCTCTGCATTTTTGTTCAGTCCTGGCCTTCAGTGGATTGGATGATGCCTGTCCACATAGGTCACGGAAGATCTTATGTGGTCTACTGATTCAAATGCTGATCTCCTCCCGAAACGCTCTCACGGACACACCCGGAAAGAATGTTTCCCGCCTATCCCTTAGTCAGGTTGAGACATAAAATTAACTATCAAGGGTGTTACTATGAAAATAAGGCCTCAAATCTTGTGATCCCAGCCAAAATCCAATGTGGTTGTAGCTGCTAAGTCAGAGTCCTTAAAGTTTAAGCAAGTAGTGTCAGTAAGAAATATGTCTAGCTTTGTGTGGCTAGAGGTCAGTAGTAGTTCATTCAGTTGAGCCATGAGCATTCCCCATCCTCTCAGAACTGAAAACAAATGTTCCTTCCTTACTAGTACAGAACTTATTTCCTTCCATGGTCTCTGACCCCTGACATGCCTTGTCCTGACCTCAGCTGCTCTAAGGGGAAAAGGTCTCTCTGACCCCATGGGGGACCAAAGGCCATATGTCTGAGTATGCTGGGAAACTCTGGAGAGGGAAGGACTCAAACTTTCTCGACAGCACATCTGAAACCAGGCAGATATTCAGACCATCATCCTACTCAATCCTTTGGGAAGTAGGGACATCCAACTTCAACTGTAAGGTTTGAGCCTAGGGATTTATTTATATTTTTCCTTTTATAGTTTATTGTCAAGCTGGTTTCCATATAACACCCAATGCTCATCCCAACAAGTGCCCTCTTCGATGCCCATCACCCCTTTTCCCCTCTCCCCAACCCCCATCAACCCTGTTTGTTCTCAGTATTTAAAAGTCTCTTATGGTTTGCCTCCCCCTCCCCTTAACTATTTTCCCCCTCCCCACCCCCATGGTCCTCTGTTAAGTTTCTCCTGTTCCACATATGAATGAAAATATATGGTATCTGTCCTTCTCTGCCTGACCTATTTCACTTAACATAACACTCTCGAGTTCCATCCACGTTGCTACAAATGGGCAGATTTCATTCTTTCTCATTGCCATGTAGTATTCCATTGTATAGATAAACCACATCTTCTTGATCCATTTGTCCGTCGATGGACACTTAGAGCCTAAGAGATTTAAACTTAATTGTGCTTCCGCCATGTGGATTGTCTTTCTGGACTGACATGGTCCTAGATTGGAAGAATAATGATCACTTGGATGAATACACTGCTTGCTGAGTTCCCATAAATAGTCCATATGGGCCGAAGTAGAGCACATAATAGGTCTCTATAAATTTTATTTATAAAAAGCCCGTATTTCTCTTGTACCTGACATTTTTGAACAAAATATCAGGGTGCTTGGAAAGGATGATTGAAAACAAATATATGAAGTTATAGCTACTATAATGGGACACGTTTTTCAGAAGCAGAAATAGTATGAATTCTAACTCCTGGGGAGGAAATACTGCAGACCCCAAGATGTATGGAGAAAGGAGGAATATTAGTGATCTTTGTCTTTCCAAATGCCTAGGTGTTTTCTCATGAAGGAGTATGCCCTGAGTACAGCTCTCTCCAACTGCTCCAAGTGCTCTAATTTTATTTTTTTTATTTTTTTTTAAACTTTATTTTTTTATTTATTTCTAGGAGAGAGAGAGACAGCGTGAGCAGGGGAGGGTCAGAGAGAGAGGGAGATACAGACTCTGAAACAGGCTCCAGGCTCTGAGCTGGCAGTTAGCACAGAGCCCGACGCGGGGCTCGAACTCACGACCTAAGCGAAAGTTGGACGCTTAACCGACTAAGCCACCCAGGCGCCCCCCAAGTGCTCTAATTTTAAATCAATGCCAGGGTACCTGGGTGGATCAGTCAGTTAAGTGTCCGACTTCAGCTCAGGTCATGATCTCGCAGTTCATGAGTTTGAGCCCCCAGTAGGGCTCTGGGCTGACAGCTCAGAGCCTGGAGCCTGCTTCAGATTCTGTGTCTTTCTCTCTCTCTGCCCTACCCTGCTCATGCTCTGTCTCTCTGTCTCTCAAAAATAAATAAAAATAAAAATAAATCAATGCCTAGTCTGTCATCCTCCACCAAACAGTTCTAGCCATGATTTGATTGTCCTTCCCCTTTAGTTTTCTAGGAAATCTATTAGAAATGGAAAGGGATGGCCTCATTTCCTGCATCTCTCATGCAAAATTCCTGCCACATCTCCAGTGCATTGTCCATGCCTGTCCATTTTCCTTTAGTAGGCTGCATAAATGCTACCCAGCTGTTGACTTGGACAAGAGGAAAGTCAGTATCACTTCCCTTGGACAGTCCCTCAAAAAAGAAAGACTAGCCTCAATGATTAGAACTCAACTAGGACTCAATGTATGGCAGGGGCACTGTCAGTCTATGCCTTAAGACTTGGGAGCTCCAATGACTATAAATAACATTTTCTTCTTAGGCACACCCTTGGAATTATGCCTCTTGTGTGGAAATCAGGCATTAATTTGCCTTCCTCCCCAATACACAGTGACTATCATAAGTGTAGTTAGGAAATTGAAACGTAGGGAGTGCTAAGGGAAACTTTGCTGTTTCCTATTTAGTTAGAATTAGCCCAAATATTTTCGTCCCAGATGTTCTAAGAATACTTCTGTTTTGATGATATGGTCATTACATTTCCACCATAGACAAGTATATTTTGGATTTCATAGATCAATAAAATAATTTATAATCAAAACATAAGAAATTGACAAAGATGGCTGATTTTTTTTATTTTGATGTGTAAGGAATTTAAAGTTAAGAAGTACAATCATTTATTTTTACCATTACTCTGTAAAAGAAAGAACATTTGATACCAAGCATGTAGGAAGAATATAAGCTCAGAACAAAGAAGTCAATGTTCCATCAGGTTTCCTTATTTCCCCAAGGATTAATGTGAACTCTGTACCCAACACCAGTATCTTAGTCTCAGATATTCTTGGATTATCATTTGACAACTATTGCTCCTGGTGGTTCTCAACTGGGGAGAATTTTGCCCCCAGGGGATATTTGGCAATGTCTGGAGACAGTTTTGGTGGCCATAACATACTAGCATCTAGTCAGAATCAGGGATTCTGCTAAATGTCTTATAATGCACAGGACAGTCTCTACAACAAAGAATTATCCAGCCCAGAATGCCATTAGTGCCAAGACTAAGAAACCCTACTCCGGGGGATCAAAAGAGTAAAGTAATTTCCTGTATTGATAAAAATGGTAGCTTAAGGAGCGCCTGGGTGGCTTAGTCGGTTAAGCGTCTGACTTTCGCTTAGGTCATGATCTCGCGGTTCGTGGGTTCGAGCCCCGCGTCGGGCTCTGTGCTGACTGCCAGCTCAGAGCCTGGAGCCTGTTTCAGAGACTGTGTCTCCCTCTCTCTCTGACCCTCCCTTGCTCACGCTCTCTCTCTCTCCTAGAAATAAATAAAAATATTAAAAAGAAAGAAAGAAAGAAAGAAAGAAAGGAACATCAATGTCTTGTTTCTTGGGATTTTATGGCTCTAGTTAGGGACTTTTACCTATACCTGAAGCCACATGGGTCAGAGTGAGTTATCATACCCTCCTTTGCCCAGGATAAGTTGGCAGCAGAAAATATACATGAAAGAATCTGGTAGGTAATTAAGGCTCAATAAATGTTGCTTTCCTTATTTTTTTCTAAGTCTTTTTTTCTAATAAACATTTTTTCCATGTATAAGTCCATCACTGAGCTTGATAACATACATGAAACAACTCATCAAACATCCTCTCACAAAGGAAACATGATCATCTTACATGCTGAAAAGATGAAGGATGGATGACAGATGTAAAAGACCAAGTTCATCCGAAACGTTCTGAATATTTTAATTAGCAAATTTGAATGATACCAGGCTTAGAACTTCTTTGAGCACAATTTGAAATTCCTGTTCCTGCCACTCCCACATGGGAAGCACTTCAGTGGATTAGAGTTGCCATTTGAACAACATAGAAACAAAATGGCGCATGACTTGGTCTCTCAGTTGGCTGGCTGCCTCATTTTTCACTACACCCTATTCTCTCTTTCTGTGTTCTACCTACTCCAACCACTCTGAATCCTTGTACTTGACAGGCTTTCCCTTACTTTTAAGTTGTGGCACACTTCTTTTTTTTTCCGTTCTTTTTTTTTTTTTTTTTTTTTTACAAATAGTTTATTGTCAAATTAGTTTCCACATAACACCCAGTGCTCATCCCCACAAGTGCCCTCCTCCATGCCCACTCCTCCTCCCCCCCACATCCACCAGTCCTCAGTTTCTGTCAGCATTCAAGAGTCTCTCATGGTTTGCCTCTCTCCCTTTCCCCCACCATTTCCGCCCTTCTTCTCCCCCTTGGTCCTCTGTTAAGTTCCTCCTAATCCTCCTATACGTGCACACATATGATATTTGTCCTTCTCTGCCTGACTTATTTCGCTCAGCATAACACCCTCAAGGTCCATCCATGTTGCTACACATGGCCAGATTTCATTGTTTCTCATTGCCATGTAGTATTCCATGGTATAGATAAACCACATCTTCTTGATCCATTCATCTGTTGATGGACACTTAGGCTCTTTCCAGGTTTTAGCTATTGTGGAGAGTGCTGCTATGAGCATTGGGGTACACATCCTATGCCTCAACATTTCTGTATCCCTTGGGTAAATTCCTAGCAGTGCTATTGCTGGGTCCTAGGGGAGCTCTATGGTTAGTTTCCTGAGGAACCTCCACACTGTTTTCCAGAGGGGCTGTACCAGTTTACATTCCCACCAACAGTGTAGGAGGGAGTTGTGGCACACTTCTAACCTTCGTCTGAGACCTACTACTTATCCCAACAATGTACATATATATTACAAACACATACCTTTCACTTGTGGTATCATGGTTTTCAGGAGGTTGTCTTCCCTAATGCTCTGGTCTGTGATGAGTATCTCTCTTACTTGCTCCTTGTACACCTTGCAATCCTATCAAGGCACTTATCACACTATATTATAACTGCTTTTTAAAATGTCTCCCCCGGGGCACCTGGGTGGCTCAGTCGGTTAAGCCTCTGACTCTTATTTCAACTCAGGTCATAATCTCACGATTTGTAAGCTTGAGCCCCCACATCAGATTCTGTGCTGACAGCATGGAGTCTGATTGGGAATCTCTCTCTCTTTCTCTCTCTGCCCCTCCCTGGCTTCCTCTTTCAATAGAAAAATAAATATTACAAATATTTTTAATAAAAAAGTAATAAAAGAAAATGTGTCTCCTATTAAGTTGTAAAACCTTTTAGAGTGGGAATCACACATATCTTGTTAATTGTTGAATTCCCAATCCATTTTTCAAAGTTTAGTAGATGGTAAATGTCCAGTAATTATTTGCTAAATAAGTGACAAACTCTCTTAAACAGATTTACCTGCTTTCTATATTCTTACTTAGTTAATTCTTGGGAAGACTTTTCAAGCAATACTTAGCTGATAGAGATTGGCAGCAGTCCAAAGATAAGAGGGAAATGACACACTCTCACCTGTTATACAGAAGTAGGAACTTAGCAACACATGCATGGAGAGGGGGGGCAAGATGGCGGAGAAGTAAGGAGCTCCGTACTTGCACTCGCGCCCATACATCACACAGAAAAGATCTGAAGCCATTGGAAACCTTACAAAACCTGAGAGACTGGGAGAAAAAAGGACGCAGAATCCACTGAGAGAGCCTTCTAGCGTGAGTGCGAACCGGGGAAGGTAAAATCGGGCCAGGATCAGAGCCTCCAGGGTGGGAGGCGATCCCCCTCTGCCCTCTATGGGGAGTGAGAGGGGAAAAGGAGAGAGTCCGAGACAGAAAAATCTCTGCTCGGTGCATAGAAAGACCGTACTTGCCAAATACCTGCACACCAGGTCCCCTCGCGACAACTGGTCCTGGGGGAGGCTGAGGACACAAACTGCTTCTTTGTGCCGCTCCTGAAGGTTGGGTTTTAAAGCAGCGGCGGCGCGCCTGCCGCCATTGTAGCTCCAGGGCGGCTGGGACCCCTGAAAGAGCCCCGCAGACACCGGGCGTCTGCGCTCCTGGCTGGCTGGAACTCGAGAGGGAAGGCAAAGAGCTAAAAACTGGGAAATTTGCCTGTGAGTTTGTGTTTCGGGTGACGAGCCATAGAGAGACCCGGTTTTCCTCACTCCAGCGGGCTCAGGCTACGCGGACCCGGCAGGCAAGCCCCCGCGCATGTGCGCCAGCCCGACCCAGAGAAGGAAGCAGCGATCCTGACTCCGCCCCCAGAGCTCAGCAGGGAGCCTGGAATAGCCCGAGGGGGTTGTCTGAGAAGCTGTGTCTAAGGCAACTTCAGCGGGGCGCGGACTGGGATTTGGAGATTGGAACTGGCCTGGGTTGAAGAGTGCAACCAACTTCGGCTGCGTCCCCGGAACGGGGAGTTGACACACCAAAAAAAAAAGCGAGCTGCAGCGCGGGGTTCAAGAAGGGACTGGAGCACCGTCACTCTCCTCCCCACAATCGCCAAGGCAGAACCCCCGCCTGAGGCATCGGATCACGCCACGCCCATCTCTGCCTGAGAGGTGCCCTCCTCCCTTTTTTTTTCTTTTTCCCTTTTTTTTCCCTTTTTTTTTCTTCTTTTTTTTTCCCCTTTCTTTTCTCTTTTTTTCTTCTTCTTTCTCTTTTCTCGCTTTTTCCCCCCAAACACTGACCTGATTAACTCTGGTCGCCAGCTTGCTTAAACAATCACAAGTCCATTCTGTAAATGTAAATTCTACACCTACTGACTTTTTCAGCTATTTCTCTCAGGAGTAATTAGACTATATAGTTTCTCTGGATAATTCCAGCATCCTTCTCTCATCTATTCAACCATATTCTACCCTTTACCTCTTTGAAAAAAGCTTCTTATCCCTTCTGCCTGTTCATTCTATTTCCAAATCTGCCTTGTCTCGCCCTGCCTTCTCTTTTTTTCTCTATGCTTTTCAACCAGCACTGCATACACACGGCTATTTAACTGTAGCTGGGAAATCCAGGTATATGCTTTAAACCGTTCTTTGTCCATCGGTTTCTTCTTTTTTCCTTTTCTTTTCCCCTTTTTGACCCTTTTATGTATTTTATGCTCCCTATTATTCGCCTTCCCTCCTCTGTCTTTTCTATTAACTTTTTTTTTTCCCTCTCGCTTTGCATGTTAGTTGAATCAGCCTGTGCGTTTGTGTGCTCCTGCTCCCTGTGTGTTTGTCTGTCTGTTTTCCTTTCCAGGACTACCTCAAGAAACAAGCTAGAGTACACAAGGTTAAGAGTCCCAAATATCACTACGAATAGGAAAATAAAATAACTAAGGTCCCAACAAGAGTGACCGAGGGATACCATTCAAAAAACAATCTCTGAAGGATAGGCCCTGAAAAGTCAAAGAGTCTTCTTGGATATAGCAGTGCTCATAGAAACAGAGATCATAACAGGTCTTTAAAACCAACAAGAGCCGGAAAGCTAACTAAAATGACGAAACGAAAGAGCTCTCCTCCAAAGAAACTCCAAGAAGAAATGACAGCTATTGAACTGCTCAAAACAGATATCAGCAGCATAAGTGAACAAGATTTTAGAATAATAATGGTGAAATTAATAGCAGGGCTTGAAAAAAACATAGGGGACATCAAAGAAACTATGGCTACAGACAGAATGGAAAATAAAAATAGGCATGAAGATTTAAAAAAATACGATAAATGAGATATATAATAAATTAGAGGCCTCCAATGCACGGATGGAAGAAGCAGAAAGGAGAATAAGTGATTTAGAAGATGCCATTCTAGAAAAACAAGACGCTGACAAAAAAGAGACAAACTGATCCAGGAACAGGAAAGAAGAATTCGAGAGCTCAGTGACACAGTCAAACGCAACAATATCCATATCATAGGAATCCCAGAAGAGGAAGAGAGAGGGAAAGGTGCTGAAGGAGTCCTGGAACAAATTATAGCAGAAAACTTCACCGACCTGGGGAAGGAAGTCAATGTGGAAATACAAGAGGCTCAGAGGACTCCTCTCAGACGTAACTTGAATCGATCTTCTGCACGACATATCATCGTAAAAATGGCAAAATACAAGGACAAGGAGAGAATTTTGAAAGCAGCTAGGGAGAAAAGGGCCCTCACATACAAAGGGAAACCTATCAGAGTGGTGACAGACCTATCTACTGAAACGTGGCAGGCCAGAAAGGAATGGCAGGAGATCTTCAATGTGATGAACAGTAAAAATATGCAGCCAAGAATCCTCTATCCAGCAAGCCTGTCATTCAAAATAGAAGGAGAGATAAAAACCTTTCCAAACAAACAGAAATTGAAAGAATTTGTCACCACGAAGCCAGCCCTACAAGAAATCCTGAGGGGGATGCTCTGAAGGAAAGGTTGCAAGGAACAAAGATTCCAGAGACACCACCACAAACATGAACCCTACAAAAGATACAAAGACTCTAAACCCACATGTTTCAATAATAACACTGAATGTAAATGGGCTGAATGCTCCAATCAAAAGATATAGGGTAGCAGAATGGATTAAAAACCAAAATCCATCTATATGCTGTCTACAAGAAACTCATTTTAGACGGGAAGATAGCTTCAGATTAAAAGTAAGGGGATGGAGAAAGATATATCATGCTACAGGAAATCAAAAGAAAGCCGGAGTAGCGATACTTATATCAGACAAACTGGACTTTAAATTAAAGACAATCACAAGAGACGAAGAAGGGCACTACATAATAATTACAGGGTCCATCCATCAGAAAGAACTAACAATCATAAATGTCTACGCACCGAATATGGGAGCACCTAAATATCTAAAACAATTAATCACAAACAGAAACAAGCTTCTAGATAAGAATGTGCTAATAGCAGGGGACTTTAATACTCTGCTTACAGCAATGGATAGGTCAACCAGACAGAAAATCACTAAAGAAATAATGGACTTGAAAGACACATTGGACCAGATGGACCTGACGGATATATTTAGAACTTTACATCCTGAGGCCAGGGAATTTACTTTCTTCTCAAGTGCGCATGGCACATTCTCCAAGATAGATCACATACTGGGACATAAAGCAGCCCTCAATAAATATAAAAGAATAGAGATCATACCATGCACACTGTCAGATCACAATGCTTTGAAACTTGAAATCAATTACAGGAAGAAGTCTGGAAAACTTCCAAAAACATGGAGGTTAAAGAACACTCTTCTAAAGAATGAATGGGCCAATCAGGCAATTAGAGATGAAATTAAAAAATATATGGAAACAAATGAAAATGAAAACACAACAATTCAAAATCTATGGGATGCGGCAAAGGCAGTGCTAAGAGGAAAGTACATTGCTCTCCAGGCCTATTTCAAGAGATTAGAAAAAGCGCAAGTCCAAAATCTAACAGCTCACCTAAAGGAACTAGAGGCAGAGCAACAAAAACGCCCTAAACCCAGTAGAAGAAGAGAAATAGTAAAAGTTAGAGCAGAAATAAACAACATAGAGACCAAAGAAACAATTGAACAGATCAATGAAACCAAGAGTTGGTTTTTTGAAAAAGTCAACAAAATTGACAAACCTCTAGCCAGACTTATCCAAAAGAAAAGAGAGAGCACCCAAATAGACAAAATTATGAATGAAAATGGACTTATTACAACCAACCCCTCAGAAATACAAGCAATTATCAGGGAATACTATGAAAAATTATATGCCAACAAATTGGACAACTTAGAAGAAATGGACAAATTCCTAAACACACACTCACTACCAAGATTCACATGGGAAGAAATAGAAAACCTGAACAGACCCATAACGAGTGAAGAAATCGAATCAGTGATCAAAAATCTCCCAACAAATAAGAGCCCTGGACCTGATGGCTTCCCTGGGGAATTCTACCAGACATTTAAAACAGAATTAATCCCAATTCTTCTCAAGTTATTCCAAAAAATAGAAAGCAAAGGAAAACTCCCGGACTCATTTTATGAAGCCAGCATCACACTGATTCCCAAGCCAGACAGAGATTCAGCAAAAAAAGAGAACTACAGGCCAATATCCTTGATGAATACGGATGCAAAAATTCTCAACAAGATCCTTACAAATCGAATCCAGCAGCATATAAAAAGAATCATCCACCAAGATCAAGTGGGATTCATTCCTGGGTTACAGGGCTGGTTCAATATTCGCAAATCAATCAATGTGATACATCACATCAATAAAAGAAAAGATAAAAACCATATGATCCTGTCAATAGATGCAGAAAAAGCATTTGACAAAATACAGCATCCCTTCTTAATAAAGACTCTCGAGAAAGTTGGGATAGAAGGAACCTACTTAAATATCATCAAAGCCATCTATGAGAAGCCTTCAGCTAACATCATTCTCAACGGGGAAAAACTCAGAGCTTTCCCCCTGAGATCAGGAACACGACAGGGATGCCCACTCTCACCACTGCTGTTTAACATAGTGCTGGAAGTCCTAGCATCAGCCATCATACACCAAAAGGAAATCAAAGGCATCAGAATTGGCAAAGAGGAAGTCAAACTTTCGCAGATGACATGATACTCTACATCGAAAACCCGACAGACTCCACCAGAAGCCTACTAGAACTGATCCAAGAATTCAGCCAAGTTGCAGGGTACAAAATCAACGTACCGAAATCGGTTGCATTTTTATACACCAACAATGAAGCAACAGAAAGAGAAATCAAGAAACTGATCCCATTCACAATTGCACAAAAAAAAACATAAAATACCTCGGAATAAACCTAACCAAGGATACAAGAGATCTGTATGATGAAAACTATAGAAAACTTATGAAGGAAATTGAAGAAGGCACAAAGAAATGGAAAAACATTCCATGCTCATGGATAGGAAGAATAAATATAGTTAAGATGTCATTACTACCTAAGGCACTCTACACATTCAATGCAATTCCAATCAAAATTGCACCAGCATACTTCTCAAAACGAGAACAAACTATCCAAAAATTTGTATGGAACCACAAAAGACCCCGAATAGCCAAAGTAATCCTGAAAAATAAAACCAAAACGGGAGGGATCACCATCCCAGACTTTAGCCTCTACTACAAAGCTGTCATCATCAAGACAGTATGGTATTGGCACAAAAACAGACACATAGACCAATGGAACAGAATTGAGGACTCAGAAGTGGACCCAAAAGTATACAGCCAACTAATCTTTGACAAAGCAGGAAAGAATATCCAATGGAAAAAAGACAGCCTTTTAACAGATGGTGTTGGGAGAACTGGACAGCAACATGCAGAAGAATGAAACTAGATCATTTTCTCACACCATGCACAAAAACAAACTCAAAATGGATAAAGACCTGAACGTGAGACAGGAAGCTATCAACACCCTAGAGGAGAAAGCAGGAAACAACCTCCTTGACCTCCACCACAGCAACTTCTTATTTGACACATCCCCAAAAGCAAGGGAATTAAGAGCAAAAATAAACGACTGGGACCTCCTCAAGATTAAAAGCTTCTGCACAGCCAAGGAAACAACCCAGAAAATTAATAGGCAACCAGCGGAATGGGAAAAGATAGTTGCAAATGACATATCAGATAAAGGGTTGATATCCAGAATCTACAAGGAACTCACCAAACTACACGCCCGAAAAACAACCCAGTGAAGAAATGGGCAGAAGATATGAACAGACACTTCTCCAAAGAGGACATCCAGATGGCCAACAGACACATGAAACGATGCTCAGCATCCCTCCTCATCAAGGAAATACAAATCAAAACCACACTGAGATACCACCTCACGCCAGTCAGAGTGGCTAAAATGAGTAAATCAGAGGACTCTAGATGCTGGCGAGGATGTGGAGAAACGGGCACCCTCCTACACTGTTGGTGGGAATGTAAACTGGTACAGCCCCTCTGGAAAACAGTGTGGAGGTTCCTAAGGAAACTAACCATAGAACTCACGTGTCTTTTTCTCGTGCTAAGGAGACTGAACGTCATTTTGAGGAGTGATGGACATAGTGGCTGTGCTCCACGGAAAACAGGAGTAAGCAAAATAGTGGTGAGAGAACCATACATATGTCTGCTCAGAGAATATTCTAAGTTACAAAGGTAAGGGATTGAACTATGGCAGTATCTCCTCAAGAAACATTTTTTATACTATAGGTGTTAGAACTTGATGTAGTTTTGATGAAGATGAAGAAGTGGGAAAGGGTGAGATGGACACTAATGATAAGTGCCATTGTAATTAGACAAGACATGGAAAACAAAATGAATATAGAGATTGATGGGGGTTGGAGTGATGGTGGGGTTCAGAGCCAATGGCCAAGAGAGAATTCTTGAAGACATCTTTGGTGCAAAAAGGTGATTTTATTAAAGCATGGGGACAGAGCCTGTGGGCAGAAAGATCCGCACCTGGGTTGTGAAGAGTGACTGCTTATAAACCTTCAGATTGGGAGAGGGTTAGGGACAGTGTTAATCTCTAAGGGATCTTGGAAGCAAGGTTTCCAGGACCTTGAGGGGCTAGCTGTTGTTAGGAAAATGTCATTTATTACCATTTAGTAAAATCTCAGTCATGAGATGTATAGCAGGGGCCATATGCTTGGAGTATAACTGCAAACATATACTTGGGGAATAAAGATAGAGGAAGTTTGCAAAGGAATCTTTATGTGTTTAAGGAGACTCACAGGATCCTGGGGGGGTCAGGATAATGTTAAGCTAAGATTCCCTTTTGCCCCTGAACAAAGCATCGTCATCGAGACCGCTGAGCTCCTAGAGGAAGGTCAGTCTGCCTGTAGGCAGTAAGGAGATTTAATTTTTCATTTGCCTTTGTTTCCCCACATCACCATGGCAGGCACTTACACCCCCTTACCTCTTGATGAGTGTGAGATTAGGACTCTAGGCAACAGAGTCTATAGGTTTCTGGAGATGAGGCTATGGATAAGACTACCTTTTTCTTGCAAGTTACTAAATTGACCTTGAACTGAAGGAGACTCCTGCCCTGCATGACCGTGATCTCTATCAATAACCATTGGCTTTCTTTCCTTTCCTTTGTTCTTGGGCAGCCACGAGTGTCTGAGGAATATTACACATATTCCACCTTGGAGGAAGGGGCACGGGAGGGGCCTGTTCTTAGCCTGTACTTTGCCCTCAGCTTTCCCCATGCTCCCTCATCAGAGATGAAATGATAGTTTGAGTTTGGTACACCCTAAATATGAGGTCACAGCAGTACCACAGAGGCGGGATGCCCAGTCGACAGTTTAAATAATAAACCTGGCACTCTGAAAACTGTTGGAAATGTGAATATAGACTTGGAAATCATTATATCATATAGGTGATGTTTAATATTATGGGCATTGCTGATATTGTGCAGGGAAGTCATTAACAACGGGAAAGAAGATCATCAATGGTACCAGCAAGACTGGTGAAGATGTAGCGATGTTGCCGCTTCGGCTGGGGGATGTATGTCAGGCACGGGACAGTGCTACTGTGTCTCCCTGGCAGCACTGAGATGAACCTGAGGCTGTGCCTTAAAATGTTCTGACATTATGTGTTTTACAATTTCTTCCAACAGCAAGAAAACACTTTCTACATAATCAATAATGGTGCATTCTAAGTGTCAGAAATTTAAAGTCTATTTCAGAGTTCCTGAAAAAATCCTGAACTTCTGGTTCACCTTTAGGGATGTTTAAGTCAACACTACAAATAAGAGCTTTTCTCAAGACTAGTAATATATAGGCAGTTAATTCTGTTTTAAAATAAAGCTATTCAGTTCCTGGTGTTGCAATCCAGTGAAAGGGAAATCACCTTTTCCTCCTGAAGGGAACAACTGGCTTGACAAGTGAAATTGCCCTTCTTATTCTCAGATGTTTATCTCCCGCATCACCAATTGGCTGTGAAGGTTGCCAAGGAATTTCTAATCACACAATACCCACCTGTGGATGAGTGATCGAAAATAAATAAATAAATAAAAATAATAGGGAAAAACAGATGGTTGATGAATGACCCCTTGAATACTTATGACACTCTTAGGTTTACAAAGCCACATTCTTCAACTCTGCAAACAAAATTCAGCAGTGTCAAAGATGAGATTACCCAAAATCCTTTAGGGTCACTTGTAGGTATCCTTCCATTTCTGGCTAAGCACCCACTATCAGTCCCAAATAATAACACTTCACCCAAACAGACAAATAAATAGACAAATGTCAAATGGAGTCTTTACCAAATGATCCCACTCATATGCTGGTTCAGACATCTTTAGATCTACAGCCCTTTTCTTTACTAGAGAAAATATTCAAAGGTTGCGGTGAGGGGTAGATGAGATGGAGGAAGAATGTGTAATGGAGATAACAATATAGTATAAGATTTATAGTTATATTATTCTTCATTGGAACAACCATCTGCCTGGAAATTTCTGTGACTGTCCTTGGGGAAACATGGCCTTAGCAAGACATTTAGACTCCGACTAACATTATTCAACACAGAGATTTATTGATTGTTTCATAAAATACTCATAATACATTTCATATGACCGCATATCAGTAGCAGGTTGTGTGACTGGGTAGAAACAAATTTAATTGTTGAACTAAATGCAAAATCCGCTCCAGACTATGCAAGTGCAAATAAAGAAGCATGGCTTTTAGTAGGCTTTCTGCCTGGGGGAGAGCAGGATCGAAGAGGATATCACAAAAGAGGTGTCATTTAAGAATCTTCAGGGTCTTAATTTTATTATTATCTAAAAATCAGAAGCCTCAATTAGATGTACTCCTTACCCAGAAGAAAGTGTAGCAGTACATTAAACTCGGAAGAAGTTAGGTTATTAAACTCTAAGGGAACCTGGGAGCTAGGCATGAAAGATAAGGTATGACTTTCTCTTTCTTCCCCAGGATAAAGGGGTATAAAAGTTAGCTAACCCAGCTTTCTGGATTCCTCCGAACTAGCAGTCTCATTCTCCTTCTATCATCAACAAGATCGAGAAAACCAAATGAATGATTTTATTCATATACGAATTTAAGAAAGAAAACAAATGAACTAAGAAAAAAAGAGACAAAGAAAACAATAGACTCTTAAATATAGAGAACAGACAAGTGTTTCCAGAAGGGAGGTGGGTGAGGCGATGGGTGACTTGATGAAGGAGATTAAGAGTACACTTATCAGGATGAGCACTGAGTAATGTATAGAAGTGTTGAATTGTACACCTGCAACTAATCTAACGCTGTATAATAATTATTTGGATTTTTAATAAACACAAAAAAACTGTTACATCAGTAATGGTTTCTTTAATTTCTATAATACCTGGAAAATTCTTAATCATGTTAATATTTCCAACTCAAAACCTTCTTATTAAACTTGTTTCCAGCTTTCCAATTTATCATTTTAAATATGATTCCACTGAGCATTGTTCAGAGTTTCAACATAGGATAATCTTTGTGCTACAGGTCATTGTAATTTATGTTTACATTTCCTGCTGGGTGGACAGTGAACTATTCTAGGAAAGTGGGATTACTCATCTGTTAATCACCAGAACCTAGTGTAATACTAAGTACATCCCAGCATTCTCATGGTGGCCTAGAGCTGTTTATCCTCTGTGAGACTTACCGTGAATGTAATGAATTATTAGTTATTGAGCTTCTGCCCTTCCTCATAGAATGATAGCTCCAAAACTTATATTCACCTCTTCCTTCCTACCATCTACCACAATTCTAGCAGATAGTAGTTACTTAATAAACATGTACTGAATGAATAGTCAGTAGAGGTGTTCCCATAGCAGTAAATATCAATAGCTTAAATAGTTTTGAATCTGTCAAAAGATACTGATGTAATATCTGTTTTCTGTTACATATGCCTTTGCTCAGCAGAAGCCTACTGAGAATTTAGAACAAAGTATATTAATCCACATCTTTTCATATTTTTACATATCAACATATCCTTCAATGTCATTCAATTTATGATTGCTAAGAGAAATTCTTCCCAACCCCATTTACTGTCTGGGAGACCTTATAAAAATTAATTATATTTTCTGATACTGTTTTTTTCTTATCTGTATGATGAGAATAGGTAACACATTTAAAATTGTATTTTCTGAGAGTTGAATAAGATACTGTCCATATCAGCACCTAGTACACTGCCTGCTATGTATCAAGTATTCAGGAAATTCTCTTCTCTATCATATCCCTTCCTTCATCTTCACTCTCTCCCTTCCCTCCTCCCATATCTTTCCCTCTTTCCCTCTCTTCCTTTCTTCCTTCATTCTTTTCTTTCTTCATTCTCTTCTTCCTCCTTTCCTCCCTTCCTTTATTTCCTTATCTATAGAAGGTAAACTGCTTTAAAGAATTGTGTCTTACTCATATTTTCATCTCAAGAACTAGCACTTTTGCCCATATATAGCAAGTACTCAATAGATAAGTTTGAATTCATACCTGAATTCTGTGGAGACAATGCTCACCAGATACAATTATATTTGAGGAAAGAGATAATTGGAAAACCATGCTAGTCCTGAGGATAAATGAAAAGAATTGCATAGAACACACTTTTGTTAGCAGTAAATTCCCTCAATTAACATTAAGATAAACAGTCATTTATTCAACATAAAAATTTTACATTTGGAGGGACGCCTGGGTGACTCAGTTAAGCGTTCGACTTTGGCTCAGGTCATGATCTCACGGTTCATGGCTTCAAGCCCTGAGTCGAGCTCTGTGCTGACAGCTCAGAGCCTGGAGTCTGCTTCGGATTCTATGTCTCCCCCTCTCTCTGCCCCTCCCCTACTCATGCTCTGTCTCTCTCTGTCTCTCAATAATAAATAATTGTTGAAAAAAAATAAAGGAATGGAGTCAAAAAGAAACCTTTTGTCTCCCATTCCTGAGGTCTCTTGCTACTTCATTACTCATCCATTTTGATTGCTATTGTTATTTTTGCTTGTTTCTTTGTTTTTTGGATGTAGTATTTCTTTTACGGTGTCGTGGGCCTATTCCTTTTAGAAATAAAGACTAAAACCAGTTACCCCTTCATCATACAATGTAACATTCCTCAAGCCAGATGTACTAACTCCATCAATACTTGAAAAAGAAAATATGCTTAGAAAAAAGAAAAGGAAACAAGACAAGTGGGAAAAATAACACACTCAAGACACAGTCAAGAAGTTACCAGTTTCTTTGGGTATGGCTCAAATTTCATTTAGAAACATTTTGCAATCAAAATAATGGTGAAGTCACTACTAGGCATGTATACACTTGCACATATATTTACTACATTTTCTTTCATTTTTTTCTTATTATATTTAGGATAGAAAAGGATATTGAACATGGTCAAGAAAATCTCACTAAGAAAATCATCATAAATGTTGAACACGTGTCAACATTTAAAAGGTTGCATTCTGCACTTTGCATTTGTAAAAGAGTAAAAACTGTCAGTTATCCATAAAATGAGCCTGTACTGAGATATCTATTTCCACCTGTGTTTCGACAGCATCAGATATTGCTACTTTTCTCAGCAGCCTGAAAATGTACCTTTTGGCAAGTGGAATGATCACAGCTTTTTGGTGAGGTCTTTTTCTGCCCAATGCTCATTCCTATCTCTTAATGCTTTTGGATAAGGTGGTCAGCCCTGGGAGGGAAGTGATAAGTTAAATGAATGAGCTCTTTGTTTTCTCTTGCTTCCTGTCCAACCTGTGCTGCTCATTCCAAAAACAGAGCAGCATCCAATGAACTTAAGAAGGAAGTTTTTTTTCCCTTAAATACTTTATTGTCAAGTTGGTTTACATATAACACCCAGTGCTCGTCCCAACAAGTGCCCTCCTCCATGCCCAGAAGGAAGTTTTATATAAAGTGATGGCACACCCCCTCCTTGTTCCAGAAGTAATGGAACAGGCTATTCTACCTGTGATTGATGGGTCCCCTGTGACTTGTGCCAAAAAGTAACCGATCCCTCATTGTGGGTGACTATAAAAGCAACAAGGTCCTGGAAAAGGCAGAGTAGAAGGAAGAAAAGAACGTGGATAATTGGGGCAGCTAACATCGAATAAGAAGAAAAGAGAGAGAGAGAGACCAAATATTTACCTTGAAGTCTTTATTGTTCAGACATTGGGATAAAATGGTGCCCACCATTTTTCTGGGTGCCTTCTTTCTTCATTTTCCTGCTTTTGTGGCTTCAAAACCGTAAGAAAGTGTATACCTTCTGTTCTTACCATAAGTATGGGCAAAGGGACCTGAGGAAATGTGTGCTGTATCAATATTTGATTCCATTTCACCATTTCAACTTCTGAGACTGAGGGCTGGTTTGCCTTATACATTTTAAACAAGTATATGAGAGAATTGAGATCTTTTTCAGAAGATACCCCTCTCTACATACTCAAGTTTATTGCAATAGTATAAACAATGTTTCAGAAATCTTTCAATAAGCTGAAATTGTTTCTTATGCCTGTTCTGCATTTCTGCTACTCTTGTTTAAAGCCTTGGTTACTTTCTTTGCACAGGCAATACATCCTATGGGTCTCCTCGGTGATACAGAGTCATTCTACAGAAAAAGCTTGTCTCCACCTTTCAAACCTTAATGAATCTGTATCCTTGAGTGTT